>JAUMHL010000014.1:9713245-9729141 GCA_032362345.1 Sandelia bainsii
CTTGACAAGTTTGGGTCTTATCAGGGCTCTTAGTTTGTAGTAACTCATAATTTACAGAACCTGAATGGTAATTGCTTTTGTCTTCTCCTTGTAAGTCGCTTTGGATAAAAGCGTCTGCCAAGTAGAGTAAAGTAAAGTAAAGTAAAGTAAAGTAAAGTAAAGTAAAGTCAATAATGCAGACAATTGAAATGTAAAGTCTGTTGTACTTATTATTTTATATTTTTTCCTTAATGTCTGGTGTATTGTTCTATAGTAAAATTTTAAATTCATTTTTCTTAAGTTACACATGTTATAATTGTTATTATATATTCAGGTCTCCCTTGATACTGAAATCTCAGTCTCAGTAGGGTCTGTCCTATTATATACATGCTGAGGTAGAGAAACACTGTAATGTAAAGCAGAAATAGGAGGTGCCAGACGTATTACACAAGAAAGCGTAGTTCCTTACTTGGGTGTTTGAGGGACTTGGTTTTTGTGTTAAGGTTAAAATTATCTTAGGATTAGGGTTGGGTTAAGGAGATGCAGGATGATGCATTATGTCAATGACTGTCTTCACAAAGATAGCTGAACCTGTTTGTGTGAGAGACAGTGAACAAGTGAAAGACAAGATGTGTGTGTTTTGTGTGTTCTGATTTGTGTGTGTGTTCTTTCTCATCCTCAAAAGAGGATGAGAAAGAATATTAGATCAGCAGGTCAGCTGAGGTGAAGTCAGGAAAAATCGATGCATACTTAAGCTACACACACACACACACACACACACACACACACACACATACACAAACAAACAACCCAGAATGGGTAACTTCCTACACACTCCTACTTAGGTCAGTTCTGTTTTAAATACTGTTCATGCCACCTACATTCCTTTAATCTTCCTTCCGCTAATCTATGTGTGGACTGACTCTAAGAAAACAGCATCTTACCACAGATTTGTCATTATGTGGACGAAAATATAAATATCACTGACAAACATATTTAGCTACAATATCTTCTCTAAGATGGCATAAATCACCAACCCCAGGTCTCTCAAAAAGCTATGTCGACCCTTGTGATCAGTTGTCCTGATGTAAACTGATGCTTTAAAAACACTGACTATAAAATTATTGTATATAAAAAGAGACACACTGAACAGTGATACTCTTTTTGTCACAGTCTTTCGTTTCCCTGTGTTCTGACTGAAGCAGGGAATGGGCTCATGTATCACTGCCATTTATATCAAACCATGTGACTTAAGATAACACATTATTATGACAAATGACTGATGATGGTATTATAGAGTCTGAATATTATATGCATCTATTTAATCAGTGCTTCAGAGAGCTAATATTTCAGATGGCAGGATGCTGTTATATCACTGTGTCCAGGAGAGTCATTTTGTTGGGGGAAGGCATGTTCATGAATACATATGTTGTTTATGTGTGTCTCCAGCCCACATAAACATATTATGATTGCTTTCTCTTTGGTCACATACAGCTGTAGCTGACAGATATGTCTCATGTCACTTCGAATGAGCATATTAAATCAATATGTGTCTATCTGTGACATGGGAAAACCCAAATCATTCATCATTCATTAGTGTCTGTACAAAAAATGATTAAAAAGTGGCAATAAAAATGTGAGGAGATAAGACAGAGGAGAGTGACATTTTCTCTGTTCAGAAAAGTGTTAGAAAAATGTCATGGGTAAAAATGAAAAAGAAAAACATTTCCGCAGCTCCACAGTTCTTCAGACCATTATTACACAGTGTATAGGACATTCAATACTACATAACAACCACTATGATTAACTTTCTAGTCTTTATTCTACCCAGCTATGCATACCCTGTGTTCAATTTGTAGATGAATTGTCCATTCCAATGATTAGGTTAACTGAAGTAATCAAAACTGTAATCACTTGTGGCCTGGGCCAATACAGGCACATGCAGTCATGTCCAATAACACAAAGATTTCCATCAGCACGTGCTAGTCTTCCCTCCAGGTCAGATCACTGTGATCAATCAGTACAAAAATTAACCAGAAGAGAAATTTCAATTTCGCCTTTGCTGTATTGATTAGAGAATTGAGTCAATTATGGGTGACAAAATGAGACTGAACGCAGCAGTCTATACTGCGTGTACTCAAAAACACAGAAAACAGCTTTCATTATCATTCACTGGTTACAACACTGAGTTGAAGAAATTATAGAGTTGGTAAAGAACAGTGTTTAAATGGTCCTTACTAAGAGCCTAAATGGTGATCTACATTGTTTCTTCATCTTAATGCAAAGAAAACACTGACAGCTTTTTGAAAATTATGTTTTTACTTTTCTTCTCATCTAATTAAGTTGTATTAAAGTATGTAACACAGTGATGACCTTCATTCATTTTGTTTGATTAAATTCTGCTGCAGACAAAGCAGTGTACAGTCTGTTATCCTACAAAGAGGCATTACTTATTTTGGGAGGGGGTATAAAAGATGAAAAAAACAACAGATGTGTCCATGTTTTACTGAGTCATTTTCTGTAGCACATGTGTGAAATACAGTATCATCTACTTTGAAATTAGGTTTATAAAAAAATAAATCACAGAGTTATGTAGTGTCAACATGATAAAATTATGTTAGTAATGTTTTTGAGCTGTTAAAGCGGATTTGTTCTGTGTTCAGTATCCCAAACCAAAGTTCTCCCCCACTGGAACAAAGATTAACCTATCCACTTCAGCCTGTGACACAACTGTCTTGACAAAAAGGCATAAAAATATCCCCTGCTCTGGACAATAAATAACAACAGGATGGTATTCAGACTAAAAAACATCAAAACAACACTGCCACAACACTTTGAATCACACACCCCAGGCTTCAGTTATAATCTGTTTTGCCTTTGACTAATGAGATGAGGCAGTGTTTGGGTGATTCTGTGTGACGTTTAGATGCTCACAGTATGGGTTTGTGCTGTTCATTTGATAGGACCTTATGTGGCAGTGTGTGGGGAATGACTCAGCCTAATCTTTACCCCTGCTTGTCTTTAATCTTATCTCATCAGATCGGCTTTTCTAATCTGCTTTATGAAAGCTTATGAAACTAATCGTTGCACACAGTGACAGTGCAGTGGGTGAATGAGACATTATGTGCTTGTGACTCAGCAAATGGGGCAAGAGAGGTTGTTTAAATTTGAAGAATGGGTTTTCAAAACAAGAGGTCACTGTGTGAACTTAGAGGTAATCATAGACAAGCCTGTTTTATCACTTGCTCACATTTCAACTTCTAGCATTATCATCACTTGCACAAGAAAGCGAAATAAATCCAGCGAGTGAGATGGATCAATGTGTTTTGAGAGGATGCATCCTTAAAGTAACACCCCTATCTTATCCTAAATAAATAAACCTATAAACACCTAATAGGTTTATACCAGCAGACAATGGAAGGACCTGTTTAAAGCCTAGTAAATCAGGTTTGGTTGGCCACTTAATGAACTTGTAAATTAATGCACCATGCTGTGTAAATTGTGTGATAAATATTCATGTAGTTACCTAAGAAAAGGGCAAGGACATATCACAGACACAACCAGATTGGCTTTACAGTTTATGGCAAAATTGCCCACCTTATTGGTAATTTATGGACAGCTGTTTTGCATTTCACATGCTTCATGGATTATGCAAAAAGAAGAAATCACTCCCTCTCACCCCCCCTACCCCTGATTTCACTTCACACTACCCCCACTCAGTCTCTGCTTATGTTGCTAGTGTCAGGTTGTGGTATTATACAAGCCAAGCTGTTGAGAACTTCAAATACTCAAGCAACAGTAGATACTACTTACTGTCATTGCATTGTGCAGCCAATCACCAGTGGTTGTTTGTTATAAAGAAGATGTGTCTCTGTGTCTCATAGAGGAAACCTAATATCAACAGAGAGGGAACCCTCTTTATCCTGCAGGGAGATATCTGAGCCTAGGAGGTTTAGGCAGCCAGCTCTGCTACATCTATTTATATCAGTATGCATCCATAGCACTTTAGGCAATGCTGAGGTAAACAGCTCAAATACTGAAAACAACTATAAAAAACACAAAATCTGCTCATCACCATGGACCAAATCTTAAACATAGTTTGAGGAACAGATTATAAGAGAGACTGATTTGATTCTTTTAACAGAGGTAGTAGTCAAATCATTGCTGCTGGTGGCATAATTGACCTGCGTGGGGCATGATAATTGATCTTGCCTCTGAGGACTGGGTGGTTTGGTGCTGATCCAGCATTGTGGGATCTGAACAAAAACAGGAATATAAGGTGGGGGATGTGGTATGTTTATGAGTATGGTGGGGAGTAGTCTCTACCATGTTATCATCATGGAACATATGCCTGTTAAAAAAGGTACCATAGTGACTGGTTTTTGACAGAGAATATACTTTGAATGATAAATTGATTGTAGACTACCCCCTTAATTACAGTTCAGGTGAGATTTCAATGACTGCAACTGTTTTCTGTGTCTACATTTGACCTGCATACGTCGCCTAACTGTCAGGACACGCTGTACAGTCCTCTGCTGGGCAGGAAGACGTGAGCGAATCTCATTGCTCCAGGAAGTCAAAGGCAGGCTATTGGCTGTCAACAACATACTCTCATCTTCAACACACCGCGGCGCCCAGCTGCCTCCCGCGTTTCATCATTACGCACACCACCAGCCATTGACGCATCAAGATCAGGAGAATTTTTTGCGTCATCATGATCATGATTTTTTTTTATATAACCATATATGGGTCATTCCTGTTTCGCGGACAGAATACCGTCTGTATTTCTTTAAGTGCTTTAACCTATTGTAACCCGTCATCGTTTTTCAAAACGGTCACGCCGTCTGACTCTGAATGTGAAGACAAATATACAGCTTGAGCAGGCGGAAACAGACTATAACTGAGCGGCTCAGCCACCCTGGGAGCTCCAGGCAAACATGGATACAGCAGGAGGCGACCGCGTTATGCAATAATGCTCGCTGCACTATCTGCTCTTCACAAAATCTTGTGCAAGTTGTTTATCATCAACATTTGCTGCTTTGAAATGGGAAGAAGGGCTAAAATATCCCGTTTAGATCCTGAGTGTACATGGTCTGGGTGACGCCGAGGGGAATATTAAATTACTGGGACAGAGCTGCAGTCTCGACTAGGTGCTGCTTGTTTACCAGCTGGGAGAGGCGGACTGGAAAGACTACCACCACAGTCATGCTAAAATATGATCAAGATGTGATGGGAAAAACATCAATGTGACAGAAATCAGCTGCGAGAAAACAACAACAACAACACAGAATTACAATTAGATAAACTTTTCCCAAACATTCATTAGGCTTTACTCCTCCCCCCCTGTGTGCGCACAATTAGCTAGTATATTCATAATAATATGTTTCATAATCCACCTCGACCCCTTGAATTACGCAGAGTTAGTTTATGTAGGTCAAGAACATTTTTTGTGTATATACTCTGATAAAAAATGTTCACAGTAGCCAAGTGTTGGATCATAGGACCAGAGCTGCTATAAATAAAGCTAGTGCTGGCTGACTACGCTCAAATGAGTCGGAAGAGGGCAGCGTGATAGTAGGAGGGCTTTTCCTTCTCCCTCTCTCTCCTTTGAACGGGGCCATCTCACTCCTGCATTCATCCCGTTTCAACCAATAAGCCCAATGAGCTGACTGTGCACCACCCACTCTCCGTGTGTGTATTTTTTTCTTCTCCTTTGCCTTCTTTTTTTAAACCAGAGCTGGATGTGTAGATCGTCACATGTCGTTTCCTCTCCTCTGTCCATGTCCAGGGGACATGTGTTATTTATTGCTCAGCTGTGGGAGAAAACGAACGAGCGCACAACCGGCTCTGGAAATAGAGGATTAAAATAAAGCGCGTCGTTTCTCTAGCAACTCGAGTAAAGGAAGCATTGTGTCTCACAGCAGAGGACGCGAGAATGGCGAGTCCGCCAAACACGGGAGATCAGCCGTTATTACCCAGCAATGCGAACCAAAATATCAAGAAATGCGGATATCTAAAGAAACAGAAACATGGACACAAGCGCTTTTTTGTTTTGAAAGAGCCCGTCGAAGGTTTCTCTGCCCGGCTGGAGTACTACGAGAGCGAGAAGAAATGGAAAAACAAATCGGCCGCGAAGAGAGTTATTCCTCTGGACTGCTGCCTCAATATCAACAAGAGAGCTGACGCAAAACACAAATATCTTATTGCTCTTTATACCAAGGACGAGTATTTTGCCGTGGCGGCAGAAAACGAGCATGAACAGGAGAGCTGGTACCGGGCACTGATGGATTTAATGGCAGAGGGGAAAGTATATGACGGCTCCGCGTCCAACTCAGCGTCCTCGCTGGTTGGTTTCGACGAGGCGAGCTACGGTGTAATGACGCCGGTTACCGCCACCTACAAGGAGGTATGGCAGGTTAACCTGAAATCCAAAGGCCTAGGGCAGACCAGAAATTTGACCGGAGTGTACAGACTGTGTCTCTCCAGCCGGAATATCAGCTTTGTCAAGTTGAATTCAGAGGTTGCCTCTGTGGTCTTACAGCTGATGAATATCCGGAGGTGCGGCCACTCAGACAGCTTTTTCTTCATTGAGGTTGGCCGATCGGCAGCCACGGGGCCCGGTGAGTTATGGATGCAAGCTGATGACTCTGTAGTGGCACAAAGCATCCACGAAACTATCCTGGAGGCGATGAAAGCCATGAAGGAGCTGTCTGAATTTCGTCCGCGCAGCAAAAGCCAGTCGTCTGGTACAAACCCTATCTCTGTGCCCACACGGAGGCATCTGAACAATCTCCCCCCGAGTCAGACCGGGCTTACTCGGCGGTCGCGCACCGACAGCGTGGCTGCTACCTCTCCTGTGAGCAAATTTTCCTCCTGTCGAATACGCACGGCCAGTGAGGGCGACGGCACCATGACCCGCCCCATGTCAGTGACAGGGAGTCCCCTTAGCCCGGGGGTGCACAGGACCCTAGTGAGCAGATCTCACACCATTACAACTCGCCCTAGTCGGTCATTTGAATCTTCTTCCCTCCAGCACAGTAAGTCCATGTCTATGCCCCTGTCTCCCTCCCCACCCATGGCCACCCCTAGTCTAGTGAGTCTGTCATCCTGCCCAGACAGCAGTGCTCCTCGCCCCTCAAGCTGCAGTGCCTCTTTCTCAGGCTCACCCATTGATGCTGGTTTTATATCTTGTGAGGAGTATGGCTCTAGCCCTGCAGATGCACGGGACCTCAGAGTACCGCTCACCCTCCGTAGCAACACTCCTGAGTCTCTCAAAACTGACACACCCCCATCCCGGGACAGCAGTGAGTTTGATGGCTACACGGTGATGGAACGTCAGAATCAAAATGGTTACCGTCGGTTATCAGAGTTGGACAAGGCTTATCGAAAGCGTACATACTCCCTCACCACGCCTCGCCAGCAGAGGGGACCCCCTCAAGTATCTTCAGCCTCTCTGGATGAGTATACTCTTATGAGAGCCACATACACCAGTGGAAGCCAGTCTTCTCGCAGGTGTCACACTGCTTCCCCTAAAGGGACCTATCCTGAGGATTACAGGGATGTTCATACTGGCTCTAACAGTATTCAAGCTGACAGTGGTTATATGCCCATGATGCCAGGTGTGGCACCTCAGACACCAGGATCCAAGAATGACCCCTACATGCCCATGAGCCCCATGTGTGTTTCTGCACCAAAGCAGATCATCAACCCCCATTCACACTCTTCAGTGGGGATTGCCCCAAGCACAGACTCTCCTGGGAGTATTTCTCTGGAGGACAGTGGCTATATGCCCATGTGGTGTGGAACCAAGATGTCAATGGAGAGCGCTGATGGAAAGCTCACCAGTGGAGAGTATCTGAACATGTCTCCCGTCGACCCTCTGGTGTCTCTCACGCCGCCAGACTACATTCTAAGTCCATCAGGAGGAGATCCCCACCCACAACAACTTCACAGACAGCCTTATTCTTACAGCTCTCTACCACGCTCACTTAAAGGTGCATTACAGCGCACAGGGTCCACGGATACAGACCAGTATGTGATGATGAGTTTACGGAGACAGAGGATAGAAGAGGAGTCAAACTATTGTCCTGTCTTTCCAGGAGACTCTGTGACCAGCGGCTCTCCAGGGACACCAGGCACCTTGTCTTCTGCTCCATCTCCTCTAAGAGTGGCTCGGGTTGATGGAGTTCTGGTACACCGGAACAGGGTGTGTCGGCCCACCCGCCTGGCTCTGGAATCCCTTCGAGCACTACCGTGTATGAGTGAACACCCCCTTCCCTCAGAGCCACGCAGCCCTGGAGAGTACATCAACATAGACTTTAGCAACACTACACATGACTCACTGGCATCCACAGTGAGCTCCATGTCCACTGTGAGTTTAACATGTGCAAAGAGGGAATCCCTGCCACTCTCAGACTATGCTAATGTTGACGTCAGCTCCCCAGGTCACCTTGGACACCAAGCCAGGGATTCCCCACATACAGGGAGCATAAATGATACGTCTGAAGGCCTGACTTTTCCTCTGGTGAACTCTCATAAAGGCGTGCATGAAAGCAAGGAGGAGGAAGAGGAAAAGACCTCAGAGAAACATTCAGAAGAGAAGGGGGTGGTAGAGGAATATGTTCTCCAAAAGCAGGTGAGCTTGGTGTGTCCGCCTGCTCCAGGGAAGGAAGACTACACTGAGATGACGTTCAGTCCTGCTGCCCCTCTACCTGCTCTCTGCACCACTGATGCTGCTCCCCTACCCACAAGCCCCACATCATGTGTCAAGAGACTTAGCCTTGAGAGTAGCATTAAGCATGAGGTGCCCCATGTGCCAGTGGATTCTTTTCTCCTAGGGGGTCCTACATTATCTGTCACCCTCATAGATCCACACAGAGGGGCTAAAGTGATCCGTGCTGATCCGCAAGGGCGCAGACGGCACAGTTCTGAGACCTTCTCCTCCACCACTACTGTCACACCTGTGTGCCCATCATTTGCCCATGACTCCAAACGGCACAGCTCTGCCTCTGTGGAGAATGTATCTCGCACTGTTCGAAGCTCAGAGGGACCTGACAAGGACTATTCCAGCAACAGCCCCATGTGCAGGGAGACGTCAGCTGGTTATCAAAATGGACTTAACTACATTGCCTTAAACTTGATGGAGGGAAACTTTGGAGGATGCAGGTTAGGGGGCTGTGATGAACTCCTGAGATTCAAGACAGCCTGTGGATGCAAGGGTGGCATGAATGGTTTCAACACTAGCCCCTATGCAAGCCTGGGATTCAAGGAGACTGCTGCTGCTGCTGTGAAAGGTGAGTGTTTTCATGTCACACACGCATTCATTCAGTAGATTTTCATTCATGAAGGGAGTGGTGTTCAAGCTTGAGTACACTGGAGATCCGCCTCAGGGCTATACTCTGCAGAGATAGGCTACTCGTTGCTAAGCAGCACTTCTGAATGCATTCTCATTCAAAAGCTGAGAATGATAATTATCTTTCAGAGATTATGCTATAAACGGACAGCTTGATTTGTGTGTCTGCAGTAGTATGTGTTTGAAACTGACTGACTGCTGATGACACAGTATTTTTTATTTTCATTCTGTTTTCAGTTGTTTTAAATCAACCTAAACCTAGAACTCTTTGCTGGTCTCTGCTTTTTAGAGTAAAGGCAACACCACTGATCATAATCGTGACTGACCATCTGTGCAATGTCCTAATAACAACCTACAATGTTATGTAATGAAATATAGCTTATGGCATCATCAGTGGTGCCAGTTCTACATCAGCAGTGGTTACATACTGATATGTGCTGTGTGTTAGAATAGCAGTTTTTGGTCAGTAACGCAGGCTACAGGATCTAAGGGAGGTAAATTTATGAATGTTACTGTTGGGTGTGGGCTTTGATGTTTAGATAGGATTAGTCACCTACTCATCATCACACCCATGAACTACACATCTACAAACTACAAATTTGAACTACAAATCTCAAAGCTGTGGGGTGCGTGCTGGATCTCTCTAGCATGCACCCCACAGCTTCCTACTCAAATTAGGAATTTGAGTAAAAGCAGTATGTACAAAACAACTATGTTTTTGTTCTTCCTTTTCTTCTTCCCCTTTACTTTTGTTTTTTTTTCTCACTTGTGTGTTCCTGGCACATAATTATTTCTTAGCCTCTGTGACATAGGAAGTAAAAACAAACACAACAAAAAAGGAACAATAATTATGGAGTAGCACAATGAACACGTGTTTCTGCAACACTAAGGCCTGTCCTTAATGAAATAACAACTTATGAAAGCCCATAAAATTAATATTCACACTTATAATGTTTTAAATAAATATTGGGACCCT
Organism: Sandelia bainsii; assembly: GCA_032362345.1. Lineage (NCBI taxonomy): Eukaryota > Metazoa > Chordata > Actinopteri > Anabantiformes > Anabantidae > Sandelia > Sandelia bainsii. The sequence goes on from JAUMHL010000014.1 coordinate 9,723,553, forward strand.
CAGCACAATCAAGCAGTTCATAACTGTCCTTAAACAGCCGAGGGAGGTGTATTCTAAGCATTTCTACCACCACCTTAACCATTCACGATAATCTATTACAGAAAATGTTTTAGCTGCTATAAGCAGATAGCCAGGATAGTCACATGGGAGGTTGCATATGTTTCTATTTATCTTAAAATCAATATTTGTTAGATTCCAAGTCTTAGGCCTCACACCAGGTGTATCAATGAGGAGCTGTGGAATCCATGTAACTAGCCATCTTTGTGGAAAAGAACAGTTTCCATCAAAATATTACCTTTCACCTCATTCATTTGCCGTTGCCCCAGTGACTCTATATGCACCTCTAAAAGGCAGAGATTATTTACCGGCATAGATGACCTGGTAGGGGCATGTCACAAGTTGCTGTTGTTTCAAAAGTGTGTGTTGGGATGGTCGTGAGTCAGGAGTCAGTGTTCCTGGTGGTGAAATATAAGAGTTTAATTGCTGTTTGTGATTTCACAACCAAGTTGTCTCTCTTTGTCTCTGTCTCTGCTCGCTCTCATGCTGTGAGCGCAGCCAGTGTGGGGGCAAGTCATCGGGTTCCCCAGAAAAACAAGTGAGTCAGTTGTTTATCAATTGTCAGGTACTGGATTTCAGGACAGGAATGTGGGCAGTGTGCAAAGCTTGGTAGGAGAGGTGAATGCTCACTTGTTTTTCTAACCTGGTGGGATGAACTCAGAGGGGGGATGGGAGGATTCTTTTTTTCCAGTGTGAGCAACTTCAAACGCCAACGAAACGGTTTTAAAGGCACTCACTAATGTTTTGTATACATATGACTTAAACCAGACACACATGCATACATGTGTACCCTCACACTTACTGAAAACTGCCATTCTTTGTCCCATTACTTCATTTTGTCCCGATACTTCTAATTATGTCCTTGCACTCGTACATGTTCCATTATATTGAATTTTGACCTTGAGCAGAGACATTTGTCCAAGGCTATGAGAGCAGGGCAGGAAAGAAGGAGGTGAAAGGACAATGGTGATGAATGACTTATTTTTTTATGTCCAATGAAATGAGATTTTGGCTGAAAGGAGGGAGAGAGTGATAGGGAGGAATGGAGGAGTAAGAAGAAAAGAAAGAGAAGAAACAGAAAGATAGAGATCAGTGGTTAGTGTTAGTAAGAGTTGGCCTTTGCTGTTGTATCCTGGTTACATAAACCTTTCTAACAAACAGGGATCCTTGTATAATAAGAAACTTTGGTCAGTTATGTGGCCAATGCAGCAGGTCATCGACACAGATAGACAACATGGCTGTTTACTACAAGATGACAGGCGTTACCACATTTTCTTCTTATCGCTGACTGAACCGTAGTCGGCATTCCCTGCAGTACATCAATTTGAAACAGGAAATCACCTGTCCTTATTTGGTGTTGGAATTTATTGCAGTGTGAGGGAGAGAGAAGCTGCTCCTAAGCTGACGAACAAACAAATATTAAAGCACATCCTGTCGGTCTGTATATGGATGTTTTCATGTGGCTTTGTGGGGAATGGTTGAGTCTGTTAGCTGATAGCCTGCACTGTTGTTGTTTAGGTTTTGGCCCTGAAATTATGTGGATGAATGGAGATGAGTGGGCAGGGGAGGGGGTTGTGCAGCTTTCAGTGCACGCCTTCTGTCTCTGCTGACAGTGGTTGCAGTTTCTTGACCTTTGAACTAGCACTGTGTGTGAGAGAGACTTGCACAGAGAGATACTGCAATCAGAGCATTTCCAGAAATCCATACCCCTCCTTACAACTTTTTGCTCCTTTTGTTTGCTTGTCCTTATCTTACCTCTCCTTTTAGAGTTCATGTATATTGCTTCTCCTCGTTTCTACTGCAAAGCTTCTTTATCATCCTGTCATCTTGTTTTCCTCTTATCTGTGCTCATTTATCTAATGTTTCATTTTTTGGCTAAAAAAGAATTGTGGATGCAGACAGGGGAGAAGACTGACTCAGACTCTCCATGTCTTATATTTGTGTGCCCAGACTTTCCCCCCTCCCAAACCCGCACACACACTTCCACTTTGTCTTCTTGTCTTCCTCTCCCATGTGCATATATATGTATATATATATACACACACACACACACACAACCATCTGCAGCTGGTGGGGGTTGGGGGGTGGGGGTCAGTGGTATTGCACCTGCCCCAAGCAGTGCTCACTGGTTATCTGGCCCTTCAGAGGAGAGTGACAATACGCTAATGACTGGCCACCATCTGCCACAACAACAGGGAGAAGGTGGGGGTGTGGCCAGGCAGTTCCAAGAAGCCGAACACAAATCCAAAACCCTGCCCCCTCTCCTGTGCATCCTCCTTCACAGTTTCTCCTCTTCGTCTCTCCAGGCAGTGCTTTCTGTTTTTCAGAAATCACATGATTCAGCCACCTTCTCCACATCATTCAAGCTTTGCATTTTCATGTTGTTATGTGACCTCAGTTGACTGTCTCTTATTGGCTTTTCACACCATAGGGCACAGAGGATTGTCAACATCACATTAAACAATTAGTTTATTACATAGTATCTTATCAGAGGCACCAAAAAGGCTCTCTCCTATTGCTCTTTGGCTTATCAATTCATGAATTGGTTTGAAATGCTGATATAAAATGTATATATATATGTATATATATATATAATGTATAATATAAAATTATTTATTATTAAGAACAAATTGGCTTAAAAATAGCATTTATAGATGGAACAGTTCAGTTTGTCAAAATTAAACGGGGAAAAAATATGTCTTATAATCTGGAAAAGTCTGATATATGAGAATCAAGGTAGCTGCTAATCAGTAACATTCTTAATACAAAAGCAATAAAATTCAGCTTCCATGTTTGCTTGTTTTTGACATTATAGCCGATAAACACATTACATTTGTGTGTGTCATCATGTATGCAGTGTTTGTTTATTCATCATAGATGTTATTTTTGCAATGAAAACGCTTGTTTTAGCCTAGAAAATGTAAATCCACAAACAACACCTCTGCTTGACAATTTGACTACACACAGTATTTTGAGGAACATACAGTCCCTACCCTCACCTGTTCTGCCGGACACACATACACAGCGCTCCTGGCTGTTTGATATATAACTCTTTGAGTAAAGTAGGACGGGATGTTCCCACACTAGAAAAAAACAAAGTTAACCTACCGTATCCTCAATTTAGCTTGGAGGTAAGAAGGATTACGTTCACTCCAGGATTAGACATTGTTGATTAGCTTGTTTTTCTAGAGGCTGAGGAAGACGCAGAGCTTTTACAGTAAATGTGTGACATGAGTGCACATGCCATACAGTACTTAAAGACACACACATACACAACACAACAGGTACAATCAATCCACTTGCTGCTGGCTGGTTTTTCATTCATCATGGACCAAACCAGACATTCTGGTTCTGTAAATTGAGTATTTAGTATTTGTGTTGGTGTTAATCTTTTCTGGTTATGGTTCTTTCTTTTCTTTCTTTCATTCTTTCTGTTTGAACGGAGAGCTGCTGTAACATGGCAAAATAATTTCCCTCTGGGATTAATAAAGTGTTTTGAATCTTGAATCTTGAATCTTGAATATACAGTATGAACTGGGGCACCTTAAAACTGTGATGGTCTTTCCACAAGTGAAACTTAATAATTAATTTTCTTATTAATTAGTTATTCAATAATTAATTGAGAAAAATACTGTAAAATGAATCAATAATGAAAATAAATAAAGCCCAAAAGCATCTTGCTTTTCCAGTTATTAAATTTTAGCAACAAGATTTGATTTCAAAACATGAATGAGACGAATAAATGTTACTTGTTGTTGTAGTTGTTGTTTTGTTTGTCAGACTGAGGTGTGGGAGGTCAGAGGTGAAGAGTCAGTCAGTGTTTGTTTGGTGGAGCGCTGCTGTAGATCAGGGTGGAGCCAGCAGGGCAGGAATGTAAACAGAGCATATCTGAGCCTGCTGATATCTTCCTATCTGTAAAAGGAAACCGGCTCCTAACATTAGTTTTGCTGTTTGCAGAAGATCAATTTCCAGTTTATGTACATATAATTAAAAAAAACATTTGGCAAGCCTCTTCCATTCTTGCTAACTTTCCCTACAAGCCCATTCATTTAGTTCTGCAACAACATGAAACTGCACAAGCAAACGATGCATCAACACACATGGGGACTAATGCATGCCTGTGTGTGTGTCATAGCTGTGAATGGAGCATGGCTAAATTTAGCTCATGAGAACTAAATAATCAATGAATAGAGCCCAGGGGAACAGACATGGGTTCTTGGGAGCGATAGAGGGATTTGTGTATATGCTTGAAAAAGAGGAGGGGTAGGAGCCATTCGGTTCATTCCTCCCTGGACCTCTGTCCCCTTCTCTCAATAACACCCCCCTCCCCAAATCTCCCTGCCCACCCACATTTTTCTCCAGTCAGCATGTGTTTGACTAGCAGTGTGTGTGGCAAGTCCCTGTACACCACATTGTCCAGTTGCACCATTGTTCATATAATGATCATAATGTCTCTATGTTTATGTTCGTGGCTATGCCTGGTTGCTAATCTGCGCTGTTAGTGATTCAGCTTTCCCGGCAGATCACAGTCACCAAAGTGTCTGTCTTTACAGGCTACTGACTAGCCCAGCCCCCTCCAGAAACACACACACACACACTCACACTCAGATTGTTGTGGACTGTCGGTCCCATGACTTCACTGCATTCCCGTTTCTCTCCGTCAGGTTGATTCTGTTACTGTGTTTTTTTTCCACCACTTCCCACCCCAGTGTTTCCATTTTCTTCTGTCTCTAACACCCATGGTAACGAAAAGACTAAGCTTAGGTGGCCTCACGAGTGAAATCAGTTTGTTTTTCCTCCTGTCTGATGTGTTGATCATCATTAAGGCTTGTGTCTAGCTTTAGATTTGACATTAGCATTTGATTTTCCTCTACAATGGATGCAGGGCAAAGAGAGAGAACAGGCATGTGTGTTTACGGTGGGAGTAACTGTGGAGGGGGAACACTGTGGACTCTGAATGGAAGGTTTGTTTTAGAGCATGACGATCACATCCAGCTTTCTGAAAACAGCTCTTGTTCATGACTGGGGAAGAGGGAGAGGAGACAGCAAATGCGGAAAGAAATGCAGCCGCAGAGAAGGGCTGTGTATGTGTGTGTCAGCCAAGACTTCCGTTCCCATTTGATAGCTCTGCATGTAAATGAAACCTCACAAACAACTACACAGGGGCAAAGCTCAGTGCAGCTTTCCACTGGGAGAAAAGTGACACTTTGAAAAGTCTGGGTTTATTGTATATGAAAATACACAGTTGTGGTGTGTGTGGGAGTAAGTCTTTGTTTATTTGACTTCAGTAGGTATGTGATCAAGAATAACTGTGTGTTTGTTGGTGTGTGGGAGTGTTGTTGCTGTCTGTTTTGCCGCTTTCGGTGGCTATCACTGTGTCAGCTGCACAGTGCTAAATGCCACTTTTTCTCCTGCCATGAAAGCACCTGCCACTCCAGTTTCTACCAGCTGAGGACTACACACACACACACACACACACACACACACACACACACACACACACACACACACACACACACACACACACACACA
>JAUMHL010000014.1:9733183-9768546 GCA_032362345.1 Sandelia bainsii
CCCCCCCCCCCCCCCCCCCCCCCCCCCCCCCCCCCCCCCCCCCCCCCCCCCCCAGGAGAAAGGAGCCAATTGCCCCAGGGAGTCATCAGCCTTATGGACAGAGACTGGCGGTAGCTCCAGAGGAAGTACTGGAAAGCTGTCTCAGAGACCACAACTACATCAGTGGCTGTATTTGTGCATATACATATGTGTGTAAAAAGGAAGTGTGCTCTGTAGCAAAATCTAGATGTCTCCCACAACAGTCAGTGGCTTGTCACACAAACCAGCCAAGGCTATTTTCTTCATTATAGCGCTGAGGTCAGCTGAATGTATAAGGGTGATAGAGGTTCTTTTAAACACAAATGCAAAATACTCTGAACATACATAAATGTACATGTAAACATTTTGTTATACCACATGATGGTATAAATGGTGGTGATGGTAAAATCTTTGACAAGAGACTTAAGGCCCCTATACAGAGTGAAATAACCAATCATGGAGGTTTGTTGCATGTCACACTGTAAGAGGGATGTATTAAAATCTTGGTCACAATCTGTCATAGATACTACTTTTCTTTCCAGACAACAAACAAAAAAACAAGTTAAAAATATAATACTACACAAACTTGATTATACACTATCAATAGTACACTATAGGTTGCTACAGTCTAAACAGAAAAATATGCAAGCAGAGGCACATGATCAACATTTGTATTAACATCTATTACACCAATTTACTTTTCTAAAAAAGGATGCTTGCAATGTATGTAAGGTTATTTTACACTATAAAAGCACTGGGTGGTTTGTAGAAATAGATTGTAACAGCAGTTACATTTTGAGAATTTGTTTATAACTTAACCTAAATTTGAACACAGCCATCAAAGCTCTAAATCATCCTGTTGGTGGCCCTATCTAAGACCAGTGATGTAGGTGTGTAGGTGAGGTTTCTGGTGTTGTTGAATGATGTTTCTTTCGGTTTTTATCGGGTTGTGGAAAGTAAGACCTTTAATGTTGTTAATATGTTGTTGATTTTTCAGATAGACCTTCCTCTGTCCAGTTTTAGCTCACATGTTTTTGTTTACTTCTCATTTTGGTTGGCTGGGCGTGGAATTGACTGAAATCCACACAGATTACAAAATAAAAGTTGCTAATGCAGAATTAAATGTGTCCCTTCTATGATCACAAGCCAACTATTTGGCTTTCATCAAACAAAGTGAACTCTGCTTGTAGATTTGGTTCTTTGCTGCATGCGCTCACCTATATTCATTACATTCACATTCCCACATATTTCCCACAGATCCAAAAAGCAGGAATGCTCTTTCTACAGGAATGTTTTCACCATATTTGTATATATACTGCAAGGGAAAGACCTGGTGACAGTGAGAGAAGGTGTGCATACTCCAAGGCACAGCCATTTTACTCTTGTGTGTATAACCGGTCCTTATTTAACTGTGACTACTTATTAAAATAGCACTTCCTAATTTTATTAGTTTCCACCGTGGTCTGTGACTATTAACAACTTATCTCATGCTCTCATCATCTCTCTCTCTCTCCTTACACACACATGTACTGTGCACTTGGAGTGCTGAACCTTATAAACATAAGTGTTGCATAATCTGCCAGTTAGAGTGCAGTAAACAAGGGTTAACTTCCTTTTACAGTGAAATCTTAGAATGCAGAAACATATTCTTCCCATACACATGCACGCACAATCACAGAAACAAAAACACATGCTCACTTAGCTGTGCAGTATGAACTCTGTCAGTGTTAATATAACGATGCAGGAAGAGTCTGGCTGTATTCAAACAAAGTAAGACAACAAAGTCTGCAATAAAAGAAGGAAAGTCTGTGTGAATATTGGAACAATAGAGAAAAGACAATGGATAGAAGCAAGTGTAGTGTAGCATTGATAGAGTTGGGGATGATCTATAAAGTTCTGCTCATGCAGAATAATGTTTGATTCAAAGTTAAAAGCTAGTGAAAGTTTTCCATGCTTTTTGAAGAGCTAGCTCCTCTGTTTTCTTCCTGTACCCTAAAACTGTGATTCTTGAGAAATAAATCACTATGGAAGCCCCAGTCGTCTCTGACCCAGCATGTATTTTACAGGAATGTGTATGTGTGGGAGTGCCTCTTGCTGGTGTGTGCTGTGTGTGCTTCTAAGTCTGTGCATGTGTGTTTGGTCAGCGAGTTCAACACACATTCCCAGCTGTTTTCCAGGTAGTCTTCTCACGCTTCTTGTGCATCTCCTGTTTCTCACGGAGGCTGCTTTGACCGTAATCCCTACCAACACACTACCCCGCCTCTTTACCTGGCCACCAGGTGAACAAAAACCTACCAAACACACACCTTCCTGTCTCTGATGATAGAGATGCAGCCACAACAAAGAAAGGACAGGGGGGAAATAAGAACACACACACAGTAAGAAATGAGGGGGGGGGGGAAGAGGTAAGTAAGAGATGGAAAAATAAAGACAGAAGGAAGGGGACCTGGAGATTAGATGTGGGAATGTGCAGGAACCAACCAGGATGAGCTCATGTTTTGTGCTGGCCCTGCCCACCGTGTGTGACTCACGCTTAGCAGGTGCGTCTGCATGCGTGTTTACAGCTGCAGGTCAGCTCAGGGTGTGTCCTCATTTCACTGCTGGGGAACATGTTTCCTCAAGCACACGTAGAGCTATTCATCACGTCAGTGTTTCAACAGGTTCATTTCTTTATTACCAAGGTACCTAGTCTAATAAAAATGAGGATGAACAAGAGGCATTTAAAATCATATTTTTCTGGTGAATTTAGTTAACAGTGATATCGCAGAGTTTTTGATTTTAGAAACTGTTGAGTATGCAGTCCCTTGTGAGTATGAACAGCTCAGATATCACAGTTAGGCATTATTAACAGTTAGGTATTATTAACAGTTAGGCATTATTATGAGTCCAAATTGTCAATTTTACAGGACAGGACTTTCTGGAAACTAACGTTACAGAGTATTTGCACGAAGTGATATTGACACCAAGCAGTGGAAACATTTTGGTGCAAAAGGAGAAAATAAGTATCAAATTTGTTCCTACTCACAAACATTTATTTTACGCCAACTTTAGACATGACCACTGAACCTGCTATTTCTCTGTATAATCTTCTCCAGCTAACCTGTTCTTAAAATGCATTTGTCATCTGAACTGACAACCAAAAACATTTCACTTCTTCTAACCTCTGTGTTGCCTTTATTTCCATTTTTTTTCAATCTCTGATAATCTTATGAATTCTCATGTCTTATCTTGGCTACTCTCCGAATGACGCCAGAGCCTAGCAAGGACATGCAGTTTCTATGCGACACTGAGACAATGCCCTTGAATCGTCAGTCTCAGTACAACCCCATGCTCTTTCTGAATGTTTCTATATTGGAGAGTGTTGGGTGGATAGAGAGAGAGATAGAAAGATAATGAGAACTGAAGGACAGTGATGCCATGGTATACATTTACATATTAAGTTATATTACCTCTAGTCACAAATGACCTGTTAAGCCTGTGCATTAACCTTTACATGTGGTCATTTGTGCATCTGTGAGTCCTTCACAAATACACATTAGAAAGCAGAGCTTCTGGGGAGTGGGTGAAGAATGAAGGGGGATGGGAGACTCATTTGGGAATCACAGCATTATTATATGAATGATGGAGACTAGTTGTGGTGAAGGTAAGCTAAATAAATAATAAGGGAAACCCATTGTTGAGTGACATTAGCCCTATTCTTTTTAATGCAAAATAACAAAACAGAAAGAAAAAGAGTTTACTGAAACAGATGCAAGGATTGATTTCCCCACTTGACTATTCACTTCATCGTCAACAATAATAAAATGGGACTTGGGATACCTTTCCTTGTTTGGCTTCTCTTGTATCAGTGTGTAATGAAAGCTGCTTTCTCTCATTGAGATCACACAGCGGGTTTACTGAGACACTGACACTGTCTGGAAGAGAGCCATCAGTTTCCTTCAATCACCCTAATGTGGAAGGCCGACAGTCATCTATAGTGGAGTGAAACCCCTCCCCCGAGCACTAATAAATAAACTCACAGCTTCCATCGGAGTCCCCCAGGTGGTCTCAGTCAACACACTGAATGGAGCATCACTCAGTGATGGATCAAAAGACAGACTGTCCCGCCATTGCTCATCTTCTCTTCCCCCACCCTCACAACTATCCTCTCTTCCATTTCCATTCTCTCCAGCTCTTTTATCCACCTTTACCCATTTAGCACCCCACTCATCCATCTTGGGTGTCCCTGCCCTGTATGGAGCTTCAGACAGGCAGAGGGGCTCTAGACTTCATCCCTCACCCAGATCTCCCTGTTAGGACAAATACATCCCTGAGTGCCTCTGGTGAAGGATGGGCCCGTTACGCCTACAACCATGTTCTTCTTCTTTGCACTAATTCCTGCTTTTGCTTTCCTGCTTTTGTGCTTTCATGCAAAAACTCTCATATACATTTACATCAAACTCAGGTCTTGTTTTTTCATACCAGTCCATAAATCAGCTCTATTAGTAAGTGATATGTCAGAAATGTAGTGAGATGTCCTCCATCCTATTAGATCTGCATGGACCATGCCACTGACACATGGTAAGTGATGTTTTCCTGTGGCAGTACACACATTCACTCTCATTTGAGTGATGAACTCATCTCTCTCTTCTCTATGACGGTAGGCTTTTTGCTCCACCTGTGAGTGTGGCTGTTCCAGTGCAGGCCTGGTTATTAGAACTATATATTTCTACATCAAAATAGAGCAACTCTGGCACATGCAACATTTTGACTAGCAGTGCAATAACAGGCAGGCTGTTATGCAAGACCTGGCCTGAGCACAGAGCATCATAACAGCTGTAATGAAAACCAGAGACAGAGACGCAAAGAGAAAGAGAAAGAGTGGGCCAGTGAAAAGCAGCTAACCTCCCATCCCAGCTTCAACCACACTGAGGAAAATTCACTACCCCCCTCAACAGTAATGGGCTGTTTTTGTGCAAGCACTTTTAGCCTGAGTTGCTCCTTTTTTAATCTTCTTTTTCTCCTGATGCTCTTTTAGTCCCTGCTTCTTTCTGTTTTTCTCTCTTTTTGTTTACGTCTCTCTTTCTCTCCTCTTTTTCCACAAGCATGATAGTATGATCAGTTTTTCTCCCTCTGAGCACTAACAGAGCAACAACACATTCCTGCCCGCATTCCAGCCTCGGGAAAAACAGTGTCCGGAACATAATAAAAGGCCAAGTACGTCATTTGTTTTTAAACCCACTTGCTCGCTGGAACAAAGCTGCGATGAGGACAGGACTGGTTAAATGTGTTTGTGTGAGAAAGAGACAGTGACACAGGGGTGTGTTTGTGTTTACACTCGATGCATGTGTGTTTCTGTTTTTTTCTGCGGTTATGAGAGCATGATGATCTTACCCCTCTGCCACCCACAATATACCACACAGCCTCCACCCAGCCACACAACTTGAAATACAAATGTGTGGTCAAAAAAACTTACTCTGACCAGCTCACATCTCCAACTGCACAGCTTGTCAGCACGTAACATGTATACAATTTCTCTTTTGTTATTGGCATGTCTTTTGTTTCTCTTATGCACTCCATTGCACTCCAGGTCACAGGAAAATCCCCAGGTGCACTGTGACCTTGTTCAGACTACCTGCCCTCTCAGGTATCTACTATATAAACATAAACACTGGACAATGGCACACAAAAACAGATAGACACACACACATATTTAACTGTACACACAATTATCATTGGATAGCTGATAAAAGTAGTACAGGACATTTTGGCACTGTCCAAGTCGGCACTTTGTTGTGGAGACGGCCTTTTGTATGTGCGTGTGTATAAAACCTTGATAATTGTCCATGCAAACAATAGTCACTCTAACAGTGACAGAACAGTGGCAGGTTGAAGGTCAGGCCAGTTTTAGTGGAGTGTTTTGGTCATAGTGTATCCTTGTTCACAGCGCCTCTTGACCTCTACAGCCTGCCTGGAACAATATCACTTTCTCTCCCTATTCTCCACGCAAGGCATTACTGTCGGTGAATGACTGTGACTGAGTTTGGTGCAAAAGCGTCTGTGTTGATATTTTCCATCATTCATCTGTTTTTTTCCTTTTAATCCATGCTGTCCAAGACTTTTCTGCAACCCCCCACCAGACTCTCAATTTCTAAATGTCTTGAGGGCATATGATAACTGATACTGAGAGCTTCCGACTGGCCAATCTATAGCTCTACTGACCTCCCCCAGCGCCGGTCCCATCAGCTTCTCAGGAAGCTAATAATCTCCTTCCTGTGTCTGACACAGGACGTGGTAGCTAGCAGAGTCCATGTGCAAAGGGGGGGATGTTTATGTGTGTGTGTCCATGAGTGTACGTGTATGCACAAGCCCAAGCACAATGATTATTCAGCCATAACGGAAGTCATAAAGACTCAGGCTGGTCTCTATCAGTGTAGACAGAGGGAGTACAGAGCTAATATAGCCGCAGGGTAAAATCGCAACACTAGACCAGAGCTTTACACCCAAATAAAGCTGCTGCCCAAGAGGTTGGCAGATTCCACATACCACTCACATCATTTCTGAACGTCACTAAATGTCAGTCAGTGTCAGTAAAACGTTGTGGTATTGCCATATTAATATAATAATATGATTGACTGTCACTGGGTGGCTGAATGACAATAATGTGTTTACATAACAGGGTCACTCTGTGTGCTAAAATACATCCCACTGTGCAGTGCTGCAGTTTAGTTAAATTTACATTTAGTCATTTGGCAGATGTTTTTATCCAAAGCAACTTAATAGTGAGGTAAAATGAAAGCAAAATACCTAAGTCAGGCATAAGACAAAGCAAAGTACCATGAGAAGGAATGTTTCACTAAGTACTAGTTAGAGTAGATTTTTTTAAAAGGGCACATGAAGTTGCAGAAGATCTTCGACAGTTTGTTGAAAACTGGGAGTGAGGCTGCTGAATATGCAGATTTAGGTAGTTTATTCCACCATTGTGGGACTACTGAACTGAAAAGCGTTGCTTTCTGGGATCTTTTGTTGTGTGGTGTAGGGATCACCAGATGCTGTTTGTTGGCAGAGCACAGTGGCTAAGAGGGATTGTAGACGTGGATGAGAGTTTTCAGGTAGGAAGGTGCCATTTGTTGACCACTCTTTGGGTTTGTGTCTGAGCTTTGAACGACAGCTGCTGGAGGACAAGACAGAGATACTATACACAACAAAGTTGTGATATGTGTCCTTTTTGACTGGTCTAAAACAAGACATGCTGCTGCATTTTGGATCATCTGAAGCGATTTTGACTCCACATGCTAGTAGTCCTGTTAGTAGAACATTGATGTGGTCAAGATGAGATGAGACGAGTGCCTGCATGAGAAATTGGGTAGTACATTCCAAAAAGTTTATTTGGCAGGAAAATTATTGTGAGATTTGCACATTATACAGAATTAACAACTCTCTATGTTCAATTTTGTTTTGCTCCAGTATCTAGTCTGGACAAGCTGTTGTGGTAAAGAGAATAAATGATCCAGTCTAATGTAGTGCTGTCTGGGAAATTAGTTAAAAAACTTGTTGGCATGTATTCTGGCCAGCGGTATACAGATGTGTTTAGTAAGGTTTAGTAAGATATCAGTGGGAGAGGTGAGGTAAGCTAATGTGAAGTGGAGTGAGGTGAAATGAAGAACTTTCCTTTAAATCTATTCAAATGAGTGTCAAACTGTTTTGGTGTCATTAAAGGATAAGGCTGACTCCACATTTATTTAGTTGTCAATCCTAAGAAAATGTTAAAATCAACAATCATTTGATCTCTGTTGTACAAAACTGTTGAACACTGAACATCTTTTTTTTTCATTTTGATGACCATGGACACTGTGGTTAATTTTTAATCGATCTCTCATACATTATTCTGCAGATAACACACAAAAAGCATTTTAACTGCAACTGAAAATAGTTTCCAAAATATACACACAAACTGACGAACTGCTGCATAAATAGAAAATAAATTAGTAAAAGAAAGAAAGAAAGATAATAGAAAATTGGCTACTCCAGCAGTCTTAGCTTTCTATACACTTGGCCTGAAGTATGGTTTATGGATATTATCACTGCACAATCTGTATTTCTGGATCCCAGTTTGTGTGAGAAATCTTATAATATGCAAATCCTTTGTAAAAAAACTTAAAAAAAAAAAAGAAAAAGATTTATGTCTACAGTAGGAACAATGACCAGCTTGCATTGTTGGTTGGCAAAAAGAATAACATCAGTTGTGTCATTAATCTTCCTAACATCAGTTCTGATGATAAACTATAATCACTGTCATTGTCCAGTTGTAAGTGATTTAATTAATGTTTGAAAGAGGAAACATTGAAAGGGCAAAGCTTAACAACCAACCAATAAACCAGCAGTTCTCACAACCTGCTTTTATATAACACAATATCACACTCACACTCTGTTCGGACTTCAGGGACCAATAACTTGAGTCATTAATGACTGCTTATCCTGCCTCTTGACCTGTCTCATAAAAAAAGAGGAAAAAAAGTCAGCTACACCCCTTTTCCTCTTTCTTCATGCATGTACCTGCCTTCAATCATTCTCTGCTTCATCCCTTATCACATACAGTACAAACACATGCACATTACGTAAAAGTAGGCTAAATGTCGCTAGGCAGCTTCATCCCTTCATTTTTAATGGTAATGTGACTTTCCTTTGTGATAAATACTGCACTGTGGAAGTTGGTAAAAATGTGAAGAGAAATTAATACTAGTGAATACTCTCCCTGTCCTGTCCTATTGACTCAGATACTTTCACTTGCCCCCTGTCTGTCTCAACCTGCTTTTTGTTTACCTCGTAGTGGCCTTGATGTTGTAATCCACACCTGGACAGGCGCCAAGCATGTCTGCAGACACCGCCATCAGATCGACTGTGAAAAATAGGAGTGAAAAGAACAGATCACACCCCCTCCTCTTTTTACTCCTTCTCTCCTCTCTGTGTTTGTCTGCGTTTCTCTTCCCTATCAACCCCCAGCTCATATTTTTTGTTAGTTTAAATCAAAAATGCAACGTGATTCCTGTTGTTTTGACCTCAGGGTCAGTCACTTTTGCTTAGAAGCTCTTAGTGTTTTTGGTGTCTCTCTCACACACACAGAAAGACAGAAGGAGGTGGGCCTCTTTTGAATCTGATTAAACTTTAGAGGAACTCAGTGACCACACACTCCTACCCTTTATGGTGCCTTCCAACTGACCTTTCTGGCTATAGAGATTGGCAGACTTTAGGGGGATGGGTGCTGGCCTGTTGTTATGGCTAACTAATAAAGGACACCTTGTTATAGGTCCAATCATTGACTGTTGGATAAAGACTACTATTAACATCAGTCAGCCACGCTTGATATGGCCATTCTTCCTTGGTGCACACAGTGTATAACGAATGTGCAGCACATTACTTTGATTTTCCTACAGCCCTTCATCTCTACATCAGTCGTCTAGGGCAACCATTATTTTTGGCTTTCAAATAAGTAGAAAGTGTTTAGGCATGAGCAATACAATGCAAGGTTATCAGAATGTACAGTCCCCCTGAAATTCCACTGGATTTTCACAAGTAATCTCCTGAATTATCAAAGTTCCTGCTATCTCACAATGTTCCCACAGGAGCAGCCTCCTGTGCCTATCTAAACACCATTCACGGCACTTGGCCGATTCAGAAAAGGCGCCTGAGGTCCCACAGTGGAACCAGTGGGTTGTCATGGTTACAGATAAGGCTGTGCAATATCACTCTCCTCACTTATGGAAAGACCAAGACAAGACCATGAACTGTAGAACAACTGGTTTATGTTTGTATTTGCACATGTGTGTTTGACTATAGATACTCGTATGCATGTGTGCACAGCGGCAGAGTCACCAGCTGCAGAAATGCACAGAATTCTAGAGAGGGAAAAATATCACATTGATTTATGAGAATGACACCTATTGAACTTATTCATGAGGCATATTCACCTCCATCTTTTCACTTATGAAAAAATTCCTGTCAAGAACGGGCTGGCATCTGCAGCAAAGGAGGAACACTCTGTCTTGCTCTATGTTTAATCTACTGTGTGTGTGTGTACGTGTGCATAGCAAATGCTTCCATGTACATCAGCTGACTGAAAGAAAGGGCTGTTGTCCATGCTGCTTTGACAGCTCTAGAGAATGCAGGGTGCTGAACAGTCTAAATTAAACCCGCCTTCAGCTGCATAACGTTCTGTTCCCAATCTGGGACTGCTGAGCCTCCTGGCACAGTGGCAAATATAAGTTTGAGTGCTATTCAATAACTTATCCAAGAAGATCAAGGTGACCCACCAGTGTCATATCAACCATTTGTGCAACAAAAAGAGTTGAGTACTACTTTCTCCCTCTGAACACTAAGGATGTGTGCTACCACTTGTGCAATGACTTTTGTGCATTCAACATGTCTCTTTTATATAAATGTTCAGTTTAATGCAAACATTATGGGACCTCAACAGCTAGCAACAATATCTGCCAAGCTCACTCTAAAATGCTAGTTTTCTAGCTGAACTATTGTAATTTCAAACACGAAAATCTAATGAAAGTGTAATATATTGTGAAATATTTTCTTGACATAAAAATGCACCTTTTTCCTAACATTCTGACTAATTCGTTTTTGTACATAAAACAAGTTTTTGTAAGAGTCCTCAGTGATGATTTGACACTGACAAGTGTCAATGATGATATTGCCCTTATCATACAGGCTAAACACAAACCACAAAACACCCATTTCGGAAGGCAATGACACAACATGTTTTGCCCTTTGGTTTGTAAGACTAGTTGGGCATGTATGAACAGTAAATTCAAATGTAACGGTTCCTTTAGTTTATGTTCCCTAACTGACTTGATTTCTCTGCTTGCTTTTTGTGTTTCTTGTAAACATTGTCCCAATGTCATTACAGGTGTTTTCCTTACTATTTATGTTCATTACAACATGACTGGACTGACAACAATGGCAAAACATGAAGATATTTCAGTCAGAATAAATCTTGATTTATCATTTGTACCCTTAGTTTTGATTAACAGGAATTGTGTTTTTAATTCTATTTTGCGATGCCCAGAAACAAAGACACACTCTTTGTTTCCACTGCAAGTAAGCCTGCCAACTGCCAACTGTGATGTGTAACAATGATTGTATTGTTTCTCTCTGAGATATTTCACTCTAAAGAGGAAGCCTCTGGGCTCTAAACATTAAATATTTCAAAGAAATAGGAAATAAACCTCATAAAGATTGTAAAAGGATTGTGCATTTATTGTAAATTCACATTTTAGTTCCTTTCCGAACACCCCCATCGTTTATCCCTAACCAACCCTGTCTCCTAAAAATTACGTTCGTATAGGACGAAACTGCAGTCCCAATTACGTTTTGTTTCAGGACGTATTTGAGACCCGATTACGTTTTTGTAGAATGTAATTGTCACGTTGTATTGAAACGTATTTTTGTGAATGAGCGAATGACGTGCTACATTTATTAATGCAAAACGGTTTGCAAGGAGGTGGTTGGGGAAGATGGCAGGCGTTTACTGTGAAGGACTAACATGCCAGAGACCCAAGTTCGAGACCAAAGTCCCCTGTGAGGTTGGGTTTAGGCAAGAAAAGTACTGAGGTTAGGGTTAGAAAAAAGATTGTGTTTTGGTGTCATTTTTAATGCAGACATGTGTGTGAAGCGACTGTGTGAAATGATATTTTTATCCATTAAGCAGCCCCCAGTCTTTCACTGACTCTAACCCACTGCTGTGATGCCTGATATCAGCCATAAAACATTTTAATATCACTACACTCACATGTCTGGATGTTGAAATGTAACGTCGGACATTTTAGCCGACAGACAACCGGATGCTGATCGGATATTTTGGTGGACAAAAATATGTTACCTGTGAACATTTCATTAATACGTTCAGTATCAACGTATTTGCGACTTGTCATTTACGTTAACTGTGAAGATATGATCATTACGTTAACACAAAACGTAATCGGGTCGCAAATACGTCCTGTATCAAAACGTAATAGGGATTGCAGTTTTGTCCTATGCGAACGTAATTTTTAGGAGACAGGGCTGCCCTAACAGATGGGTTGCAACTCCGAGAGCCAGAGCTGTAAAGTGCACAGTTCAACTTAAGCAGACTCAAATGCTCAGCATCTCTCCATCTTTGCATGGTATTTTATAATTTATTTTATAATTATTATTTTTTTTTTTTTCAGGGACAATGCACATTAATCAGCATTGCTGTTAATGTTCCACTGTTAGCCAAGAGATTCATTTTCATCCATTAAAACACAGCCTAATGTTTAATCCTAATGCCCTTTTCCATATTGGTACCCTGAGAAGCAGACCTCACAATGTCACAGAAATCAGATGACAGAGGAATGTGGACAGTTTGTGTGTTCATGTGTCTTTGCATTTGTTACATGCCAGCTTGTCACAGAAGAGACTTATGCTACTCCCACTGTATAGTAATAGAGATCTAGTCAGAACGGGCTGATTAGGATCAGACCACCCTGATAGGATGAGGAGATGAGACCTATTAAATGGGAGGACTTGAACTGGAAACGCCTCACATGAAAAGAGAGTGAATGGATGGAAGACTGGATGACTGACTGGACAAGAGTAACACATGCTCATTTGCACGCTTGCTGTCCTGTACTGTATGCAAATATTGTGCCAACACCGCAAACGAGACCAGGGAATTACAAGGGAAATGTACATGCAGTGTGTAAATGTGGATGGCTATGTTTGCTAATGTGTTTCTTGTGAACACTTTGAATTATACATTTATTTAACATGTATTGCACATGTTCTGGTGGACCTTCAGTCAAATGTAACTGCAACATCCTCTATTCAAATTCAGCTGTTTGTTTATGCAGTTTGTTGCATGTCAACAATGCATCTATCTCTACCAGTGTGTCCTGTCACTATACGCTGTAACACTATCTAATGAAGCCATAATATTATATGTTAATAATACTGTTTAAATAAAAGTGGAAGCTGCAATCATCAAACATCCTTTTGCCAAAGTCCATTGTCATGCTGTTAATGCTGTTAATTCCCTCAAATCACTACAGATATTAGTAATATTCAGCATCATTTAAACATAATAAGGTAAATATAGGACTCAAATGTTCTATATTTATCAAGGTTGTTGTGAACTCTGGGGGTAAATCTGCATTCAGTGCAATCATTTTATTTAAAATCATCTTTTAAAATACAGGTGTAGCACTACAAACATTTGAAGATTATTGTTTTTAATTGAACTATTTGCTTATTATGATTATTTGTTCTTTGAATTGTATTTTTTTCAGCTTACTTTCAATTTCTTAGCATTACCATAATGTGTCACAAAATTATTTACACAACACACAGTTGAAAACATTTTGACTGCACTTTCAGTCCTTTTGGGCTGCAATAGCAACAGTAAAACAAAAAGATAAGTAATTGTACAGTATAAATATAAAAAATAATACAGTACACACACACACACATATAGTGTCTCCCACTTTCACACACAACCACAACACTGATTTGTACGTATGTGTGGGTGTGTACATGTGCATCTTAACCCCTAATGTTCTTGACAGACAACAAATACAGATGGCTTGTAGGTGACTCAAAGACATTAAAAGGACCAGGCAGCTCATTGAAGCTCCATTCAGTAGCTCCTCTTTCAACCTTAATGGGGATCCAGCCATGCTAATTAAATTACTTATACCTCTTAAGTAGGGCAATTACAAGATTTAATTAGTTGGCAAATGGTTGATTAGATAGTTAACTGATGCTTGATTTAAAAAGTGCTACAGAACTATATGGTGCTGATTGTCATTCACAGTTGGGGGAGGGTAGGCATGATGGGAACTCAAATCGCTTTAAAAAAACATGTCTATGTATATATGTAGAGTCAAAAGAAAATAGTAGGGTGTTTTCTTCTCAGCATTTGTCACTGTATCTCCCTCAGATGTTAAGTGTATAAATGGTCTGGGGTTTTCTCTAATCTTTCATTTTACTACTGAAAGCAGAGCCAAATGAAGGAAGAAAGCCTGGCCACCACACAAAGGAAAGGCCCGAGGGACAGGGGAGAGAAACATCTGAGATTTTCTCTCTTGACCAGGCTATATTGCTTGCTGAGCATTTTGCATATTGCTGAGATTTCACCATATAAATGTCTCTCTTCAGAATTCATGGAAGACGTGATAGATCTCACAAAGGTTCAGATCCATTGAGTCAATCAGTATTTTCACAAACCCCCACTGAGAACACATGGGCATGTGGAATTCCTTCTACGCCACTCTCCACAGGCACATAGACCACAATATAGTGTGCCATATGTTTACTTGTGGGAGTGGTGTCAATGTTAATATGCCATACAGCAAAGAGAGGTCCTTGAGGGACGGCTTGAGGGGAGAAAGCAGCATCACAGCAATGGTTACACTGCAATGACAGGGGCCCCCCGTTGCCATGGAAATGATTCAGTGGTTACTGACATCATTTCAGAGAGTTCACAGGAACCTTCATATAATTCTGCCAATTTCCTTGATGCCTTTATGGTAGAGAAACTGGCACGAAATATACCTGATGCTATATTCTCATATGCACATAGCACATTATATGTACAGTATGTATAAACTGAATGAAAAGAAAGAATGAATGTGAACCACTGGACTAGTAAATGTACTATTTTGTCTTTATTCCTTTTCCCTTTTCAATTTCTCCTGATATATTTTGTGAAAATTGCACTACACCAGTCTACATGCACATTACAGACACAATTAAAACTAACTACTGTTCCCCATCTGCACCTCTGAGTACCTTACCTGACAGACATTTGTGTGTATATATATATATATATATATATATATATATGTGCCTGTGTCAAAATATGTGCTAAAAAGTGTGTCTTAGCTTGTTAACTGCCATGTTAATTAGCTTTATCATTAAAGACAGCCTCGATGTGTCTGCTGAGCTGCTGACTGGCAGATAAAAGGGGAATGGAAGACGATTTCAGTGGCTGCCATCTGGATTCAGGGAGGGTGGAGCAGGCAGGATTTATCTTCTGTTACTGATCTGCTGTCAATGATTTATCACTTTGTTTTCTATTTCTGAAAGCATATGAGCATGGGATCATTGTGGTTGTATGTCAAGATGCAGAAACAAGAGGGTTTGCTGAATGTTTATCAAGTTCAGATGGGGATAGAATTTCCATGGCGGGCATGCTGGGAGATCATTGGTTTGTTGAGTTATTGACACAATACTTACATCTACATGGGGGCAGTTTCAGGATTGGTCAGAGTGGAACCAAAATTTATATTTTCAAATATATTACCTAAGATCCTCTACCTTAAAACTGTAATTTCAATTGTAAGATACTTGGTCTAACATTTTGGAGGGGGAAATGTACATATTTACACCTTTATTGCTTCATATTTCTCCTAATAACTTATGATATCAGACTGATTTAAAAGATGTTTATCATCTAAATATTCTGCATAAAATGTTCCACAGGGGCTTTGGGCACATGAATTATAAAAGCTTGTATAAAAAGCTGTGTATAAAATTCTCTGTAGATCTGTGAGCAGTCCTTTTAACATTACATTTAGTCTTGGTTCATTGTTTATATGAAATATTAATAACTGCAGCTTTAAAAAACATGATTTAAATGTTTTTATGTTCCCTTTGTAAGTGCAAGAGTCTCTTCTTGTGTGAGTTTGTCTATTGGATGTCTGTGATCTGTGATTGATGAATCTGGAGAGACAGACCTCAAAGTCGTTAATTGAAAATTGAGACAGTGTTGAGATGATGTTATTGATTTTCACACTCTCAGCGAGCAGTACATTGAAGTCTGTGCTATTGCATGAAATGAATGAAGAGGGAACAACAGTGAGTTCAAAAGAGGACGCATTAAAAGGTATGGGGGCAGAAGAAGGAGCAGAGAGGGCAAAAGAAGAAGGGAAAGGGATCACGAGGGTAGGGTAAGCAGTAAAATGAGGTTGAAGGGTATACATTAAGGGATTTCCAAGCATTTAAACACTTGGAAAAGAGCTTCAAATATGTCACAAGTGTACAAATAAGGCACAAGCCCTTCTAACCTGCACCTTTTGTTCACAGCATTGATCAGACTGGAGCAAGCCAGTCCCCAGGCTGTTTATAAGTCAACATAAACCTACAAACCCTCCCTCTTTCCCAACACCCACTGCCACCTTGTTGAGCAACCATCCAGTGCTCAGTAGGAACAATAACAATCTGCTTTTCTCCAGCATATGATGTAATCGTTTTATGCAAACATTAAATTGGAAATATCAGTTTTGTTCGTTTGAATACTGTAAATTGGAACTTTGTGTTCAGTTAAGCAGAACACAGGCCAGTAGTTTGAACCAAAAACACCTCATTACTAAGACATTCATTTTCATTAGCTATTACAGCATATAATATAGCTTGATTTAATTATATGGCCCATGAATTGTAGCAGTTCTTGCTGTGGTCATCTTCACTTGCAAGCGGACAGCAATACCCAGCTATGATACCTGGTAAGTGAATGGTTTCTGGTTTCTGTTTTTTGCTTATGCAGTTTTCAAATCATGGTGTCACGTTTACTACTACTACTCTCTCTCTCCTTCTATGTGGGAGGGACACAGATGCAAGTATAAGACTAGAGTGCGAGGACAGAGGAGACACTGAGATAATGGGAAGTGTCCTATAAAGTGGACACTGGCAATTGCAAAATAAATGTACATCGTAGAAATGAATGAATTGTAAACGATTAAATAGAACGATTGCTTGAAATTAAATTCTTAGGAGTTATTATTATTATTTTGGAAGGAAGGAAGGAAGGAAGGAAGGAAGGAAGAAACATAACCATGACCCGTGGATCGAACCCGGGTCCTTCTTGGAAATTAATATGAAGCCCAAATAATACTAACAATTGTGACGAGCTCAGTTTCGTTTGCATTACTTTAAATAGCTGGTGTCATAATGAATCATGAGGGTTTTTTTTAAGTTAGAAGAGATGCACAAGCAGATTTCTAGGGCAGCTTAAACATTCATGTAATATCCAGGCTCCAAAAACAATTTTGTGTGTGGTCTGTAGTCAACATAGTCTATACATAAGTCTATGTGATTCATTATGAACTTCTCTGTTAAAAGCAGACTTAGTGGTTATGTAAAAAGATGGTGAATGATGGTGAATAGCTACCTTGTCAATAGTCACTTGTCTACCATCAACCCAGACAGATCAGTATGCGTTTTACCAGCCTGCTGTCTGAATGGAGAGTTTATGACAAAACAAGCCACTTGATTTTCTATTTTAGATATATTGTTGATATGAGTTGAGTAACAGTATTAAGTATTAGAGAAAAAAGTGCCTGGATCACTTTTGACGCATCTTGCAGACCAGAGGGTAAAAAAAGTGTTTTATGCCAAATATAATGTGGAGTAATTCACAATTCACATAAAGGCATACTACTCTTCATTATGACACAAAGTAGATCATTATTAACTCCTATTAAAGTAAAAATTTGGGTTATGATTTGGTAGGTGGTTTCTCAGACATTTGTCTGCCATTCTTGGCACTGGGGCAACTTTTGCAAATTTCCATTTTTGTGGGAACAATCCCTATTTCAGACCTAAAATTAATACTGTGACATGTGTATGAATATATCCATAACTTATTCTCAACAATTTTCCATCTAAAATTGAAAACACCACCTGAAATCCAGTGAATAAACTTACAGTAAACAGTTCCAGTAATAACCTGATATACCTGTAATATAATATCATTTGATAGAAAAATTCTGTGGGAGGCTGTTAAAGTGTAAAAAAAAAACTATAGTTGCTTAATTTGTGTTATTTCTAGAGTTTATATGTTAGGCTGAGCAGATATTAGGTGTCCAACTTTTGGCCTACACAAAAATGTGACATTGGTTGTTTGAGGTTAAAATATCATTTTATGCAGAAGTAACAGTAAACTGTATCTGAGCATGAGTTACATTCAATTTAAGTAAGAGGTTACACTGAAAAACTATAAATTATATAACAACAGACATCACAGACAACTATATGTAATTTTATGTTTAGCAATAGCAGATTCCAAAATGTTACTGAAAGATATTAAGGCTCAGACAAAGTCAGTCACACCAGCCACCTTGCCAAAATGATATTATTTAAATAGCTGTGTGATGAACAGTTTAGTAGCTCTCCTCTGCCATATTTCTTTCTGTACCTGCACCTTTGACAGCAATATAAACATGTCCATCAATCGTATTACAGTAACCTGATGACTTAAGAAATGTTCTTTCCAGCTGTACATATACCTCCAATGTTTTCGATTCTAGAGCACACACTGTCCTGTACACACCTGGTTGTGTATGAGTCAGCACCTTCTGGTAGAAGCTGTTTACAGTGATACACACTGAAACATAAACTTCAAACGCACACTCCCACACTCTGAGGTGAAGCTTTTCAGTGACTTCTGCTTGGGGGAAACATTCCTTTAAGTTACTATAGCGGATTATTAATGTTGTAAGACACTGTTCAATTGTTCCAGCTGACATGACTTGTCTTGACCTGATTCTGAACAGAAACCACCACAGGTTAATAAATACCAGGCAAAGCAGACTCTTATCCTGGGAAATGTCACTTCACACTGGCAGTATATTAGGCCCTGCAGATATTAAACTTCTTAAAGGGTTGTTTCATCTATATTGTATAAAAAAATATTTGTTCATCTCATCCATCACTGGTGTTATTTAGTAATGCAGATACTTTTAAGTCATGTCTTTGAGATTTCTGCTTCAAATTAAAAATTCACTGGAGGTAAATGCAATTTTATTTAATGCTAGTAATAGTTTTTTTCATTTGACAGAGTCAGAAACTTAACACAGAGCTGATCAAATGAAACCAAAACTGTGATGGTTATTTACCTGATCTGTCACGCTTCTGTAAGTAATGTAATGCAAACGCAGCAAGACAGTGGTACTTAAGTATTGTGCTTAAGCATGCATTTGTAAAATTTGTACTTCTTTAAATTTTATACTACTAGCAGGTGTTATTCTTTTAGTGTGTGGTAAACCTGAAATTCTTTTAATTCCACAACTGTAGGTTGTTTTATATTTTCAAGCTCAGTCTTCATACGCAATAAACACTGACTCAAGTGACATCACTTGAGTACATTTATCAGATTTCTAGTAGCTCCACCTGGAGCCATAAATTTTTTTCTTTGACATCACTGCACTAAGCATACAGACCAACATGTTTATTAGTATATCTTATTCTCCCACACACAGTTATGTCTCACTATGCTTGAGGACATGAGGACACTCACTGACATAATGCATTCCCTAGACCCTTACCCTAACTAAATACCTAACCCTAACCAAAACCTTATTTTATCCCTAACCCTAAGTAGTCTTAACCCAGAGAACGCTCTTCAAACTTGTGAAGACTGGCTAAAATGTCCTCAGGAGACCAAAATATCTCACATAAATGGTAATTGAACTAGATTTCTCCACACAAAGAAAGACAAGCACACACACACAAACACACGTAGGAAGCAATAGCAGCATTCACACAATTGTGCTTTATTGCTGTACAGGTACAGTACTTATAAAATATTGGGAACATAATTATGAAACAGTACATACAACCTTTTTTCATTTCACAAACACTAATGTATGCAGGTTAAAATATACTGTATGTCATGTACAAAACAAAAATTACAATAAAAAAACAACACAATGAAAGTCAGTGAGATAGCCCTGTTTAGGTGCTAAAATACTGTGTCTCTCTGGACAACTACACATGGACTGGGGACACTGGCTGTAGCACCAGAGCTGATCTCAGCAGAGCATTTATAGATTCCTGACTGACAAACATGACTGGCAGTAATTTGGCTGCCAGAGTTCGGTACGCTTACAACAGACTGAGCTACCTCATCAGGGATTGTATATGATGGTGGTGATATGTGCGGGGGCTGTTCCAGTTAAAGGGTGAATGTGCATTAGATGAGACAGTGTAGTGATTCACAGTGCAGTGGGAAGCAGTTCTTCTCATTAAAGAGTCTTTTTTTATTCCTTTCAGCATGAGCACGTTATAGGTGGGCAGGCCCAACATGTGATCATGCAAGGTAAAAAGCACAGATATGCTTTCAAAGACAATACAAAAACAATCTCCTTGTTTCAGTAAACATGGTTATACACAATAACACATACAGCCTATGAACGTTCCTTCAAGGACATTGGCAAAGTTGATTAGCTTGATCTTGGTTCCTGTGTGCTGTCTTTGATTACAGATGGGTCTAAATGCTTGTGTGAATGAGCTGATTCACACCATGATGAAAATGTCTGACATAGTTCTGCAGCGCAGTACTACTCATGCAACCCCAATCACAGTACGAGGTGTGAATCATGGAGCAAATCAATACCTTTATGTTATTCAACCTGCTTTAAAAAAAATGAACTGCATACATCACTAATGTGACGATAATCACATTAAGCAGTCAGATACAGGCGCACGTTCCAGTAATAACATACACAGGGTTTTACTGATGTGAACAGGCAGTGAAATAAAAATGTGCATTTATACATTCAGCCAGTCAGTTGAAAATGCAGCTGTGTCTGTTCTGTTCTCTAAACAACTCCTCTTGAATATTTGTGCACCTTCATGCATCGACAGCAGCTGAGATTGATCCTGTGATGGTGCTGCTAATTCGTAAGGCTGAATCAATCAGACACATTGTGGGTGATCAGTGGGAATGAGAAATCAATTACAGCTATTGATACTTTGTGGCTCTTCCAATTCAGGACCATCTTCAAAGATCAAACAGCTTGTCGAGACACACCCAGTCCATTACAGAAGTCAACATGACACCACAGAAACTTTGTGCAATAAAACATCCATACACAATGCAAACATCTGCCTTGCATCATAGGAACAGAACAACAAGGTCAAAAGGGGAAAAGCCAAATATTAAATAGAGTGTAAAGAATTCCATAGCCATAGACAATCATCCTGAAAAAAAGATATTCACATTTTAAAATAATCCTCTTTACGTTAGTCATTGCATCTAACCCAGGACATTCTTAAATATCCCTATCAACAACACTCTTTCTCTTCCTCATCTTTCAATTCAATCTCTGTGCTTTTCTGCTATAGTAAAATCTAGAACATATGACACTGGTCACTATTTACATGGTGGTTACCATGGAAACACCCGTAGAGCCAATTTTTTCCCACATGGACGTGGCATTGGTGGCTGTGGGGGGTCAGTTTGTTAGGGGTCAAGTGTGTAAAAGAGACAAAGAGAAAACACAGAAGGTAGTGGACACACCCACGATGGAGGAATCTGTACAATAATAGGTTCATCTGTGCGTGAGTTCCTGAGCTCTGCACAGTCTCCTGAACAACACAGAACATATCAAACTGTTCAGATGCCAATGAGACACAATGAGAGTTAAGTCGCTACTTTTCAAGTTTGACTATTTTTTTTCCCTCTATTCAACATATTTTTAAAATCTATTTAGAAACAGTCCATGGAGTCATCACTGAATCGCTGTAACAGCTATGATTTGGTCATTTGTCAGTCTGTACATATGAGTATATGGGGACTACTGTATACAGCAGTTTTTAATCAGTTTTATAAATATACTTGTTGGTTTAGACATATATTTCACACGTCATGTTACTTTGGCACAGAGTTTCATGTTCACAACATGAACTATATACCTGTCAGCTAAAACTTTATTTTTTAGCTTCTCCTTTACCCCTTAAACCAAAGTAGGTTTCTTTGTTTGATCCCCTTCTTGTAGTAAAGGTAAGTGCAGTAGTTTGCATTTTGGCCAGAGGGTTTCTTTCCTCAAAGGCTGGTGGTAACAATGGGGAAGAGAAGTGCACCTTGGGATATTACTGAGGTTACCCTGACCCCTGGTCACTTGTTGCCAGGGCTACAGAAGCACTTAGAGCCCAAACGTGTGAGGCTAAGTGACAGCTGTGTACCTGAAAAAGGTCCCACGTCTAAGCCTGTACACTGATGCTAAAAAATGGTGGTCTCCGAAGGCGTTGGTTGACTTGTAAACTTTAGAGCAGTCTGAGAGTCGGGGGTGCGCACATACAAGCACTCGGATACTCATAGGTGTGAATGTCACAGGACAGCTCCTCAAGTATAATCAGCACCATGTTTAGGGATGGAGCGCTTACGTGTGCAGCAGTACATCCATTTAATATCTTACTATTATAAATGCTGCTACTTTGTTTAACTGATAGACATCATACAACTTAGATAAAGTTCAGCTTCATTATTTTCTGACTGTGTTTTGTTTAATAAAATATTTTATCACAGAATAACCCCCAGCTTCCCATGAACCTCTACTGTGTCCGCTTTGCACTGAGTTTTCATGGTTAACACGCAGTGCAGTGCTTGTACCATGTAGGTTGGGGTCTCATCCACAGTCGAGGTCAAAGTGGGAAAGGCAGCCCAGGGACTAGGCTCAGGCTTTGGGGCTTAGAGCTTCTACCTAGTCCCTGGGCACTGGGATGACTTGGTCCACATAAAAAAAACACAAAGAGCATGTGCGAGTGTGGCTCAAAAGAGAGGAGCAACTCTATAGCCAATACTATACATGAGACTGTGTCACACAGCCTCTGTCATGGGGAGGCCTTTCTGTTGGTCCAGAGCAGTATGGGGGGCAGGGGTGGTGACTGAGGTGGATGGTGCTTCCAGTCACCCTGCCCCTCACACTGCGCTCGCCGCCACTGCAGAAGCTCCCTTAGGGCGGCGCTCTCATCCCCATTTGACAGACGTAGCCGCTGGAACACCTGGAGCAGAGACGAATGAAGAGAGGAAAGAATAAAGAATATTTACATCCAAAACATACACTGACTAATGAGAAAAGCTGACATGACCGGGCAGGATGTAGCAGGAAGAGGAGAGTGTGAATGAGCAGCAGTGGTTTCATGACAAAAAAAAAAGAAAACTAAGTCTTATTTCAGTGTCAGTACAAAGCTATGTGAAAAACAGATGAAAGAAATTTAAAATATCATCTTGTCTCAATTAGAGATTACCACCCAAAGAGAAAACCAGGATACAACTTTGTCTTTATCTTGAAAAAGGCAATGATCAGTGGGTTAATGATCGCTTCCTAAAGTGTGAAATTTTTCTCATGACTCTGTAATAAACAACCCAGAGATTAATGTGAGGATGACACAGGGCCATCTCATGACACAGCTGATCATTTCCACAACTCATTTCCACATTACGTCTCTGTAGCTCACATAAGTTACCTCAAAGAAGCTTCTTTCGCACAGACACTCAGGTCAAATTCACTCAAGTGCACATACACATGCACATCAGTCTATATAGAGCAAATCAGTCATCTGCCAGACAGTACTGACTAAGAACTGAGCTGTGAACAGGCAAAAAATGTTTAATGGCTTAATCTGTTTTTAAAATGCCTCATTAAGTCCCAAAAGCACATTGCTAACTTTACTCAAACAGTAATTACAGGTTTGATTCAGTTTCTAGTTTAATCTGCAGGTTATTACACACTTGGTGTTTAGTATGTGTTTATAGCATCAGGACACTATGTGAGACTAAAACTACAGTGGCCATGTGATAACATATTTAAGGAACATAGTTACTCTATATCAGGCTTTTGCTATACAGATAGTATTTATAAGTCAGACAGACTCACTGTTTGTTTGATCTTTTCATGGGATTTGTAGACCAGAAATTAACAAGTATACCATTAAATGCACCCATTACAGACTTTGATACAGATATACATATGTTGAGAACCAAAACACCTGTGAGTACGTACATACACAAAAAACAGATGTACAGATTGACTGCCTTCCCAGGCATAACACTCAGTGACCTAATCCATAATTTACACCTCCCTGCCAGGCTATTCTCTGCACTGGCGCCAGCCAGGAACACTGGCTACTAGAACAGTAGACAAGTAGGATCACTGTGTCCTTCTGCAATGGACACTACATGAACGCGCATGCACACAGGACAGGGATGGCCACATATTTCATACTTATACTTTAGAATTGTTATAATGTTCAAACAGAAAATGATGACTACTGTATGAAGCCATCAAAGTTTGGAATGAGTTGGTAGAATTACGCTGCATTCAGATGGACAATACAAAGCTTCATGATTCATTTGAATGGGAACACTCCATTGACAGAGTTAGGCTGCAAATGCAGAGGGCTAAAACAGAGCAGGGTCATATGAACCTGGCTCAACTTTTTATGCAATGCAACTTAATGCAGCAAGGTACTGTGCTGACCAATTAAAGACATGCAAGGGCATATACCTGGTAGGTTATTTACAGTGTTTTGTTGAATGATAAGCTTGTGACTTGTGAATCTGTTACTCAAACTGGACTTCCAGGAATTTATTTTTTGTCTCAGCAGTACTTGAAACAACACTCCCCCACCAATGCTGCCCCTGGCATTTTTTAGGTCTGGGCTGTTTTCTGTTTGAACATCTGCTTACTTGTAGTCCCTAGTAAGATCTCATCAACTAAAACTGATATGACTTAAATAATATGAAATATGCCGCACCAATTTAATAAAGTAGCCTAAATAAAACATTTTCTTATTACCACTGAAATATATAGTATAAGTATAATTATATACATTATGTATAAAATATTTACATTACACATTAAATTACAGGAGAAACTGGGAATCAAACCACTGACCCTATGATTCATAGATGACTGCTTTACCAAAGGATCCACAGCTGCCCACAATGTCCAAATCCAAATGTACATGTTAATGAAGCGGAAATGTTATGGTAATAAATATGTTGATGTAGTTTGGCCACTGATAAAACAGAGAGTGACAATAACCTGTAAGCTTCTCCCACACATAAAACACACACATTCCAGTGCTAAACAACTATACATACCACTGAGCATACATCTTAACATGTACACAAAATGACAAATGTCAGACAGCACTAACACTATTTTCTATATGATCCTCTTCTGTATGATCCTATGTGTACATCACATACACACCAGCACAGAATATAAAAAAGTAATACAGCATTTTCTAAAAAGAGAATCAATAACTGTTTCATGTTTTTAAACCAACTAAACAGAGTCATTAAAAAGCTTGTGTTTCTAGAACCATTTTGCCCAAATGGGTGAATGGAAAGAGAGAGTGCACTGCATGGAAAAAAGAACAACTGAAGAGAGGGAGAGATGCTGGTGGTCACTGATGACCTACTAAGCTTATTGCTGGAAATTTAACTGGATAATTTAGGTGTTGTGGGGATTTCAAAGAAACTGGCATGGTACCTTTACTCCCACATATACTTTAACCCTGGCAAATGCAGTGGATTCATAAAAAGAAACAGACAATTGTCTGGTCCTCCAGTCCACCATTTATATATTTTAGATTTAGTTATTCTCAGTAGCAAACAGTTGTTACTTTGTTTGAAGGAATAAACAAATGGTATTCATCTCTGTACCATCCAATCATTTAGCAGTCTGTCTTTTCTTTTCATGAATAAACTTGAATAAACTGCTGCTGGGTATTAACAACAGGAACCAAAACAAACAAGTCCATTCATTCTTAACTGAGTTATCCACCCCCTTTGCTTCCTTCATCCTTTCCTTTTTATTTATCCCATCAGATCAGCTAATCCTGCATAAACACAGTCTGGAATGCAGCTAATTTAAAGGTATTTTTGGGTCACTAAGTTGTTCCCATCTCATGAATGAACTCATGCTACATGAACCTGTTCCAGACAACACACAAATTAGTGAGCTATGGAACCAAATCTTCCCATGTTTCAATGACAATAGTAGTCATATGTAGAAGGAAAATGTTTCTCTGCCACTATTTCAAAGAGGTTTTATCGGATAGATAAAAACACTTGGTTTGATGTTTCACCAGTGACAACAATGATGCTGAAAAAACAGTGTGAGAAAGGTTTAAATGGTTGTGTGATGCATCTAGCAACATAAAATCCCAGCAGATGAATAAGCAACAATAAAAACTGCAGCTCTCCTTTGTTGAAAAGACTTTGAATTTGAATGTTTGTCTGCAGTAATATGCATAGGTACTGGTTTGGATGACCATTTGTTTGTGCATAAGCATAAGTTATGTTAAGATAATCCAAGGACAGTGTTAAAGCTAACATACAGTTTACAATATTTATGGACCAATATCCAATAAACAATTTTTCATCATCATTTCTGTCATTTTGGCCTTAATCTCAGTAATGGTCACCTTTAGGAGTTTTTCCACTGTTGCCTAGTGCTTGCTCAAGGATAATTTGTTGAGTTTTCTGTATGATTCAGTGTGGTCTTCACCTTACTCTGTAAAGTGCCATGAGATCATTTTTTGCACTATATATAAAAACCAAATAAAATTACTTTGAATTTACCAGATTAGGGTTAAAATACAAGAAATATACATTATATACACATAGTGTATTTATAAGTGTGTATATACCCGATTCCTCTGTCAATAACCCACAGCACAGCTTAGACATAAACTAACCCTGTAGACTTTCTGAACACAGCATCTTACTGAAGAACAAACAACGCTAATATCTTCAGTCTGGACAGTGTGTGCTGGTACACTGACGTCTAGCTTGAATCCCAGAGCTGCAGTTTCCTTCCAGAAATAATAAACACAAAAAGGGGAAAAGAGCAGCAGTGTCACTGACTCTAGGATCAGACTTTTTACCTCTAACTCTGACATTACAAAGACAGAGGGCAGATTACTCATCTGATTCCAGATCAGTGTCAGGACAATGAGCACAGTAAACAAGGGGAGCAGGTTAAGCTGAGATGATGTCCTGCAAAATCATTGGTATTCAAGCCTTTTCTACCAAGGACCCACATTTTCAGAAGACATGGATCTTCCTGTATATTTTGATAAGAATATTTTTATATTCTTACACTGAATACTGACTATTTCTGGAATTGTAACTGCGGTGAATTCAAGATGAAGACCAACACTACAGGCTTCGTTCTCCATGAAGGAGCAAACTAAAAATTCTTTAAAGCTACCTTTTGAGTGTACAGGATGCAAGTCTTTCATACTTCAAAACTTGACTCTGTTTGGAGTTTTAATTTGAACTTAGACAAAACTTCTGAAATAAGGATAATTGCTGAAATGACCCCAAATCGGATATATGAAAAACACTGGGCGGAGAGCAGCGAGGCATGACATACACTCACCACATCCCTAC
This sequence comes from Sandelia bainsii, assembly GCA_032362345.1. NCBI lineage: Eukaryota > Metazoa > Chordata > Actinopteri > Anabantiformes > Anabantidae > Sandelia > Sandelia bainsii. The sequence continues at coordinate 9,760,398 of JAUMHL010000014.1, forward strand.
ATGTGTACAGAACTTCCAATGAGCCCCCATGCCCCCCTCACTCTTTTAGATGGCGGCCCCCGCACCGAAAGGAGAAAAGTTGAGATGTCCCCTCTGGAAGATAAAGGAGGGAGTGACAGTAACAGCCAAGTTCATCAGAATCAAAGGGAGAGAGAGAGAAAGGAGGAGTCATTTGGGCACAAGAGAACAGTGAAATAGCTCAAAACTTCTGAGAAAAACTTGGAAACGCTGGACTATTGCATTAGCAGTTGGAAGGGGTACAAACAGTGATCAACCTGAGCATTTTGAAGTGGATACACAGCGTGCCTTCACATCTCTTGTGGCTTTGTCTTATGAATGATTTGTCCTGAGCTGTTCTGAAAATGGGACACTACGTACTTTGCTTATTCTTTAGCTTCTTCCACCACTGACTGATGCAGTCTGTGCTGAATCTCAGTCAGTTTCTTTTAAGTGCAAATTTCTACTCAGGAGAGCATTTATAGCGAGGCCATAAACATAAGTATATCTACACCTCATTTTTGTGTAACTGATGTGGCCATACATGAATGTGACAACCTTTGTACCTTCTGCTGCACACTCTGTGACTACTCATTTTCATGTCCATATAGCCATGTAGACAGAGACTGGTCAATCTGCCCAATGTCACAGCAAAAGTTTGTCTTTAAGCTGTATTTTTTTTATTTTGTCTGACAATGTCATGAATTGAAAATAACGACTTTAACTGCAGCTAAGCAGATTGGTGATGAATGCTGGTCAACATAGTAATTATGAGCTGTGATTAAATGTCAAACTTCTGTTCTGTTGTCTGACAACAGAAAGAGAAAAACCTGTTTCTTAATGTCCGGATTTGAGGTTAATGAGCTGATTCCCTAATTCACTTTTCTCTGTTCTGTTTTTCTCTCTCTCACTGACAAACATGAAAAACTAGTTTTGCAGTGTATGTGTAAAGACAAAGTGAGAAACAAATAAAATATACCACCAAAAATGACTATTAAGTTAATTTAAAATTAGATTGCCAAAAAGTATGTACATTTAAAATACATTTACAAGTAATTTTCACACTTAATTGTTCAATTATTTTCAATAAAAAAATCCAGCAAGTAAAGATAGCAGAGTGAGGAAAACAACCACGTGCAACGTGTTCTGGTCACAGGATCAGTGGACACACAAACCGGCTGGAATGGCAGCAGACTGTCTCTGGCAGCCGTGACAAAGCCAGAACGTGACAAAGCCGAATGATGTGTACACTGGATTAAGGAGGGGTGAGAGTATTATCTGAAATCAGATCTTCTCTCTTCTGCGACAGTGAATTCTTACCAGGTTGTAACATTGAGATTACATTATTTGAAGTTGAAACTATTGTTAGTTAATATACAAACCTTACGTCCAACACAAGTACCAATACCAATCTAATTTTTCAGGGTGTATTGGCCAGACAATAGGAGACTTATATATTGTCTTAAATCTTTCTATTAATTACACGACAAGGGTGGATCTCCTTCAATTTAATGACTGATAATTATGTTAAAGGACAGATCAAAAGAGGATTTGACTCTGGTGTTAGGATAAAAGACAAATCCTAAGGAGTGTCTGTTTTTGCCTGAGGTGAAGGTACAGCAAATGATAATTGTCATGAGAGCGTGGCTCTCTCTGTGCTGTGACACACGTCTACCAGTTTGTAGTTTGTCTTGTTCAACACGGTTTACATTTCTATCAATCCCATGCGATGAGGCTCTGTGTGTCAATATGTGTGTATGCATGTCTGTGTTCCTGTGCTTTTGTGCATGCATGACATTAAATTCTGTCCTGTAACCATACGCCTGTCTACAAAGAGAAAGTTCAGGGATCATGAGTGATACACGCTGTTCAAAGGAGGCCACTTTCAGGTCCACATAAAATGTCAATAAAGTGAAAACAAAATACAGGCCTGATATGGTTTTATTGTAATTGTGTGTGTTAGTGTCGGTGTATGTGTGTAAGCATACGGCTTGTATGTATATGCCACTCACATATTTTAAATATTAGCCACATAAGGTCTGAGTAAGTAAGGTCACAACAAAAATAAATGGTAAAAGTATAAAAGCATCTGACAATTACACTGTATATAGAAGTTGAATGCATTTCTAATCCTTCTAATTATTTTAAACACATACGGTATAATCTATGTTTGTGCAGCTGTTAATGTGTTTGTGCTTTCAAGTGTCTATCCATTTACCTGAGTATGATGGCTGTCCATGTGTCTCTGCAGAGAGGTGGTGCTGGAGGTGTTTGACTTGCCATGACTCTCATCCTCCAGTGATCCTAAACATACAATATCACAAGCACATTACAAATAATGTGTTCACATGGGACCCCATTGAAAATACATTTTTAGGGTTTTTAAAAGCTGGGCTCTCAGTATTTTACACTGATTACATTCACACCGGTTATACAAATGAAATGCAAAGTGAATTTTTGTCTTGACTTGAAGATTTTTTGCCACAAGCAGGAAATGAACAGTTCAGTAAATAATACATGTGCTAGCTGTAACTAAAACTCATATTACTTTCTAGACCCTCTGTCTATATTGATTATGCAACCTGCAATAACCAAGAAATTTGTCTCCAATTTGAACATCTACAACTCGAATGGATACACATTCGAGTTTACACACAGTTAATATTTTCTTGTATGGCTAGATGTAGCCAGGTTTATTGTAGCCAACTTTGCTCTTTATTGTGTAATATTCACTTTTTTGGGTGACGCTCTGTAATTACATGATTTAAATTTTCACTATAGAAGTACAATAACAAGCTGTTACCATTGGATATCTGGTTGCCATTTTCTACAGGCGCAGGGCTTGGGGAATGAGGAGACTGGTTGTTGGCATTCCTGTCCTGGAGCTGCAAAGATGGCGAGGTTGGGGCAGAACCACATTCTTCCCTCCCTGGCAGATTGATATTAGAATTGAATCCTGGGAAGAACATAGTACCAGGAAAATGTCAATGTTTGTGGAGTACAGTGAAGTACAAAACAATGCAAGGAATGTTTAACTAGAGATGTGCAAAAAAAGACTCACATTTTGCTAATATTTTATATAACATCTAAACATATGTTATTTTTCCTCTATCTTTTCCACATTTATTTTATCCCTCATCTGTCATACTATTAAAATAAATAATATTTATTCCGCTGTGTCTAATAGGAAGGTGACACCACATGACCTGCCTCTGCCCCGGCTGCTGTTCCTCAGGGCTCACATGTTGTCACACACTGGATGAGACTATGGTTACATTTGTGTATCAGAGTGTGAATGGGAATACATCAGCTGCCGTCCCACACTAAGAATGTGTGGCCCCTGGTCCCCCCATGGTCACAAGATGCCTAAATATAAAACTAAGGTCCCATGGTGTAGGTGTGTTTTTGAGAGAGACAAAAGGTAAACGTAGAGGAAGAGTCCATGTGAAGTGTGTGCAGGGATGAGTGACAGTGGGTATCTGAATTCGTACAATGAAGACAATAATGCCAGAGACAGACTTTTATCCAGTTTTGGGAAATTTGGATGTTGCTGCTGAGGCATATATGGTGTCTTATGACAGTCATTCCCTGAAGTTTGCCAAGACCACCTGCCCTCTTCCCCTTGCATTTCTGTGGTTGTCTCATTCCATCAAGATGAGGACAGGGTGGAGGAGAAGGGAAAGGCAGCTGCTCTTCACAGAGATTTCTGGGATAGCAATGGTAACCCCTGGTCACTCTCGAAGCGTCAGGTATCAAACTCAGTCATTTAACAGCCAAGAGGGAACGGAAGTAGACTATTCTGTTAAGCCCATTGGCATCCCTCTGCACTCTGATCTAAGTAGACCGCCTTGCTTTCCCTGCTCAAAATAACAGCAAAGTTGTGAACTCCAGTGCCAGCCCCTGTCACACACACTGTTTCCGTGACGCCAGCACTTTTCCTGCACAAGTCCAGGTGCTGATGAAGAGTCAAGTGCGAGACGTCACATGACACGTATGTGTCAGCATATGCATTGCTCTCATACCGTCTCTTATAAGGAGTGCAGCCTCACGCCCCTTGAACTTTACAGTTATAGAAGTCTATCACAAATGAAGCAGCTCCACAGTTATAAGAACCTCTAGTACAATGACAATAGCTAGTAATTTCATTTGATCACAATTTTTCTTACTTGTTTCCAATCTAACAGTCCAGGATGTTCTGTTTGCGGCTGCTGGCCAGTCACACTGCTTTAGGTAGAACATGAGTGAGCTGCTAAATATTTGATACCCATCCTCATCATTCTACTGCTCATGTATTATTAACCCAGCCACAACTAATACACCTCGAGGAAACAGAGATGAAGATGAAACAATACAGATTCTACAGTGTGTGATGTTCATGTAATTTCTTAAGCTGTATCAATGCAGGATTCACTTTCATAAAAGCACCACAAACTCTGGCACAGACACAGGCTCTGTGTGACCCTGAAACCCTCTGACCCAGTGTGATCCATTTTAGTGACTATGTGTGACAAATATGTTTGTCCTGTTTCTGTAAAGGTCAACTTTTGCATCAGTGTCACAGTATGTATTCTGCACGTAATGCACACCAACACAGCAAGATCATGCTTACGGTGAAGTGTGATGTTAAGAGTCCCACAATAACTAGCTCATTAGATAACATGTTAGAAGGCAGCTGCAGTAGCCAAGAGGCACTGCACCGGAGACTGTAACAAATGAGCTGCTTTAAGTGGGCCAAAGAGTTTGGTTGGCTACAACACCTAAACTGATGTTAATAAATGTAAAGAATGAGGATTGATTGGTGCGAAAGCCTGCTGGAAACTTCCTTTCACTAAAACACAGAGCATGCAGGCCTACACCCACATAAAAAACAGGGGGTCATTACTTACCTGCAGCTCTACACTACATCTCTTGTACAGGAGGTAAACACTCAGAAGCAAACCAATGATCACAGAGCAAACTAAGACCTGAACTAATCACAGTAGACAAACACATAATGGAAACAAGCAAACAACAAACAAATGCTACTCCTACACACACAAGTGGACTCAATTGAGCACTGTATGAAACAAAGGTTGACCCCTCACCCTTTACACACATACCTGCACACCAATATGTTCAGGTATCTAGTGTGAACCTATGGGAGTGACTAGGTCCCTACTCTAGCTAGGGGCCCCAGTTGTAAGTGGACCATTCACTTGTGAATGCAGATGCAAATACTTATGATTGGAGGTCAAACAGCTATATGTGATGTCTCCTCTTTTCTGGAGTGTGTGTGTGTGTATGTGTCCTGACAGACCTCCATCTCTCGTCTTGCGGCCAGACTTCCTCAGCAGGCTTCGTCCAGAGCTGAACAGGGTGTTGAGTTCATCCAGGGGGCTGGTCAGAGGTCTGCCATTGGCTGGGTTGAACAGAAGAGGAGAGGAGGAGCACGAGTGTGCTCTCCGAGGCTCAGGACGAGACATCTTCACTGGGGAGTAGGGAGGTGGCTTCCCCAGTGGTTCCCCACCTGCCCTTTGTGAGGATGTTTTGGGGGATTCTGAGCCCCCTGTGACAGATGCTGCTCGTGTCAAAGCCAGAAAGCTGGCCTCTGGTGGGAAAGTGAAATGTGAAGGGGGTCTGTAAGGAGGAGGGGGGGCACTGGGGGGAGGAGGTGTGAGTGGAGGTGTAGACTTCTTCTCTGGCATGAGGACAGTGAGGCTAGGGGAGGAGTCTGCCCTTTGGCGAGCATACTGTGGGGACAGGGGACTGTCAGGGCCAGTAGCATAGTTCAGGTTTGTTTCAAACACTGGCAGCTTCTTCACCTCTAGAGGGGTGAGAGGTGACTCATCTGAAGCAGGAGAGCAGGTAACAGGGGAGGGGGGGAACACCAAGAGAGGGGGACGATGGGGGAGTAAGTTGGGGAAGGGAGCAGGGATGTCACAGCTTCCATCTTTTCCAGACTGATTTTTGGGAGCTCTGCCGCTGGATGTGCTCTGTGAGTGAGCAATGTCCATGGCAGCAGTCATCCGTTTGTTCTCCCTGCTCTGAGGAGGAGATGAGCCTAATCCCACCAGACCCAGGCCTAGACCCTCCAGTTTGGCTGTCTTGGTAACCACAGCAGCAGGAGGGCAACCATCTTCAGGAGGGAAATACTTCATCTCTTCATAGACAGCTTCTGAGTCAGCTTGCTCCGGGCTGTCAGGGGGCTCCTGGAGGCTCCGTGCCTGCGGCTGGGAGCCCAGCATCTCTATATATACATCCTCTTCATCATGGCCTTGGTACAGGCTTAGTGCTACCCCTTGTGGAGCATCGATTGAGGATGCTTTCTGCATCAAACCACCAAACGCTCCAAATCCCCCAGCGCGGGACAGCAAGGCTAGCTTTACATCAGCAGGGCGTAGTTGGTGGAGGTGGGGCGCTACAGCATTGATCTCCTCATATGAGCCTGTCAGCTTGGTGTTGGGACTGCGCTTAGGTTTTGGAGGTGGCACCTTCCTCATGGTTGTGTAGTCATCACTATGAGGGCGGGGCTTGGACAGTGCTGAGGAAGGAATAAAAAAAAATAAATTAAAAAACAGAGGGAGTCAAAGCATTGAAACGGCACTGGGGCACAAAAAGCACCATCTGTTATATTTTCCAAAGAACAGTGGAGGTGATGTACCTGCAGGGTCTGTGGGGGATAGCTGGGATTTAGGGGGGCTTCCAGCTGGCGAACCATAGCCCTCTGGAGTGGAGCTCTCTTTAGCTGCCATGGTCAACCCAGCACTAACTGCTTCATAAGAAGCACTCAGGCGAGTGTTGGGGTCCCTCTTTGGTTTGGGAGGAGGTTGCTTCCGAGGAGAGGAAAGACCTCCCCATCCTGCACCATCCTCATTGGCATAAGCTACCTGCGCAAGGACTGGTTTGATGGGTGGACTGACAGAGGAATGGACCATGTTCTCCATGGCAATGGGGATGGGTACTGAGCTGGATCGAAAGTGGCGAATAACTCGACTGCCACCATTGGCAGGCCCCTCATGGACTTTCCCACTTTTCTCCACAACCCTATAAATGGATATAAGAAATAGCAGAATTCATGTTTAAATAATGAAAGAAAACAAAAAAACTTTTTTGTTGTGTTATCATTACCATTACTTGCCAATAATACCCTTTTGAATTATCTTCCTCATTTATGCTCAATTCATGCTGACCAAAATAGATGTATGAAAGCTTTAGCCACAGTCACAACTTTTTTCCATCCAATTATTCCATGATCTAGATTGAGTTAATTACAATAATCAATATATACTGAAACATGTCTACCTCACCTGTCATTCAACAAATATGAGCTAAGGAGGCCAGCTGGAGGATAAAGACCAAAGAGATAATGCTTTAAATCTAATCTCCTTGCAGTAATATGGTAACAACCAGTGTGATATTTCCTTTGCTAATCTGGGTAACCATCTGTTGGTTCTGCAACTTCAGATGGGGGGTGGCCAAGCATGTGTGTAGGTGATGAGGAAAGGCATTTTAAAAACCTGGGGAGAAATTAGGTGAGTCTGGGTGAATGTTTTTGTGCAGAAGTGTGCATGCGCCTGTTAATCCCATCTACATTACTGCAACCATGACTCCTCCAGTCTGTCTATTGACACCTCCCAACTCCTGTTAGAAGCCACAGTCTGGTTTCCTGTCTCGGCAGCAGATGTTACAGACACAAGGACACTTAGGGGACACGGAAATAATCTCTGTGTATGTTCCTTTTCATCATTTAGGATGTATTGCTTTAACTAATGTTAAAATTCAAATATAATTTTTAAAATATATCCAGAAGTTGCAGATATTTGCAATATGGTGACCTTTCATTTGTGGTTATTGTTCATTACAATGAATGACTAATTTACTACCAATTACTAATGTTTACCATGTATTGAGTTTTATTTAACTTTCATAAAATGCAAATTGTATCTTCAAAGCATTAAGTTTCTGCTTTCAAACAATACAAATGTACATCTGTTTCTGACGATGTGTGACACTTAAAACTCATATTACTGTAAACAAGACCATAATTTTTCAAAAAGTATAAAATGCAAAAAAAAGCATTATAATTCATTTGAGAACCTCACTCTTAGTCTCTCAGATCCAAACTGGAAAAGTCAAAAACCAGTTTTATTTGTTATAGTATACCGTCCTCCTG
>JAUMHL010000014.1:9770443-9788242 GCA_032362345.1 Sandelia bainsii
ATACTAAATACTCAATTTACAGAACAAAAATAAGTAATAAAAATGAATCAAGACTAGGTAATTTCTGGTCATAATCAATTCATAATTCCAGCACATGCTAATTGTATGAGTTATGTGCGTGTGTAAACAGGACTCTATGAGAAGGTGTCTGCACAGCATTGTTAAGGAGTGTGTATGCGTGCGTGAGGAAGGAGCTCATGTGACCTGTAGGGTCACAAACTCAGACACAACAGCAGTCTAGGAGACAGGGCAGAAGGGGGGGGGGGGTCCACGCTTTTGAGTGTGTGTGTGAGAGTAGAATTATGATGAGATTGGACAGCTGGAACTAGCTTTCTAAGATTCCATGGGATCTTTCAGTTAGAGGGTCAGGGATTAAGGCGTTTGACAAATCTTTTGTTATTGATGGGAGGAGAAAGAGACACACACATGCACACACACACCTGCCATCCCTGGAGTTTGGACTGCTGCAGAACTGAGCGACATCTCTCCTCCGGTGACAATTTCTTCTTGTCTCCCAAAGTTGGGACCACAAGGTCTTTATATCTGAGACAGCAAAGAAAAACAAAAAACATCAGACATGTAGAGACAAAAGATCTCAAAGTGCCAAATTAAAAAATTTGACATGTGACACCGTCTCTTTTCAGAAACAATGGGTTCAGAGGTCAGGGAGGTCATACGACAGACCAGCCAAACAGCATCTGTTTCTATTGGCCCCAGGCAACAGTTGCTATGAACTGTCAGCTGGACGGAGACGGTGGTTTTGTTTGTGCCTGAAGTCATAGGAGATAAAGGGAAATGGAGATGAAAGAATTTGCAGAGAGAAAATATACAGCTATTTATATGTAACTAACTATAGATGTTTTTACATAGGGTGTAATTTCTGCAAATTGTAGACATGAATGGATTAGTAGTGTAAAAGTAGGAGAAGATGGCTTATGAAAGTAAAGTTGCCTTTTTTAGACACAATTAAAAAAGAATTAACATTACAACAGCCTGGCAATTTTATGACGGGAAAATAGTGTAACAAATTGTGCAATCGGCTACAAATGATACAGTGGTGTGTGTTCATCTTTTATCTTCCATTTGCATTAGTTCACACCATGACAGTGGGTGTGGTAAAAGTATTACCACTTTGTCTTCACAGTCTGTGAACAAGACACATAATAATAATAATAATAATAGTCATAATAATATATCTACATGAGAAAAAAAACACATAACAATGTATGTTACAATTTAAAATTACTGATTTATACTATGATGAAGGTAATCACAAGGTACAGTCAGTCAGCAATTATGAAAGAAACAGGAATGTCTGCCAATCAATAGACCAATACGGAAACTCCATATCAGCTGCTCAGAGCATTTTATCAGTCAGGGCTCCATCTCTTCTGTTGTCGATGAGAGACAGAACCAGCTGATGATGTCACATATCTAATGAGGCAAAAATAAGAAGTATAAACCACTTGTGTTGTCAACAGTGAGTAAATGAGTGAACGTGAATGTGGGATGTGTTTGATTTGCAGGAGTGTGATCTGTATAAACTCTCCCTAACCCTCTCTCTGTATGGTAATGCCAGTCTTGCAGACAGCACACACTGTCCCCATGGGCCTATAAAACACAATGAACTCCGTAAACCCATGACCTCCTCTATGAGGATATGAAAACCATCGATGGTCTCCGTTTTTACAAGACCCAGGAGGGCTTAACGTGGACTAAAAATAGGGAAACAGGCCCTTTGATAAGAGTTTAAATGGAGAGCTAGAATGTGCTAATGTAGTTCTCAGTGACCTCAGGACATTCAGCGGCAAGTTAGGAATTAATGTCACTATGATGGCAAGGTGGAAGGCAACTGCTTATATCCATTTGACAAACTTTTACTTGCCACATTATCAAAGCCTACTGGCTGTGTAGTTATGGATACTCACCACAGTATTTACACTGGCAAGATGAATATTGTGTTATAGGTAACGCAATAGCTTACAAATTGTTTATCCATCACTGGAAGGTAACAAAGACTAGTGTGCTGGAGAGTGTGCTAGAGAGCTGCATTTGTCACATGGTCTATGAATAGTAATACCACTTTCCCATCCACTTCCTAAGAATGTAGAACTGATAAAAACATACAATACAATACATAGAGAGCTGGGATTTAGAGAAACAGGGTTCAAGTGGTAGTATTTGATCTTACACATTGGCGGAACATAAACTCAGCCACAAAACACACAGTGTATCACAAAAGACAAATAAAAGCAACAATAAAAGTGATTTCCTCATAAATCACTCTGGTTACTAGGCCACTAATGTTATTCACTTCAGGTGGCCACTATGACTTAATGAAGTGGCCTGGATGGTTCCAGTGTGCAAGTGTGTATTTTTGTGTACACACTGGTGTGTTTGTTTCTTAATGTATAAATTTATAAACAGCAGGACGGGGACAAAAAAAAGGGTTAGTTTTGTATGAACACACAACATAAACATCTTGACACAATGCACACAAACCAATGCTGGGCAGAAATGCATTATTGATCAAAGCATAATAGTAGTTTGATGGACTAGACTGGCTGCATTTTAACCAAGAATGCTTCTCTGTCTTTTTCTATATTTTAAATTCAACTGATCTGACATGTGGGTGAGTTTCTGCAAACTCCCTGCCAATCAAGCACCAGCTCATCAATCTTGCCTCTGCAATTCAAGAGAGTCAATTGGGTTGCTCTATTTCTAGTTCAAGAAAGTGCATCTTATCATATCACTGCCAGGTTGACAACAGATCTCCTCTGGTACTGTGCTTGACCACCTCTGATCATCTCTGCTCCCTCTGCACTACAGAAACACCTGGAGGAATACATCAAAGAGGCTCTCACAGTGGGGTTTATGCATCCACCCACTTCACCAACTGCTGCAGGTTTCTTTTTCGAAAAATGTATGGTTCTTTCTGGCCATAAAATACTACTACTGTTTTGATTTGATTGGAATGGTGGCTTTAGCAACACATCTGGAGAGCTATAATTTTTTTAAAATCAAAATCAACCTCCACCGTATCACAAGAAAGACCCGGGGGAGACAATATTTATTGCTTCAGAATGCCGGAGGAGGATTACAGGCTTTGGTTTATACTTTATACTAACTTTCTTCATAAAATAAAAGTTTTTCGGGGTATCCTGATAGCTGAATGGTTAATGTGCATACCACATGGTCCAGTCAGAAAGCTTTGTTGCATGTCAGAAACATGTCACAAAACAAACCTGCAATTCAGGCACCAGTCCTATTACAAAAATTGCCTTAACCTACTGGATGCCTAACTAATTCACTGAAAACACACATGCATGCATTGACCTTACAGACACTGGTTTATGCACAGCCTAGCAATGTTTAAGTTTCCCTTTTTTGGCAAACAGTTGGTCCTTGTGATGCTCAGTTATCTACTGGTCACAGACATTGCTAACACACACTGTATCTTATCATACAACATGTGGCTGCATAAAAATATCTGTTACTGACTGACTTGTACACACACATGCTCAGAAACACACAGACAAAATCTTCACCTGGAATCTTTCAATTACAGCTTGAGCAACTGTGTATAAGGTATATGCATCAAAAACACAACTGAGTGTGTAGTATCTTAAAGAAAGACTACACCAAACTCCAGCTTGGATTCACTTCATCATTTGACATGGGCCCATCTCTCCAGATTCAATTCCTGGTTCAGGTTTTTCTGTTATATGAGTGTCTCTTTTATTTGTAGACATAAGTATTGTTATTAATATTAATTAATTAATATTATTGACAACGAAATATTACATGCAGATTGTACAATAGATGCTACACACTTTGGAACAAATGGTACTTTGGTAGCTTCTTTCTCTTTTCTTCATCATTAATTCCTTTGCTAGTTACATGTTACTCGTCCATTAACTAAAATAAGATTTCAGGACCACAAATCTGTCCAGAAACACTTTTAGGAATCTGTGGTATCAAAATGCTTCATTGCTGCTAATTAAAGTTTTAAAAATAAAACAAGCCTACTTGCTTATGGCTTAACCTGGCTTATTAGTAATAATAAAATTTAAATAAAATTTGGGACAAAAGATATTTTTATAGGCCCAGGAGTTTGAGTGTCTATGGCTGTGTGGGAATTTTTTTTCATCAAGTGCCACAACTATAGGAACGTGTGCGAGGTTGGGGGAGGGGGGTTTATAAACATGACCAGCTTTGTCTTTTCTTATTATTTGTGTTAATTTCTTTATCCTTTAGAGAGGGAAATAACAAGAGACAGACTGAGGATGGGAAATAGAGAGATAGGGAGAAAGAGAGAGAGAGAGAGAGATAAAGACTGAAACAGACTTCGAGGAACAGGAAGACAAATTGTCAGGCACAGAAAGTGAGACAGAAAAATAGTGGAGGTGGCGTGGCAGAAACACATCATTAGGTGTACTTGGGTACAGGGAACACCAGAAACATAGAGTAACAAGTAGCAAGAGCAAAGAAAAGAGGAGATGGACATTATAATCACTAACATTTAAATGTGGGACATAGCGACCCCACACAGAACTGACTGTTTAATGTGTGTCGGGCTGACACAGGAAATGTGATAGTGACATTCATCAGCTGCAACGGACTCTCATCATACTCTCAAAAAGCCTTTCAAGGTTAACTTGTACTTTTATCAATGAAGGTTGCTGCAACTTGCTAATGGGTCACCCTGCATGTGAGTATGCGATCCTGCACAATATACGTCTTTGCATTCATTTGCTGATAGAGAATGCATATGCTGTCAAACTTTCAGCTCACTTTGACCTGCTTGCTCTGTCATATAAAAACTGAAAGAGGTAACAGTGACCTGCTGAGAGAGCAATGTGTCTGACCAATTTAGATCAGCGAGACAAAGGGAAGAAGCAAGACAATCATCTTTCCCTTAAAGACTAAGTTGACAGAGAACAATTTGGCTGTGAGGTGAGTGAAAAAACATGCAGAGATACAACAGTAACTTCAGAAAATAACAGTTGCAGCATATGCTCTTGCACTGACCTGCTAAGGAAGCCTGGGAATGATAGGCGGACAGGGTATCCATACCGGATTACACGCACCATCTCAAGCACCCCGATGTTCTGCAGCTGGGTAGACACATGGAAGCTGTCAAAACTGTCTGGCTGACCACTGGCATTGGGGCGAACACACTCCACAAAGTGGGGAGTGCAAGCCTGGAGTTTACTGATCACTTCTGACAGGGAGTTCTGAGAAAGGAAAAAGGAGAAAAGATGCAGTCAAAAGCACTCGCTGGTAATCAGTCATAACAGAATGAGAAATACTGAATGTTGTGCTCTAATTAACATTTATTAGTGTCTGAGTTGGAAGAGTCATGTGGCTGATCTTGTATAGTAAACAGCATAAAAGGAAAGGAATTTCTCTCTGGCTTTTTCTTTTGATGTTGTAACTTGATGTGAGCCACAGTAATTGGAGTGAGATCATGTTGTGTTTCTGACAAAGTGGTCTGATTTTTTGGGGTGTGTTTCTTCTCTGGAAGAAGAAAAACACAAAGAGCTCTTTGCTAGGGTTGCTGTAGTGTGAGCAAGCTTTTCTTCAAACCCTGAACTCATCGATTCTGCATCCAAGTTCACACAAACACACACAACAACATACACGTAAACACTTACATCTGTGTTTTTGCCACTCCTCTAACTGACGTCAGTCTATGCTCTCCATACCCTTAGGTACAACACTGAACACCTCGCCCCTCATCTTTGAACGTCACTACCAGCATTTAAATTGCTATGCGCCCAGCATGCGCATTAACACACACACAAATGCATGCACAAGGCACACAGTGGCTGTTGTTCATTGTTCATTCATTCATGTGGAAGGCTTCATGTTTGGCTTGGTACAGCATAATTTTTCAGCCTACTCTCTCCTTCCTTGCCATTCCCCAAGGGCCCCATCGACCACAAGCCCACAACTATGATTGTGCAATACACTGGCTTCATTCAAACCAAAGGTAATGCTCTTCTGAGCACATTTGAGTCTCCTTGCGTCACCAGCAGACATTGAACTGCTCTCCTCTAACTGAATATTATGGTTACTTCATATAGTTATGAAATCACAGTATCCTAGTCTGAATATGCCTTGGCGCAGCATTGTTACAAAGACTTTTGTTAATGAATAAAAATAATGTTCAGTGTTGTGGGGATTACTGTGAGTGGGTGTGAGAGGATGCATTTACTACAATGATTGGTTGAGAGTAGAACTAAATTCACACAAAACCAGTTTCATCAACAAAACGTTGTGAGATCTGAGCCAGATTACGGCTGGTAATCTGTGAAAGAAACACATCTTCAGTAAAAAAAAAAGAAAAGAAAAAGGTAACATGTACAAAATAGTTTTATGTGATTGCCATCAAAACGGTAAATCAATTTTTGCATAGGCTTTCCCTATCAGTTAACAACAGGTTTGTTTTCCTGATAAACTTTTCAGTTGTATGCTTGTAGCATGTAGTAGACAAGGAGCATATCAAAAAGCCTATTGCCAGTCATCAGTCTGTTACCGGGCTAACACACAGACAGACAAACACATTTACATTAACAGCTACTGGAAACTCAGAGCGTGACTTGCACACATCTGGACTCTGGGACTAATGTAAGAGAAAAGTCTATGGAGACAACATACAGAGCACATACAAATTATGGCATATGTGGACCTCCTCACTAGTTTGGAAAGGGAACAGTTCTTACCCTCAGCTGGACAGCCACTGTGAAAGGCCCACACCGTTCTAGTCGCTGGAGGAACGAGCTTGAACCTTTCTTCTTCAAAATCTGACAATGGAAAGAAACAGAGAACAAAACACGATACTTCTGATTTTGATTCCACTTCTCTGTAAGTCCCAATTATACAATGCACAAAAATAATTCAAGGGTAATTGTATTCAAAATCAGACTGAAAATCAAAGTGAAAAATTGAGATCATAGGCTCATACAAGTTAAGTAATAAATTTCATCAAAGCAACTCATAATGTGAAGTGTGTATGCAGTGTCTGAATGCCTATATGCACTCCTGAGTAAGCGAATGATGTTTAGTGGATCTCTTTCCAGACCTGGGTCAGGGCATCAGTGATCTCCTGGACAGCTTGTAGTGGTACTTGGTAGCAGTGGATGCAATGTATATGTATGCATTGTATGCATGTATGCAGATGCCTCTTCGTTGCATCTGTTACTGTCACATGTTACTTTTGTTTGCACCAAAACAGTTGAAACTGATTCGCAATCACTTTTGCTCACTGAATGGACAGACTGACAGACTGTGTCTTCATACATTGTACTTTAAAGGCAAATTCAACCCAAAGAGAATGAATGAATGTATGTTATGAGAAAAGTGTATAATCACAGCAATGTCTTTGCAAGGCTATACAAAGAAATCAAATTCCCAAAGGTTTATACATAGCACAAAGGTAGAAAGTAGCTTAAATTAGACAGTTTTTTCCCCAGAAATACAGTTTTTCCATCTATCTGAACACAAGTCAGGTTTCAGATTGAACAACAAATTTCTGGCTGATTGTGATTGGATATTTGACTCAAATCTACTGACCAAATGATGCTTAAGTATAAGTAGTTGGATGTATTGTACAGTAGCTACATATACAGTGCAACAACACACTGTAGTACTAGACCCACCACACTGTGAATAGTGTACTGTACCTTGGTATGGTCATGGTACCTCCAGGGCTTTTGGGGAACAGAGCTGGCAGTGACAAGGGAGGCTGATGGCATCCTGTGGAGCAACAAGGCAGCTTTAGGCCCCCTCAGTCCTATGCGGCCCTGGGCAGCTGGCACCAGAGAACCAGTCTGAGTCAGCTTGGACTGGAAGAGCTGCTGCAGTAACACACTCTCACTGGCTGCTGGGCACAAAACACATACACATTGAGAGGGAGGAAAACAAGAGTGAAAAGTGGCAACAGCATTGGTGGAAGTAAGTGGGTGGAGGTGAATAAGATGAGGTGGGGTGAACAGAAAGAAAGAAAGAAAGAAAGAAAGAAAGAAAGAAAGAAAGAAAGAAAGAAAGAAAGAAAGAAGAAAAGTAAACAAGTAAGGACAGAAGGATCAGCGCAGGAGGGAGAGTGGAGAAGACATATAAATTTAGGCTTGATGTAAACAACACTCAGCAACACATGGAGTGATCCACAACAACAATGAGCTCATTCAGAAAGCCACACAACACGTGTGTGAATGTGGGCATGTGGCTCTTATCTCAAAGGCTGAGAGAAAGAGAGAGAGACAGCAGGAAAGAGGATGATGACAGGTAAGCATGCTAAGCAAAGAAAAACAAACATAAGCTTGACTAACATAAGGACTTAATTACATGTTAAGCTCCAAGGTAACTGTCTTTTCATTTAAAGCATTGCCACCACCTGAATGATGATTTACACAGAGCTCTCAGCCCTGCGATTAGCTTTAAGCGAAGGGATGACACCACACACACTGGCACACTGCGTATCTCAGTGTGTGTGTGGATAAAAGGCAGCAAAGCATCAGCTCAGTCAGACGAAGGGATAACAGCCAAGTGTGAGTGAAGGGCTAGCTTTTAGAAGATTAGGCTCATCATGGAAATTATAGCAATTAGGCTGCTGGACGCAAGGCTAGCCTGGCAGTCACACAATGACTGCTTGTGTCACACAAACCACAACACCCTACATCTGGAACCTTCTATAGACAATATACGCACAGACTTAGCTGTCTCCTGCAGATTAGATGAAATACACTTACAAACAAAACCACACTTACACAAAGGGTGGATTTGTGTGCTGGTACTCTAGACAAGAGTGCATCTTTGTGATCAAATGCTCTCTGACGCCACAATGCGCTCATATGTGTTTTATTGATTGGGTACTTACACTTCATTGTAAACAACAGATTCTGTGGAAAGGAGTCTTTGTTTCTTGTGAGGGATCCCATGAGGTCATATGAAACCTGGTGGAAAAACAAATCATACATGCACATTCAATTAAATACTTATTCAGTATATTTCAATTTGTTTTTCTACATTGTCTTGTCAAGAACTATCTTGCTAAAAAGTGAAGGCCACAAAACAGGTTTTTTAAAGTCAGAATTACCAAAGTAGAGAAACATGTGCAAGCCTAGCACACACCTTTAAACACACAGTTAAAAGAAATTTATATTAAGCTGTGCAGATTCATTATTTCTGGTAGCATCAGGTAGGCACACTTTAGCTTTAGTAAATGTAAGACAACAAAAATGTAAATACAGTCTGAAAGCAATTACAACTTTGAGAGGAAACAGGGAATTTGTTCTAATCATCTGAAAGACATCCATGTAATAAAACATGGAAAATGCACCAAGAGAGAGTTAAATCTCACACTTGGGCATGTTTCAGTAGTAGTATATTATCACTGTTTATGTATCAAAGACAGACCTGTCCAGCATAGTGGCTGACAGTAAAGGCTGGGCCCTGGTCTTTGGGTGGGGGGTTTCCATTGCCATCCTTGGTGGTGAGAGAGAGACCGTGAGTTGGATTAGAGTCCAGCTGGGCTGACAGCCTCTTGTACAGGTTCTGCTCAACTGGCCGCAGACTCTGGCTCTCCTCATCTAACACACACAGCAGTCCCTGAGGCTTCTGGAGGAGGAACAAAGAAATGCTCATTTGTTATTCATATTAGTAGCGGTCAGAAACCATTTTTTGTGTGAATCATATTGATCCCTCTGAGGTGAGGTTGTCTCACGGACATAAAATAACTCCAGTCATCTTTCTTAGTTTTTAGGCTTCTGGGGCATTTCAGACATCATTGATACAGACAATAAAGAAAAATAAGACAAAAAAAAGTTGAAAGGGGCAAACATTCAGCAAAGATCTACGTCCATAATCCCGGTTGTCTGGTATGTATCTTAGGCACTTATATTAGCTACTTGGGTGACAGTCATATTGCAGTTTGATTGATATTTTCTACGCTGTCTCTCACACGTTACATTTTTGCTGGATATGTCAGCTTCAAGTGAAACTACAATTAGAAAAAAAAAATGAGAAAAAGCATTCCAAAGATTGAAAAAAATATTTTCAGATGAAATTATCAATTAATTTAATTTATATTAAACCTTGAAAGCTGTAGGTGGGCTGACAATGATAAATGACATCATGATAGACCGGACTGGTCCAAACCAGAAACAAACAATACCTGAAGAAAGAAGTCCACAACAGCTGGCTGGTTTTCAGGGGAGCGTGGGGTCTCCATGGGAATGCCCTCCTGTAGACACTCAGCCTGCTCCTGCTGGAATAGCACCTCAGAGACGTACTGCCTCAGTCGCTCATTGGTCATGTTCACACATAGCTGGAATGCACACAACACTCAGTTAGACACACATAAACTATAAACATACACTTCAGTGCACAAGATGAAGTTTGTCACATGCTGCTGAATGTTTTTAAACCAAACATACATGAATATAATCTCAAACAAAATGTGCTGTGGCACACACCTGCCTGTGGGAAACCTCATGCATGGGCCAGACAGCAAAGGATATTTCTCTTTAGTGCCTTTCTGATATTTAACTATAATATGAAGACACATGAACTTTTCCTAACCTAGCAGTCAACTAATCACAGCACAGAGGAGAAGGACTTGTGTTTGTCTGGTGTGTGTGTTGGTGTGTGTGTATAGCTCTGAAGGGAAGACTTAAATGTAACTGACAAACTTGACAAAATGAGAAGGAACATAGAGCATGAAGTGAACCAGCAAAGGACAGCAGACTGCATTAGCAGACATATTTAAACTTCTCGTGAACCTAAAGTCTCAGAAGATAAAGTGCTATAATCTAGGGGTGAACTTGTCACATTTTTCAACCCAGAATCTGAAGCATCTATCTTTTGTAACTTAATAGTTTGCATACAACTGTAAGTTTGGTGATTATGACCAACTCTAAAATAAAGTGAAAATAAAAATGCTGACTGATACTCAGTGATAAGACAAAGTCCTGTGGACCTTAGCTTTGAGATAAGATTTATCCAGTAACTGAAAAGACTGAATGCTAATTTGCTGGAATTGTGAAAATCATAAAATCATAAATAAAGTGAGTGTGTCTCTAGGGGCACTTATTTGATTGCGGATGGCTCACATTGTGTTTCATAGCCTGCTTGCTTGAGATTGCTGATAGAGCTGTGCTGGTCTGTGGTGCAGACAGCTACAGTCCTGTTTTTCTTTCATCTGTGTGTCTTCCTCGTCTTCAAACTAGCCTACTCCATTAAAGGCTTAGTCCCAGCAGGTGGTTGATTGAGTTAGCTCATTAGCAAAGTGCTGAGCACATACATCGCGCCCCTGACAAACACTGCTCTAATTAACAAGCACTAATGACCCTGATCATGCAGCGCATGAGTGTGCCTGTGCATGTGTCTGTGTGTGTGTGTACAAACATGCCTGATTGTGAGGGTTTGGTTGTCACTTATGTCCCTCATCTACTGTATGAAATATTTAGGTTTGTTCATCCAAAACATGTGCCTCCTCTTCTCTGGGGCAGTAGATAAAGTAAGTGTACTGAGCCGATTGATGTTAAAAGGCAGCTCTACCGCAATAATAGTGAACATGTGTGAAGGAAAGAAGTGGTACTGCCACTGCCTGCCAGAGTTTCTCTTTTGTTGCATATTTTTTTTAGCCTCCTCTACTAGCACTTGCGCTCCCAATTACATGAACTACACACAACCTCAATTCCACCTGGTGTAGTTCACATCAAAATGAATATAAGACGAGTGACATCTTAGTGTCATGCACACAAAAACAAAGACAAACACACGCTGGCCTTAATAAAATGCTGGGTGACAGCTGGTAGCTCTAAAGGGAGGGAACATAAACTCTGAGTAGATAGAATTAGCACTTGAGTACTAAAGACACTCTCTGTGTGGACATACACTGACATTATGTATTCTCTAGATCTTTAACTTCCTTTAGGACATCAAAACTCACAACAAAAAGCTTACTCTCAAACATGACCCTAACCTTAACATGAACTTAATTCTAACTTGAACCCTAAATCTAAGCGAGGACGGGCTGACTACCTGGATGGTAGCTAATGTCCTTCTCCTGTGTTTTCCCATGGTGCCCATCAGATCAAAATGTGATTTTAAGTCAGTTGTCAGTAATAACTTATTCTGTGACCTCAAGAACCAAAACTCACACCAAAACCAAATCACACTATGGCCCCACAAAAACTTAACTGTAGCATATAAAAGTAAGATTCTCAGTCGTACATACACACAAACAAACAAACACTGGTTTATAGTTGTCTATTATGCTGACATGTCACACACGATCAGTGATTGTATCAGTGTAAGTTTAGGACAGCTGAAAATCCCACCACAGTCAGCCACAGACCTCACCTCTGTCATTACAATTCTGGACTAAAACGTCTGGGCTAAAACAGATAAAATTCCAAATATTTTAGCAATTTGATTAAATTCTGTTTAAAACTACAGTACCTCATATTAGTCAGAGATATTTCTAAAGGACAGCCTTCTAAGCTAAGCCAAGGATGTTAATCACAGAATGCCATGAATACATTTGGCTTGATTACAAAAAAAAATCTGTCAGCAGTGTGTGTGTGTGAAATAAGAAAAAAATTTACATAGTCTCACCTGCTCAAATCCATTCCTCTGAAATTCTTCAAACCCAAATATGTCTAAGATTCCAATTTCCAAGGCAGGATCACTGGAAGAAAGTGAGGTAGATTATTAATTGTTATTATTATTATTATTATTTTTGCAGCAAAGTGAGAACTTGACAAATTATTATGTTTGTGTCTGAGTGTGTGTGCAATAACACATCAGAGTTGTGTATGCCATGAGTAGTGTGGTTGATAAATTTATTACATTTTGTGGTTAGTGTGTAAACAACGCAAAGGACAAACACATTCCAGAAGATGTAGCCCGGGTCATCTGTCAGGGTGTGATAAGACTTCACAACAACTCCAAGAATCTTATGGCCTCCGCCCGGGAGTGTGTGTGTATTTGGATTTTTGTGTGTGCTTGATAAACATTGGTTGTGTCCTCCATGTGTTCCTTGTTCACTATCATCCATTTTATGTACATGCTTATATGTGCATGTCATGCAATGTAAACTATTACAAACCTCCACCCTAATCTATGTATGCTTGAATGAGTGACTGTTGTTGCTGATGACAGATATATTTCGCCATTGGTGTTTGTGATAACAGTTATTGTCAGCCTGGGCTTCCAAAGAAATGTTGTTGGTGGTTTACAGTGAAAACACCCCTTGGCACACAAGTGCTTAAATACACACACACCCACACAGAATGCTATACCCAACGCTGTCGTCCTGTCCCTGTAGGTAGTAGTTGATACTGTTAACCAGGTAGCTAAAGAGGCGTCCATAGATGGTCTTCGCAAGCTGGTCTCTGTACTGCTCTGACATCTCCACTGTGTGGCGCCGAGTGATCACATCACCTGACAAAGGGACATGAAAACACAATTTCTGGCACTTGACAATTCAGATTATAGCACAATGACAGCATAGTATTACAGTTTGTTTTTTACACCTACTCCAACTATAACTACTCATTGTTAATGCAAGACTGTTACATCTGCATGGCCACTATTAATAGCTGATTTTAGCTTAATATCTTAATATCTCTATATGATTTGCATTACAAATTATACA
Organism: Sandelia bainsii; assembly: GCA_032362345.1. Lineage (NCBI taxonomy): Eukaryota > Metazoa > Chordata > Actinopteri > Anabantiformes > Anabantidae > Sandelia > Sandelia bainsii. The sequence continues at coordinate 9,784,110 of JAUMHL010000014.1, forward strand.
AATATATTATTAAGGTAATTCAGAAATAAACACTGTAATGCTGTTACTTCCATCATTTGTTCACTAGGGAGAATTTTTTCAACTAAAAAAGGTGTCACTCTGTATATAGCTTAGCCACAATAATGGAAAATTTAAACGTATTTATGTTTCTATGTTTATATTTCTCTTCAATATTGTATGAGCCTGCAAAATCAATTATAGGTTAACCTTCAGATCTTGCTGACTGACTCTTGCTTATTTGATCTTACAAAAAAAGATACAAATTTGTAACAGCTAATCCCTTTAAACTGTGGTCTATAGTCACCCTAATACTGGCCAGAGACATCCTGCCGCTTGTAGAAATGTTAAGTTGCTGTACCTAATTAAAAGCTATGTTTGTCTTTGTAGTAAAGGTACAAGGTGGGCCAAGTGATGATGAAAGCTTGTGAGTTGATACCTTTGAAGAACTGAATGTCAGAGGTGAGGGCGGTGCTTAAGTCACTGGAGGACACCTGCAACATTCCAGCAACTGGGGAGAGGGAGCAGAACAGAGTGAGAGGGATAAAGGCAGGATAAATTACAGTGACATGACAGGATGAAAACATCAAAATAACACAATCGACTGGTGGAGCGGGAAATAATTAGTCATCACTGGATTTCTGGGCAAAGCCAATAAACAAACAGCAGAATCAGGTGATAGCATCCCAGATCCCTTTGCTGGCATCATGAGCCATGACAATGACAGACTCTTACCAATTCGAGCATTGATGTCATTTGTTTACCATCTCACAAAGGTCAGGGGTCACAATGGTTGCATAATGAGAGAGCGAGACACACAGAGAGAAAACACGGATCCCAAAAGCGTGAAAGTGTGTGTGTGTGTGTGGGTGATTTCTCTGTGCTGTGGTTCCTTTTTTGCCGAAAATGCTGAAAAGGTTGACTTTCTGGATGGTAGCAAATGCTGACACACTGTCAAGCAGAACTCGAAGACTGAGAGAGAAAGGAAGGAGCATGAGGTAAACAAGATGAGTGTGTGATGCACCCATCCTTCCCACCCCATCCCATCTCCTCACAGAGTGGAAATGTGACCCTGGTTGTGAGAGGGGCACTGACCTCTCTCCAGCAGCTGCAGGTCAGAAGGGAAGGCTGTATCGGCATCTGTCAACGCAGTAAAACGTAGGTCCCCAATGTGGAGAACAGCAGATAGTAACATAAACACTGAGTCAACTTCCTAGCAGACAGACAGTGGAAAAGAGGGAAAGTGAGAGACAGAGAGGAGAATATAAGGAGTTAGAGGACTGAGTGAGACAAACAAGTTAGGGATGTCAGGCAGCACTGAGAAACTGACATATAGAATAACCAGCTATAGCCTTCAATGCACTGCAAAATGTGAAAACATTCCATTAACCAGCGGCCTGAGTGAATATTTGTGTCTGGAGGAATATGTCTATGTGTGCACACTCTCAAGACAGGATACTGGAGCTGATGCGTTACACATAAACACAAGCATTAGTCTCTGTCGGACACTCTGTACATAGAGAGACCCCCTGCTTAGGGATTAGGAGAAAGGGAGCAAGAGAGAGAAAAAGAGTAATAGGGAACGGTAATGATGATTGACTTTTGGGTCTGGGTTAGACGTCGTCCCCTGATGAGAGCTTAGACAAAGAAAGACCAAAGGGTGGTCTACCACTTCCACTCCTGCTCCCCCACTTCCTCAGTCTCTCTCTTCTATCCAGTGGACACTATGCTCTCTGATAATATCACTATCTATGGCTCTGTCCCTTATACCTTGCCTGCGTGTATTGACTTCTGCTGGATTAAAAGGTGAAATAGTGGTCACTCAGTGCTGACAGATGCTGACAGGAAATCTAAGAATAGAACCTGATAATGGGCTGGGAACACAAATGGTCGAGTACATGATGGACTGTGCCATGGCCCACTACATGCATGCTTTATGCATAAATGAACATCCTGTCTCATGTATTTGGTCACACATTTCATATACTATTTGTCATACTGAAATATACGCTGTGCCTTAAATTTAGTACCTGAAAACAAAGAAATCACATATTGTATTTGTGCCAATTATGTAACAATGTCCTTTGCAGCCTACAGTATCCTGCCATTGATGCAGTGGTCAATTGTTTAATGAAGCAATGACTTTATTTGTGAACAGGTCATTATATGCCAGGTATTACTGGGACAATGTTGTGGTAATATAATTTTTAATATATACATTTCTGAATTGACCAAAAGCCCATAAAACTATTCATTTTGCTTTCTGTGTGGCTAGAATGTGGACAATTTGACGAATCTGTCTATAAATTTTTTTGTGGGCCACATCTATTGGAGGATCCAGTCCCTGGTCTCAGACACAGACTCAGTTTGCACCAGCAAAAACCTCATCAGTGACCTCACAAGTGGCTATTTCAGGTTTGTCATCACTTTCAATTATTGTTGCCCCCAGTAACCTTAGGATTAACTGGTTCAACTGAAGCCGTATGGAGCACCAATCAATACCTGCTTGTTGAAGCCCAGGGCTCGCAGGGCTTGTTTGACTGCTGCAAGGCGTTCCCTGCTCTGAGCAGAAGCTGTGCCTACTGGAGGACTGTCCCCCTGGTTTCCACTGAGATATCTTCAGTAAAAACAGAAAAACCAACTTTGGCAAATACTGCAACCACAAAAACAAAGTAAACATGAAGGAAAAGTGAGGAAAAGTTGACGTATGACTATGGCAACTTTAAATGACAGGTTCACTGGTTCCAAATACTTTATATGTTCATGTTCTTTATGTTAATGTCTTTGGGTGAAAATTGCTTTAAGCATAATGACATACAGCACCAGTCACAAAACTGCATCACTGAATCACACACACCAAAGACTGACAGCCACATACCTATGAGCCAGGACATTGTTAAGATAAAGTGCACTCTTCTCTTCAGGTGACAGGCCTTCAGCCATCAAATAGAAGATGCTGAAGCTGTGTTGGTGAGCAGGCAGGTGGACCAGACGAGACTTCTCCAGCATGTAGGTGTACACATGGGCTTAACAAACAAGTGATTTCGTGTAGTGATATATTAAACATATTTAATAACAGGACAGTGTAAATATAATTTCAGTAGTGCTGATTATAGATTACAGTATTTCAAACTAATCAAAAGAACTGGGGTCAAATAAGGTGAGCAGGAGCAAAATAGAAACACAATGAGAGTAAACTCATGGGTTGTACTGCCCCCTGCTGGTATTTAACAATTGTGCACCTGATCTTTAAAATTTTGAAACTTGTTTACTGAAAGGTCACACTACTGCAATCATACATAGTGATTTTTCAGCTATCTTGGCAATGAGAAGCCTATTTAATAAAATAATCAAGAATAAATGGGATAAAAAGACTTTGGTCTTTATATTTCAGTAATAGCAAAACAAAAGTAGGATATATTTTATATTTAGAATTACATGCAATGTTATGACTATAATCTTTTCATCCCACTGCCCCTCATATAGAATTAAAAACAATCTGGATCAAAGTCAAAGTAAAAATGAACTAAAAACACGGTATATTATAAATATAACACTCCACCAAATGTATGCTACCTCTGAGTGGTGTCTTCCTTTTATCACAGTACTGGATGGTCAATAGCTTGATAAAGCGGCTTGAGTTATTGTTCCTTGGTGTCTTTGCATGTCCAAAGGCTTCAAGAATACAGTTCACCTGCATATTCCATCAACCAAAAGAAAGAATACAACTACTTCACAATATCATCAATTATCAATATCAACAATGACTGTCGTTGTTCAGTTCCAAAATAATGAAAATTACACATACTAGAAAAAACATACAAAGCACTTAATGATCAGGCTCCATCATATGTTAAAGACCTCATAGAACCATACTGCCCCAGAGAGTGCTGGTCTACTTGTGGTTCCTAGAGTTTCCAGGTGTAGAATGGGAGCCAGAGCCTTTAGCTATCAAGCTCCTCTCCTATGGAACCAGCTCCCAGTTCAGTTTCGGAAGGCAGACTAGCTTTAAGACTAGGCTAAAGACCTTCCTTTTTAATAAAGCTTATAGTTAGCACCCATATGCCAATACTGCATGCCATTAACTGTGTGTCTTCTTTCTCCCGTAGTTCTGCTTCTTCCTCTTTGTCCCCCTC
>JAUMHL010000014.1:9788342-9838809 GCA_032362345.1 Sandelia bainsii
CTTACAATGTAAAGTGCCTCGAGATGACTTTTGTTGTGATTTGGCGCTATAGAAATAAAACTGAATTGAATTGAATTAAATAGATCTTTAAATCCCACTTTCTACCACTAGATGTCAATATACATCTATTAACTGGGTACTGAGTATTTGTGTGTCCCTGGATGATTAGAGAGTGATCTGACCCAGTTATCGACTACATAACGATGACTTAATCAGAACACAGTACTTGTACTCCCAGGCTACACACTGCTTTGTTACCTAACTGATGCAGATCTAATGAGTAATGTGTTTAGCAAATGGAACATATCATAATCTATACCACAGAAACTGGGAATCCAAGGTGCAGTAATATACTAAATGTCAACAATATTTATTCTGTAATGGAGGGGAAGGACGCCAACAATTTTGTCTGCTGAAAATGGTTCAGTCCTAAACAATCAGCATGAAAAAGATCAGAATCCCCTCAATGGAAATGTTGATATAATCATAGAATCTGAATGTTCAGATTGTTCTTTGACAAATGGACAGCTAAAAGAAAACACTAAGCAGTGTCTCCATACTGTGGTGAACTAATCCATACATCTAAACTGTCCCCAATTACTTCAACAGAAAAACATAGATACATTTGCACAGATAAGAACATTATGGGGTCTCTTATAGTTTGAGCACATACATGACTTGAGGGAGGGAACAATAAGCACACATGCACATCAGGACAAGGGCATGACATGTCAAGGACATCTAAGATTCAGTCAGTGTTTTGCTTTGAAGAGAGAGAAGAGAGCACGGGCAAGTAAAAAAAACACTATGACCTTTTTTTTTCTAGAACTTTGCCTTTTTACAAGGTTAAAGTAAAGAAACAAGGGCAAGAAAGCAAAAAAAGATTCAAGACTCACATCCACAATATTGTAGCTGCTGTACATCACATATTTCTCATATCGCTCATATTTATGAGCCTCTGGGACACCCCATCTAAAGAGACAGACAAGTCCAGACTTACATATTTCATCCTGGGCTCCAGTGCAAAGCCTTTGAGGTTGGAGCGGGCTGTCAGGTGTCTTACTATGTGCTTATATGCCTCTGTTTTCCCAGAGCCAGTTTCACCACTTGAGACACAAAGAGACAGAAAGACAAAGATTAGATGTCAGTCATATTCTAGATGATGATGTGTTTGTTTTTATACATTGTCACTGTCCTTATTGTTTCATGTTTTATAACGTTGAAATGTACTCACACATTTTCCACAATGATGAACAATAAAGTTGTATTATATTGCATTGCATTGTACAAGGAGTTGTAGTGCTAGTATACACAATAGTAGAGAATATCATTAAACCTTGCATTAAACAGATACTACATATTACCTTCTATATATGTATAGACCAATACAATTAAACATCAGCTTTTAAACATAGCTAGATCTGAAGAGTAAAAAGTCAATGTAACTATACAAAAATCAAGCTTTTTTAGTGTTTGTTATATTCTTTTGTATGTGTCTCAGAGGAATAGGTGTGAGATGCTTGTCGTCAGGATGGTTTTTATGTGTCACCTCTAGTCACGTGTCTCCACCCATCTGACATCACCCCTTCAGGGACCATGTCTCATTATATTCACAATCTATTACTTCTTTCACTAATGTTGCTCTGTTGAACACCACTTTCAACATGCTGTTAATGCCATAACTTATCTGGCACTGGAGGGCTCTTTTTAATTTGGTGTTGAGTAGATATTAAATCTGACATAAGGCACCTCTACAGTGCATGCTCTGACACTCACCAACATGCAGAGAGTTGAGACCGGCATAGTAACACCAAGCAGATGGCTTCAGAAGGTCAGAAGCCCTTACTAATGATTGCAGTGTACTGTGGTGTGTGGTTTGCCTGTGTCTATATTTCCTACTAATGACCCTGCTGAGTGTGAAGTCCAAAGGCCTTTCCACTGTCTTTTTATTTAGCAGTTTTTATTAGATTTCAAGGGCATTCTGTTAGAGCACTAGCCTCGGGGGATATATGGCTGCTGATTGCCATAAATGTGTGGGAGTGCGTATGTACTTCATGTGTGAGGAGAGAAAGAGTAAAACAGCAAGATTGAACAAAAAAGTGCACCAAGGGAAGAATCAAGAAAATGGAATAGTGTGTGTTTGTGCAAATGCCAAGTGTAATGCCCCTGCATGTGTGTATATGTGCATGTGAGATGGATAGCCTGGGGCCAGGGTGCATAAACACTCTGCCAGATTGGTTACAACTCAGCAGGAATGCCACTGGAGAGCCAGAACAGGATTTAATTGCAATCACAGGGTCGCATCCATCCAGCCGAGGACAAAGAGCAAGATGCTTTAACGCTCCCAGCAAACATTAATCTCTGGTAGAACACTGAACATGTCTGCATCTCGGCCCTAGCTGAGCGCTATTAATCTCTCAGGGAGTGTTTAACTGGTGTGTGGCAGAAGGATGTGGACAAACCAGGTGGCCAGTTTAACTTCACTGTTATTTATACAATTATTTTGCACTGTTGACATTTCTGAATCCATGTTTGTGTGTTGAAGGAAGGTGGTGTACCTTAAGATGAAACACTGTGGGCATCTCTCCTGCAGCATCATGTGATAAGATCTCTCTGCTGAGGAAAAGATGTGAGGGGGCAGAGAGGAGCACAGACGACCTGTGGAGCTCAGGTACAACTGACTCACCTGAAAATGAGGGAGAGAGTGGTAGAGGCAGTACATTAACAATGGGTAACAACCTTGTTGTAACACGTACACAAACCTGGGTTGAACAACATAGAAGATAAAGTTTCAGTGAAACCAGGCCAACTTTCCATATCAGTGTGTCCAGCTCACTAACAGCAAATGAAAACATCAACAATTTAAATACATAAGCTAAAGATGACCCAGAAACATTTAGTACACCACTCAGGCTGGTGTATTTTAGGCACTATAGCTCAATTCTCTGCTATGTCAGCGTGACAGAAAATGTAAAAATAATAGGAATACATAAGGAATGATTAAGTTATGGTTCTAACTTCCATCCATCCATCCATTTTTATAACCGCTTGTCCTCGTAAGGGTCGCGGGGGTGCTGGTGCCTATCCCAGCTGTCATCGAGCGAGAGGCGGGGTACACCGTGGACAGGTCGCCAATCCATCGCAGGGCTGACTCATAGAAGGTTCTAACTTATTTTAAAAATTAGTACATGTAGCAGACAATCCTCAGTTGTCACACTGAACTGCGAGATGATTGCACTGTAACAACCCTATCTGTAACCAAACCAGCAGATGTATGTCAGAACTGTTTTTGTGGCAGCAAGGAGGAAGGACTGTGGACCACCAGGCTAGATGGGGTGACAGACGGCCAGTAGATCACACATGTGGTGGCATATGTCGTTCTCACACTGGATCCTCGCTGCTTCTCCACACACCCTCTCAGCTGGGTATAGATGCCTGGAGTGAATCCACACATAGGCAGGAATGGGACAGCCAGAGGGTACTTGGCTTCGTTCTGTCATGGCAGCAGTAGAGGTCTCCTCCTCCACTGAAACCCCTCTTGAATCCACATGGGCAAGTATTAAGCGCACATTAATCCAGCTATAACACGTGTTGTTTATGGAGAGTTTCATTACAAAATTTGTTTCCTTCCATTTGAATAAAGAGACTGTTGCTGATGGATATGTCAACATTAACACAAATTAACATCAACACAGCAAAGTCATTACAAGCTCCTCTGAACATTGTACACATTAAATATAAAATTTTTTCACCAAGACTGATAATGTCTGTGTGGATTTAACAACCTGTGTGTGTGTAAGAACGAGAGTGTGTGTTGAGCGAAACTGGATCCCTCTCTTTCCTGGATGATGCAGACTCAGACTTGTGCTGTGTATCACTGACAGGAAGACTGCATTATTTATCAACGAAGGTCATTTTCATTTGTTGATTTCCTGCTTATTATACAGTGAACATGCATTGTTTATAGTATGGTTTGCAATAAACAAAACACATGTATACCATAAGTATGGATTATGGTATACGTGTAACTGCAAGTTCTACATTAGAACTAAGTAAAGCATATATTGTAAGCCTAAGTGAAACAGAGTCACTTTAAATGCATGCTTACCAAAGTGGAATAGATGGGAAGCTCTTTGTTTGGATTGACCAGTAGTACAATGTGTCCAATGTAAGTCTACAAAAGAGCAGAAAACACCCCTGAGTCATCTTCATCCCACTGGCTGCTGTAAAAAAGAAGTTAATGCAATGTTATAAAACATTTGTTTTTTGGGTATAGGTGGCACAGTTTTACTTTGATGGACCATTTTGACATACAAACACTGACCTAAAAATAGTGTTGTCCTACTCTTATACATATGGTAGTGACAATCACCATTATGATAAGGTAATCTCATAACAGACAAAGGTCAGCATGGGACTCAGTGATAACCTCAGTAAAGACCTTTCTCCAGTAAGAACTACAAATCTGTGTTACCACATAGAATACATTTCTGAACAGACTATTTCTGACCCTTTCCACTAAACCGCTGACCCTGTTTCTCATAAAGAGTAACAGAGGCTGCCTGAAACACTCTGTCTCCTGGGAGAGTGCAGGTATTGCTAACATTCTGTAGCATGCTGTTCTGTCCTTAGACCTTGGCTCAAGGTTAATGACTTGAACAAAGAGAGCAAAATTCATCAAATTTTCCTACTGTTTTGTGATTTTAACAGTGTAAAATCTGAAAAACTCAAAATAGTGACACATTTTCCTTCACAAACTCCTTTGATTAATCTCATGACATGCTTGTCAATAATGCAGCATTTCTTTCCCCAGCTCCTTGCTGCTCTCCTCGGGGGTTTAGTGGTGCACTGGTCCTTCTATCCTGGCAGAAGGCAGCAGATCACTCATCAAAGCCCCATCTCTGACCACCCTGCTGGGAACATATGGAGTGTTCACTGCCTTTGTCCTTACCCAATTTCTGTCCTTCACCTTATCTCTGCTTTCTTCGCATTTTTCTTGAAATGCCCTGTATCATATTAAGTACTTACCGTCAAGTATATTAGATAGAGAAATGAATACAATAAGCAAGAGAAGGACAGAAATGTCCCAGAGGCTCATAGAAATGTAATAATTTGGTAACATTAAATGTGCAGGCTCTGTTTTGATCATCTGCACTTTTGCAAACTTAAACACGAGCCTCTATTAGTTTATCTGGCTTTGTTTAGTTATATCTTTACATACAGAGCAAAATGGAGCATAATAAAATATTGTTTCCTATTCACCTCCATTACAGAAGAGTTATACACAGTCAGACCAGTCATGCACCGATTTGCCCAAGATAGATGCACTTTTGTCAACTGACTCGTGTCTTTTCACCACTTTTTCTTCTCTTAAATTGACTGTACCTATCTGCCCCCATTATTCTGAATTCTAATCGTTTCACTTTTTTGTTCATTCACCACTCTATTTCCTTTTATTGTCACCTCCTTTATCTGTGTCCCCTGCTGTGGCAAACCTTACTGTCTGTCGCCCATCTGGGTTTCCATAATAACAGACTATTAGTGCCTCTTCACAGAGAAGAGAGAGCACCAGATAGCTCCACATTGATCCGGTTCCAGTCTTTACTGAGCTCAGTCCCAATGGAGAAGTATTGGCCAGACTATAGTTTTAAAAGGAGGGAGAAAATGACAGGCATATTAAATGGACAAATTGTTAGAGATGAAGGTATTTTACTCTGAAATATACCATAGTTATTTGTCTTTCTGATCAATTTAAAGATTTTGCAATTGTCACTAGTGAAGGAGAGTGCTTTTGTTTGAGTGTGTGTGTTTGTGTGTGTGTGCACATGAACATTAGAAGTAGCTAAAATTCTTATACTGTTGAAGTCAACAGGCCAAAACAGAGAGGGCAAGGATTTCAACTCATGAACACAGCCTGGCGTTCAGACTAAATACTGTACTACTTTCACCACCAGTCATTGCCTGTGGCATTAGTCACCTTCAATTTCATTGTTCCTTTCTAAAAGCGACAATGACAATAAAGATTTATCTTATCTATCTTATCTTAAATATAAATATTAGTTGCACAATAGGTCTTAGTGCTTGAAGAAGTACTGTATATGTATAAACAGAGTATACTACACATAGAGGGGAAACACACAGCTGAGCCCAGGGGCATAAAGTGCATGTGATTTGATCCAAACATCACACTCTGAAATTCCTAAAACATAAACAAACCACCACTCTATTACAAATAAACAACAAGAGTGGTCCAGTTATGCCCAAGAGACAGTGTGTGTTCTGGGTTTTGTTTTCTAATGCATGTTTAGTGCTGAGCAGGAATCCTTATTTTTTGGCACAAGAACTGTGGATTCTTACGTATATTTGGTCATTGCCAAATCGTTTCTGCATCTCATACAGCAGGCTGCTGTCAGTAAGCTCGCTGAGGGACGCTAGGTCATCATTGGGTGCTGGAGGCATAAGTTTGACCTGAAGAAAATACAGTGAAGAGTTAAAAAAGAACATGCACGTGTCAAATCTGCAGCTTCAGATAGAGGGTATTTTAGTTTCAAATAGAATATATAAAGTCTGTGTTTGTAAACCATCTAGACATTTGAGATCATGTATATTCTTACAGCCTTACTGTGTTTTTGTAGTGCAGGAGCTGTAAGAAGACAAGGTACCTGCTCCAGTTTACTGGCTACAGAGCTAAACGGGCCATCTAAGCCATTGTCCTGGGATGGATGTCGGCTCAGTGCTCCACCTGCCTCTCTGAACATGGCACACTTCTCCAACAGACTGTCCCGCTTAGAAATAGGGAGACCGAGGGGGTTTCTGTATGGTCCATCAATAGACACAGAGTTTCGAAGAAGGAGGAAAGTAAACAAGTTTTAAATCTGCAGAGTAAACACGACACAAACAGTTGTGCTAATGAAAATGTTGACCTACAAGTTCTTCACAGGAGTGTTAAGGTCATGTGAGCCTCCATCATAGTGTTGGTCGGTGGAGAGCAATGGAACGGAGGGGTCCTTCAGTCTCTGTAGCCAGTTCTCCTCTGCTTTTAGAAGCATTTCTGCTATAGGCTCTGATGCAGCAATGTCTGGTGACAGGGTACACAAGACAAGATAATCAGTATACCTGCCTGAAATGGGGTCTTACAAGGCACAAGGGAGGGGAATGGGTTCATCCTGTCTTTTTATTTCTCTGTGACTGACAACCCCCTAGATTTCCATCTGTTGTACTGTCTCCCTGTTGTCATGTGGCTTCAGAAGGACGGGTGTGGGGCCTCAAGTAAAAAAGGGCACGTTGTCTCTCAGGGTTTGTTTCTAAGCCTACAAGCTAGAAGAGGCTACTGATCAAGACTAGAGTGTCCGTCAGAGATGTGATTAAACCATGGGAGTAAAGGAAACTATGATATTCTATCACATAACAATTAGATTAGATGATTGATTTGAATGTATTTCCTTCCATATAACACATTTGCAAAGCCATTTGTTTTTTAATTTGGAAACCTGCACTACTTACATTTATGTTTACATTGATATGATAGTTGCTGAAATATCAATACTGTCTATTTTTTAGAGTGTCATCATTTCCAAATTTTGATAAGTGAAAAAGCATGAAACCAAGCAATATCAACCCCAAATATGTGACATATTAGTTTAAACACTAAACTCCTACATCATCATCACATTATGTGATGTGTATGTTATGTTAAATTATGTGTTGTGTATATGTAGTGTTTTTCATCATCATTAGTGATATGAAAAAAATCTGATTTCCACACAGTAAATGAAATAAATTGCAGGGGGGTGTCTTGTTCATAGATCAAAAGTAAAATCCTACTGCACCATGAAGCACCTCTCCCACCTGGCTCCTGATATTTCTGTTAGCCAGCTTGCAGACCACACTGAATGGATTTAAATGGTACTTTAGCTGGCATTGCTAACATTTTGCACAGAAGCTGAGAGAACTGGAGCAGTAAAAATAAACATGCCACCCATTTTTTATCCGAAAGGCACAAGGTCCTCTTCCAAAGAAAGGTCCTGTCCATGCTACCTGTAATCTATTAACTACAGGACTTGTTCCCCTGCAATCTGCTGTGCCTGTAGGTTACTAATACACTGCCTAAATTCTCAAACCTAGTTCCAAAATCTCTCAAAACAGAGTCAGACGTCTTCTCGAATAAAATCATCAGCTGATCTTGAATTAGTTTCATAATCTTCCAAAGTTAAATGTTCATACTGTATGTAAATAAATCAAGATAAACTTTTAGCTCACAATTGTTACCTTCAGTGTAAGCAAATACCTGGAAAATAAGATGTTACAAAATCAGCAGGCTGTTAATGTGTAAATACAACCACAATCTACTGTACACTATATTTATTTCTACTACTTATACTGAACATCTTTGCCACAAATGTTTGATAAGCTCAGATTAAATTAGCAAATTCACTGTAGTGTGTTGCAATGTACACCAGGTTGTCACCCTGTCACTGCTCTTAGCCTGGTGCAGTCAGCCGCCACCACCACAAGAATCAGTCCAATTGTGTGGGAAACCCTGTGCCCATTAGTAAATGATTTACACCTGCCCCTTATGATTACTGCTCACAACTAAATGTCATCAGTCCACCTACTGTATGTGTGTAAAGGCATGTGAAAGGAGTTTTTCTTCACGAAGAAAAAAATTCTCTCTTTCAAATACAAACAGATGTGCACTGATAGGCACACACCAGAGACTGATTATGAGCGAGCCTCATTCACTGTGAGCCTGGTTTTTATATTATCACAGTGATTATTAATACATTTGAAGAGACTTAGTTCATCCATTTCTCTGGTTCTTTGCTTCATTACCTATTCTAACTTCAATATTTGCGTGCGTACAAGCACATGCATATATTTTTGTGAATGCCTAAATTTGTTACCTGAGGGTTTTTCTTGGTTGCAGTTCAAAAGAGTTGGGTTTGCCTTGTGCCTCAGGAGGCGGCTAACGATGCTTGTCTGTAAGAGATGGGAGAAACACCCACGTCCACTTTTATTAGATCCTAGACAGATGAAAACACTTCTAGGGCAGTATTATCTGCATCTTCTCTCAAACCATCAATACAAGAACAAAAATGAATTTTATAGCAGACTGTTAATGTTTTTTGAAGATCACCCTGTTAAATGTCAAAGAAGATATGGTGGTTATCTCCATATTTATTTCTACAGTGCAGGTGTAGATATTAAGTGTGTCAGGTAATGTGACACAGACCTAGATTTTAAATACTAAGCAGATGATATATACAGTCTATGCCGCACATGATAGGTCTACATGCATTTGTTATCTAAGTATTACCCAGACTGAAGAGGTCATTTAACCTTAAAGTCAGCCAGCTTCATTTGTATATGGAGTCACATGTGATGGTTGTCAGATTTTTATTTTATTTTATGATCACACATGATGAACATAACATGTTCTGTGTTTCACATTTTCAATAATGTTTTCCCAGTGACTGCAAGACTTTTTATTCTTGAACGTGTTGAAATTGTCTAATGTAAGAAAAAAGTGTGTAGAGTTTTGGAAGTAGTGTGTTGCAAAAAGTGCAGAGCCCAAAATGTGTTAAGGGTTAAGCACAAAATAATTACATTTTATTACTGATTTCCACAGTTCACGGCATCAAATAAAGTACCCTTAACCATAGTGACTTAACATATCCAGCAGACTGTCTCTGACCCATGCCAACAGCTGTTCACTTATGAGTCTACATCATCTCTACTGCCCACAAACCCCGTCAGCTGCACTCACACCCTAAAAATACTGCAACACGTCAGTAGCACTACAAGATCTGAACTCTTCAGTGGGTCAAAGTACCAGAAAAAGGTCACAGTATGTGAAGATCAAGAGGGGTACAGCTACCTTATAGCAGATTTAGATTCCGTTTTAGTTTCAGTAAGAACCAAAATTTTACTTGAAAATTATTTGTGTATATATATATATATATCGACCCTTACAGATTTGTCATTATTTTTCATATTTGTGGCCTAGTCAAAATCCGGAATAAAATACTGTGGCATGACTTTAAACATAATTTAAGTGTGACAAATATGCAAAGAAAAAACCAGTAAGGGTGCAAAGTTTAATTAGCAGCATTAATAGGGTCATACAACTTCTTAAAGGGTCAGTCTATACCACACTGCTGAAGGGTCCTTTGGGTTTAAAGTGTCAGCTAGTGTTACAGTTGCCAGCCAGTGTTTCCAGGCAACAGTTTGCTTCTGCCTCTTATCACCAAAATACTTCATTAGTGCAACCAGTCATTTAGTTGGCTGGATACATGCACACATCCTGAACCCATAATCTCCTGTGTTACTGTCAAACCAGCTACAGTATAAGGGAATGATGACACAGTTAAGAAGTGAGAGTTAAGAAGGTTGACGGAGTAGTTTATATGCAGGAGTCAAAGTACTGGCACCATATAAGAGCCTACAGCTGTGGTGATTTTGCACTACTAGAGAAACCTAATCGATTCTTCAATCTGCTAGACTGCCATTCAAGTCAGATGCACTTACATATAATAATCAAATACCATCTGATCAACTAACAACTAGATAAGGGAATTGTATAACAGTAAAGGTAGAAAACAAGGGCACCAGATTTGCAAAAATGAAATAGAAAAAGGTAAAGAAAGAATTTTTAAAACAAACTCTAAAGGAGTAAAAAAACAGCATCCCTACCAAAGAAGTAGAGAGTGATTCTGAATACCAAAAGAATAAATTCTTTGTCAGCAGCCAAGCACACAGCCCAGAAATGTAATTAAATATCCAGTTGGGTCAGCAAGATCTGAACATGATCACTTCCTTTCCTTCATAGTTGGGCCACTGCCAAACCGCCACATCCTGTCACTCCAAACCCCCACCACCCCCACTTCCCCATATCTGGAAATTAATCTCTGTTTCTCTAAGAGAGAGCTTTAAAATGGTGCTCATCTAAAATGCTGTAACAAATGCATTTGAAGTGCTGCTCTACTGCTTCTGCCAGCAGTTTGACTGTTGCTGATCAATTGACCCAAAAAGAGCCGTTTATCAGTGTGTGCAGGGTAACTGGAGGCAACAATTCATTATTTCATTCATTTCATTAATGACAGCAATCACACTGGATCAATGAAGATAAATAGGCTAAAATTACTGCTCCTTGATTAATGTCCAAAAACATGGTGACATTTTGTTGTGCAGCTGCTAGTTACCTGTCCACATTTAGCAGCCAGGTGAAGTGGGGTCCAAAAGTGGTTGTCAGCAGGATTTGGATCTGCCCCATTCTCGAGCAGCACACACACCACATCCCTGTAACCACTGGCACTTGCTATGTGGAGCTTTAGAGAGAGAGTTGTGACAGGAAAAAAGAAAAAAAATCACAGTATCTGATAAAGACTGAGTTGAAGAAACAAAGATTTATATACATGTGACCTTACTTACCAGAGTGACTCTGTCACCATTGACCTGATTGAGGCTTTCTCCTGTGGCTACAAGCTGTCTAACATCAGATAACATGGTGCTGTGTCTCTGTGTCTTCATGGCATGCAGAGATGACACATCCACACCTAAAGCACAAACATAGTCAACATATTAATACTACAATATGATTTAAGTTTTGATGTTCAAAAGATTAATTTGACAGTTAGGTCAATACTTTGTTTTTCTGCAAATACTTAAATAAGAATATCAATAATATTGACATATCACAACAACCTGGTGCCAGGTAATGGCTAGCTGGGCTTGGCATAAAGAGTGGAAATGGATGAATCTGCGATCCTGCCTCTTTCTAAAGAAAATCAACTAGTACCTGTAAGACTCAGTAATTAACACAATATATCTCCTCCACTTAATCTGTACAAAAACTGAAGGTAGTGAAGGTGACAAAAAATATTTCCCAAAACGTGGAGCTATTCCTTTACATCTGATACCTAAGATTTGACTGATTAGATTACACTAATCCAGAGTCCTGAAAAGCTTTGCATTTAAAAATTGCTGTTGGCACAGTGTCAGCATTGAGTGTGTACTTTCAGGAGATGTTGCAAAACATTAACACACAACTAAGCACCTCAATGCTAAAACCAAGGCTTGGCACTTCAAATGGATGGCCAAAAGTGATCCTGATGTTGCTGACATAATAGAAATCAGAAATTGATCTAGTACTCATACAGAGAAACAGTCCCTGACCTGAATGACTCAAGGCCACTTTACCTCGTCTCCTGGAAGAACACAGACCTACAGAGGTCTACAAGGGCAACACAAACTATGAAGATAAATGACTGTTCCATAATCACATTCACACAGTCGACCTGACTTTGGTTTCTGTAATAGAATGTATTGATTATCAATCAATCCAAATCTATACTCGGATTAGCTCTGGACCACTAACTAATGGGACTGGTTGTATCAGTTATTCAATATGTTTGTCTTTGCAAACAAATGAGAGCCTCAGGGTTTGTAAATACTTGAAACATACTCAAAATAACTTTGCTATAAATGTATTAGAGAATGCATCCTCTAACTGTGGCGGAATTGTACTTGGAGGAATTAAATGAAATAAGGGCTACAGACTATGAGAGGGAAATATATATATTTTTTAGCATGGCACAAAAAAGTCTCCTTGTTCTCCTTTATTCCTGATGTTGAGACACATGGACAGTCTGTCTTTTTCCCACAACCACACAAACTTGATGGGGATAGAGAGCAAGCAGCAACGTTGCTATAGCAACAGAGGCTGAGTGAGCCTGTGTGAGTAAGAGTGTGTTTCATGGTGGCAAAGACCAGCTCAATGTAGGGGGTGGTATCAGGGGAGCTGAAGGTAAGCAGGAGGCAGGAGATCACCACAGTGGCTGGCAGACAGAAGCAGAGACAGGTTTAAAAAATTCTATGGCTGGGCAGTTAGACAGCCGGCCTGTGTGTGTGTGTGTTTTTGTGTAGGGTGGTCTAAGCTTTGATGAGTTAGCTGTCTGCAGTCGAATCTTGTATTTATCATTTGATCCCAGGTGCTCAGGTATGGCTAAAGACAGAAGGATGAGGGAAGACCCTCCATCACTGTCTATATCTGCTTCTGTCTAGCTTTCTCAGCATGATTCCCATTTCTGTGTGCCTCTCTCGATTTCTTTTGCACTCGTTCCGCTGCCATTCTGTGATTTTACGCGAACCATTTCTGTCCCTCTATGCATTTAACACTCTTGTGTCTTTATCTCTGTTATATGCAGCTCCTTTATTGACCTTCTAATTTTTCCATGGGAGACAAATGCCCCATGCACAGTCCATCATCAGGCCCTGTGGGTGTGTTTCACCTTCACACAAACCCACATGTCCATTCTAACTGTGGGCCTACATGCTGTCTACATTATCCACAGTACAACTAGACCACCAATGGCTTAGTCATATGTAATGCTTGTAATGTAGCCTCAAGGTGCTAGCATCAAGACAAGATGAGAAGCTGGTGACAGAAATCTGGTAAGCTATTTCTCCATCCCCACAGACTTACCTCATTTTAAAAAATGATGCTTAAATGTGGAGTTCCCCTTTAAAACAGGTCACAAGAATTAAATGTGATGTGTCAGTGTTACCTTTTTGTCATTCTCTTTCCTTGTGCAACACAAAACAAATACATGTTGTACTGAGATTTACCATTTTCCTCCAGATGTTTTCGGAGGATATAGTTGCTCTCAGTTCCCTCTGAGGCATAGTCCAGAGGAATATTTCCATTGACGTCTTGTAGCATAACGTTCACTCCAGCCTTCCAGTTGCAGAGAAAAAAAAGGCAGAAAAGACACATAAACAAATTGAGTTTTAACCAGGTTCATGCATCAGACTCAAATCAGTCAGGCCCAATTATCTTGGCTTCCCAGAGGTGTGTAGCTCTACAGAAGCAAGAAGGCATGAACAGACAATGCAGTGAATCAAAGAATTAATTAAATAACTAGGGCAGTGAAGAGTGAGGGCATTGATTCCAGTTACCTAGGATTATACAGGTGAGCATGTGTATGTGTGACAAGATTAATGTATGTTTACTCAACAAAGACAGTGCCGGAGCAGCCTTATGTTAAAATGTGAGGTAATATGGAAGACCATCCCCCAGGCTCCTTTAATGATTGTCACTCAGAGCAGAGTCATTGGTCAAAACATGGTTATGATTGATTGCTTCTCTTGGGGGGAAACTCTCGAGCACAACTTATTTGTGAAAATACTGGACTACTTTACCAGTGGACCTGAAATGTGTACAAGCCATACAAAATGTAGTTTTGACACTTCTATGGACTTTCCTGTTGTCCTTTTCATTATCATCTCCTCTTTGGGATTAGGTACTAAAAGTAACATACATCTTTAGAATGGGCAATTGTCAGCATGCAGCAATAAATTGCTTCCAGTTGTTTGACTAAACTATAAAGGACAAGGCAGTGTAACGACTGTAGCAGGACCAAGTCGGATAATAAGAACAGAGGGCTCTAAGCGAGGATCCTTATTGTATATTTACAGCTAATAGAATTCTAACGACCCAGTTGCAGTGCAGCAAAAAGATTTATGGCCTTGTCCTTAGGCAGACAAAGAGAGACGGTGTAGGGAAAGCAAAAATGAGAGGAAGAGGGCTGAAAATGTGAGGGGGGAGACAGCTGACAGAGCAACATGAGAGTTGTTAACCTTACTGCTCTGGAAAACAATCAGCAAAACTACCACCATGCAAGGACAAAAGACTAGAAACCTCAAACCAACCTTTGTTAAACTGATTTATAATTTAGACGACTAGATGTTTTAAAAATTCTCAAATTGCAAATATTCAGAGGAAATGTTTTTTTATCCAAGAAATGCCAAGCTATTACAGTATGATAAAGGAAATACAGTGCTGTCAATTCCAGCTATCAGACAATCTGTTCTGGTGAGGTGCACATCACACATCTGTGCTGGCTAGTGGGATCTGTTTTGTGTCAGTGATGGGGGTTTGTTAGGGGTTAACAATGGGAATTAATTAACATTAACAATCAGCTGGTGCTTCGTGACTATTCATGAGAAAACACGAAACCTTATCGCAACATGAAGCGCAGCTTGAGGAGTGAGAGATGATGAGTGAGTCAGCGAGAGCATATTATACCACCTCTGCCTACCCCCGCAACCACACATACAAGCATACACACACCTCATCTCTCCCTTACGTTCTAGCTTGAAATTTGGGCTGCTCCATTTATATTCTTAGATTTGTGCTTTGCCCCCAAATGGTGATTAACTTCCTTGTAAACCTGACAGCTTCTCTCAGGGTGACTCTATTAATGCGTGTGTGTGTGTGTTTTTGTGTGTGCATGCACTGCACAGTGGGGCAGTAAAGGGGTGTGCTAACCCAGACAATTCACTTCAAGGTCCAGTAAAAGTCAATAGGAGTCTGGCTTGATGAAGTTATCAGCTGACAGACAGATATATCTTACTCCGTCTGTCAAGAGGCCACTCTCAACAATGATCACTTTGAGTGACTTTGACTCACAGCTACACAGAAATCTGTACGACAAACACTGAAGTGGTGCTTTGAGAAGCTTTTTGTAAAAGTCTGGAATACAAATTCTGTAATCTTATGGCAGAGTGACGCTGTTGTAAGACATGTTATTATCCTATAAGTTTGTTTCTTTAAAACAATCACAAGACAGTAAGCAACAGAACAATCCACTGTAAAATGTCAGTGCCTGCTCTACTTATCTTTGTGCCTTGTAGAGGAATAAAGCATCATAAAGTAAGCATGATGTGTAAGCTTTTGATCAAGAGGCATAAATGATGTGTCTGACTTCACATGATAAGTACTGACAGATATAAATGAGTGAGACGCTAATTCATAGCCACACAGGCTATAAGGGATTAACAATTTGACTTCTGACCCCAACATGCTCCCCCTCACATTGTGCTGGATCCACCTCACACGTCCCAGAGATGGAAATCTGTTAACACTGTTCTGCCTGTGGTTCATAATGGTAGTTGTTACACACAGTGACTGCCACAGAATCAATAACAACTAGTAGCTATGCGCTGAAAGTGGTCCCCGGGCAGTCGCTGCTGAGTTGGACACTATGACAGCCCAGTCAAAATCGAACAAACAGATCCCATAGACTTTTGTCTTGTTTCAAATATCTATACTCTAGTGTTTAGAGAGATATTATTTAACTCCTCTGTCTACAATCACACATCTATGAAGGTTCAATATAACATCTGCTCATCTATGATATGTAATGCAGTAGTTTAGTGATAAAAGAGTCCATGAAGAAACTATGTAATGATCACATTATTTTTAAATCAACATAAAACCTATTTGTCTACACAATGCTAAACTGTGTACATTCTGATTTGATCTATCTTTACTTAATCATACGTTTGTTCACAGACTCCTAAAATTTCCAGGCAATATTACAAAAAATGTTTTATAAATTCTTAGACTTTGCATGTTTCAGACTTTAATTAAAATAAATCATAAGCAGTGTGCATCTCATGTGCAGTAGAGTTTAGTGCCAGGCGCTTGCTATTAATCGTCTGACTTCAAAGGATTCACATGTTTTAAACTCCTCATTTACAAGCATGGAAAGTGGGTCAATTCTGCAACTGCAACCCTGCTGGCTTTTGAACTGTAAGATGAGTAATAACATTTTGGGACAGAATCTGTCTCCTGTGGATTACACAAACACACTGCCACATTTCCCTGTGTAAAATTTTAGGGACTAGCTAAGATCTCACAGGGAACAGAGAGTTCATTAAAACATCAGCAGTGGTGGTAAACAGATTAACAACAAAATGCTTTTTAATGTTCTTAGAGAGTCTATGCCATGAATTCAACACTCTGTCAAAAGGTAAAAACTCTCACTCATTCACTGGCAGGCACTGAAGAAGAATGAGGGCAATTTTGCAATTAGTCCTAATCGTTTACCACATCTTTTTCTTGGGTTTCAGTTTCATAAGAAATGAAATTAGGAAGACGTAATTGAACCACTAGTAGAAGAAATACGATTTGATAAGTATCTTGTGGGCAGAGGCTTTGAATAGGTCAGCTAAGATGTAACAGCTGTAGATCAAGAACTTCTGTTAATGAATCCTGATGCATGTACATGAGCCAAGTCTAATCAAGTACTGAACGTAGAACTCAATATGAAATGGTAGAGAGTTCAGTCTGGTTTTGTTTGCTAATGAGAATGTTTTCATGACCAAACATTACATCAAAAGTGCAATATTGTGTGTCATCATTCACAAAAACTACACACCCTGTCATGTTTTCATTGGCTCAGTGACAATCGACCCTGTCTCTGCAGTGTCAGCTAATCCTTGTCTCAATGCCAAACAGTAGCCATAGCTGGAACTAGGATTATGTTTAGGGAGAGGTTTGAAAATGGGCTTAGAATGGGAGAGTTTAAAAGGGCTTCTTCCTCTCCTGCTGTTTGGAGGCAGGAGATAAGAGAATTATTAACATTACTGCAGATTGGAACACAGAGCAACAATCAACCCAGACTTCTCATCAACCCCCCTAATTTCCCCACAAGACGAGCTTGGTAACATCTCTGTCAGCAAAAATTAGTCTGCTTCTCTGTGTAAAGTAGAGACAGGAAATCAAGGACAAGAAGCAGAGGACGAGGGGAGGGGAAAGAGATGGAGGAGTAGGACACAATAGATTAGTACATATTAGTAGTACTATTCCTTTCTGTGTCAATCAAAGATAAGGCTGCCAGTCAGGCTCCTCTAGCAAGATTACTGCTTCACTTTTCATTAAAACATATACCCATTATATTCAGAGGCAAGATCTCCCACAACTCTGATAAGAACAGAGTAGAGTGACTGGCTACTGGCAGAGTCTGTGGTGAAGGGGGCAGAATGTCAAAATGAATGAACAGAAGAAAAGGAAAATTGCATCTGCATCAGAAATATGGCTTGACTCAAACTATTTTTACCATGGTAGACAGGAATAGCCTTGGACTCACTTCACAACCCATCTTCTCTACTTATACGGGATGGGATTCGATCCTGACACCTTCTGCATCCCAGTCTGATGCTTATCCCATTGAGCTACCAGGCCGCCATGATTGGGTGGTTGTCAGCCTCCTCACAACCACCCAATCATGCACACTCAGCTGCAAGCTGAAGTAGATGCAGTCAAATAAATAACCACTTAATATTAAAGGACAAGTTGAAAAATGTTTGGTGTTGCTGAAGTAACCTGGATATGTTTGAACTGTTTACATTATTATTTAACCTAATTTTTTTATTTTAGAAATGTTTTCCTCTTTCTTTCTCAACCCCCTGCTGTCTTCCAACCAGGTAGAATTTTGTGTAAGTAAGAATTCATTTAGTTCTGTCTCGGTAGAGAATGGGAGACATTTAGTTACTGCCTCCCTGGGAGCAGTATTAAATCTCGCTCTCTCTCTCATAGTGCTGGCTATCATGGAAGCAACTCACAGCATGAATTGGATTTGGCATATCTGTATCACACCCTGCACTACTAACTAGACAGCCTGCATGAATACTTACTTGGACAAAAATAAAATGAGTGCAAATACAAAACACGCAATTGAATCCTACAATCATACAGTGAGTACAGGCTCACAGATTCAGTCTCTATACCCTTTGCATGGCAGCTCTTCAAACATATCAATTCCCCTAAGGAACATCTCTTTCCTGCCCCACAGACAGGAAGGCAGCAATCACTCAGGACCCAATCAGCTGAACCAGGCTGTAAGGGATTCTACCAAGCTCCAGAATGAAGTCAACCCTCCCTGGGTCTAATCAACACCAAAACAGCAGATCCAGTCCACTGAGTGACTGGGCTGGATGTGCATGCCCTCCTCTGCAGCTGGCCTTGCTCTCTTTATGGGCCTAATCAGTATAACTCCAGCTCCAGCTGAGACATCCTCCACAGAAAAAGCTCTCTGTTTCATTTCTAAATATTCCCATTGTCAGTGATTCAACTGTGTTTGTTGAGAGCATGGAAAGTCATCTATCAGACCTTCAGTCCTAATCCAAAGCCCCTCATCAATGGTCGAGGATCCGCTTGGACAGAAAATTCTGGGTAACTAATGTGAATAGTCATTGGTGCAAACCGTTCCTAAACATTAATCTAATTTGTAGGTAAAATGCTTGGAATTGCATGGATCAACAGGAAAACTACATTCAAAAAATTTATCCACACATGCCTGTGTGTGTGTATTTGTGATATTGTATAAAAAAGCCAATTCGTTACCAATAAACTACATGTTCGTGTTTGCATGTGTCTCTCACCAGCAGCAGCAGCAGCACTATGTCCGCATGGTCACACACACATGCCACATGCAAAGCTGTCCATAGATCTTCGTCCTGCAGGTTGACATTCAGGCCTCGCTCAATCAGAAGCTCTGCCGCAAATACACTGTCATGGCGAGCACACTGTAGAATGCAGGGAAAGTAGATTTCCTCACTATTGGTTTTCACAAACTGAAAATTGTGATGCACTGTTAACAATGAATGGTGCACATGAATAGTTCAGTGCATTTGGCATAATTAATATAGTATATGTAATGTAGAGCAAATGTTGAAATGGCCACAAGAATGTGTAAATATGCACAATATGAACACGCCCTCTATGCAAAATGATGTTTTTTTTTGTCTCCTTTATTGGGTACACACTGGGGCTACTTTCTTAAACGTAGTGATCATTGTCTGGTCAAAGAGCCATGAGATTTTGCTGCAACATTTAATGTACTGTAGTAATAACACTTGATTTTACCAGGTGTAGCAAGGATCCCCCAGAAGAAATGGCAGTGTTGGGGTCTACTCCCTCCTTCAGGAGACGCAATACTGCAAGACAACGAACATCCATAGATTAGCGATTCATAAAGATAGACATTTTGCATAGGTACACACACACTTAGTCAGAGCTCACACAAGCACCTATAAACATCTGCACCACTCACTAACATGTATGTTGAGTTGAGATCAGTGGTATGGTTGGGTGTGTTTGGTAGTTGTAACAACAGCAGGTCAGAAAGCCTCTAGGTTACACACATTCATATCACACAAAGGAAGGGTGGGTTATGTTGTCAGTGAGCAGCACAACCCACTTACACACTGACACAGATCTGCTGAAGAAAACACAAACCATTACAAACAAGTTCACGCAGTCAGCCATAAACAAATGAACAGGGAGTAGTAGGCAAAACAGGGTCACTGGTTTATTTTTTATTCAGGATATATTTAAAAAATGAAAATACAGCAGAAGATAGTGAGCAAAAAGAAAGTAAGTGTTCTGGAGCGTGTGACAGATAAATAAAGTGGAGTGGACAAACAAGACAGAGGGAAGTAAAGAGCTGTGGTTTGGACATATGTGATTCCACCAACACTGACAGCACTAGATGGATACTGACTAAACCCTGGAAGACACTGTACCAGCAAAACAGTCACAATTGTCACGCAATACTGCCCCACACTCACACTCACACTCACTCACAAGAAAATGGCTCTGAAGATAGTTACAATAGCAATTTACATTGGTGATAACTCAAAACTAATGAACTCTTTATGACCCCCATGAGGTCATTTCATATAAAGAACCATTAGACAGAAATTCTAAAATAATCTCATCCATTCACAGAAACACTGCAACCATGTTTTAAAACAGCAAATGATCGTCAACAACCATTCAGCCATTCATTATACCACATTCATACTGTAACCAACCTTATGCAGCAGACACAAACCTGTTACTAAAGTATATTAGGTATATGCCATAAAATAATACCACAAAATGGACTTAATACAGATGGACTTGAGAACATGTCCATCGGTATTAATAACTCATTCAAATTTGTTAATGAGCTATTAAACTTAATTTCCCCTACAGATCAATTACCAAATTCTCTGCTTCTGCCTGATCTCATGAATGTTTAAGTATATAGTTATTATCTTAATTATTGCTGCGCAGGCACATAGGCATGAGCCCAATACAGTTTCTTACATAAACACAGGTAAATTCAATCAAGTCTTATTTTTTTTGTTGACTGTCTTGGAAAAGCATTGGTTAAACCTTACGGTCATTGAATTCAGCAATACCACAAACCACAGCCTCCCAAATGTGTATGTATGTGAACTCTGTACCTACGATCTGTCTTTAATATCCTGTATGTACAGTACAGAAAACACAGATAGTCCAATGTACACATATTCAGAGGAAACAGTCTTTACAACATTCAACA
Source organism: Sandelia bainsii (assembly GCA_032362345.1). Classification (NCBI taxonomy): domain Eukaryota; kingdom Metazoa; phylum Chordata; class Actinopteri; order Anabantiformes; family Anabantidae; genus Sandelia; species Sandelia bainsii. Next base: position 9,809,519 of record JAUMHL010000014.1, read on the forward strand.
TTTTTTGGGATTTTTTGTTTCTAAGGTTAAAAATAAGTTAGCAGAGTCAAGATGATGGTGTTTTTATCCAGAAAGTAAATATCTGTTATAACATATAACAGGTATTTACATGTATATCTCATTTTCTCTTACCTGACTAACAAGTCATTTTAGATGATCTGCGCATGCAAACATAGGAAAGACGAGCATATTACACACAATCATGTTCCAATCAGCTAATGGCCTTCAGTGCTTAATGGTCTTTAAATGGTTGCTGGTAAACCTTGGACACAATCAACACAGTTATCTCATGACTCTTATAGGGGCTCATGACTGTAAACCACCATTTTAGATTTATCTAATGCTAAAGTAGTTAACCATGCTCTCGTTTTCCTGTTTATCAAAAAGTAGCAGCAATTTCTAAGCCTGCAAAATATTACACAATTTGAAGTTTGATGAACATCAGCAATCAATAAAGTCTCTGTTCTGTTACATCTGTTCCAGTCAGTTAGTGTTCACCTTTGATAGAAGAGCTGTGTTTATGGCACATTACTAAATTTGTCTAATGAGAGGCTGAAGTTCAAGAGCTATATATCAACCCTGAGGCAGTAAAAGAAAAGGAGCTACGCATTTGACTTGCAACATGCCCATAAGAAATCAATACTATTGTTGTACTACTGACAAATTTAGCAATACCAATCACAGTTAGTGTATAGCAATGTAAAAATACATTTTTTATATCAAATTAACTCATAGCTGACAATGTAAAGGTTTCCACAATAATTTCAACTAGTTTATACGTCAAAGAGAGACTGGTAAAAAAAAAAAAAAAGCCAGGTCAATACCAATATGGATACAAATTGCTATCCCATCTTAAAGCTCTAAAGCTGCTGTAAATGAGAACATGTCAATTTAGTCAACCAGTCTGACTGGTCTAGCTATGCTGCTAAACAGTTCAATGCAAGGACATGCTGATTTGGCAGTTGTATAGTTAGAAATATATTGTATGCCAAAACATGCAATGTAATCTCCTTCAGCGTATGCTGAAACACGTGAAGAGCACAGGGCATACACATCCACATTTTGAATGTTAAGTGTATTTCAATAGTGTAACATGTTTGTAGTAAATGGCAATGTTTAACTCTGTTGTAATATAACTGAAAGGAAAAAAGAACACCAGACATTATAGTCCCACAACCACAGCAGTAATTTTCTTTCAGTGTTAAATCTTTATATGTCAGTTATGATTTGATTATATGCTGATATCAAGCATTGGTCTTGAACGTTTGTGTGTGAGAGCATGTGTGTTTATCAGAAGGCCACTATAGGCCCCCTAGATAGACAAATGGAAAGTGGGACTAAGGCAGTGTTGGCTGTCATTTCGTTCAAAATAACAAAACAGCTGTTCGACATATGTGTTGTTTCCATGGCAACCAGATAAGAGTGTAAAAGAGAGAGAGAAACAAAGCAACCTCTACCTGAGGTATACATTAGATTGACAGAATGATTTGCACTAGCTACCTGGATGCTCTATTACCTTTATAATTTTTTTAAAAAGAAACCTTAAAGATACCATTAGATCTCTTTTCCCATCAAATAGCGCTGTAATTGACTCGACTTTACCACTATAAAAAGATAGTACTATATGCACCGTATACCTACAGTCAAACTGCAGCTAAAAACATTTAATAAATGACAATACATAAGTCATAACCTTTGCCCAAAATACAGCTCTGCAATCAACGAATCAACCAGAAGGGCATTTTGATGTACTCCTTTGCTAAAAAATAACATCACTACCTACTGGAGCATGATATTCCATGAATTTTATAAGGTCCCTGTACCTCATCCTCCATGGGTGCCACTTACAGCAGTATTGCCAATTTTCTTCATCTAGTAACCAGACATATTCTTCCCATGCACAGCATCATTCCTTGGCAGCCCCATATGAGATCTGTTCAAATTCCTTACTTTAGTAAATGCTCGCCTCTTTGGTCCTTATCACACAGGCCAAGTCACAAGAGTGACCGTCTCACCTCACTGCCCCATGTTTCTCAAATGAGCTGTGAGCATTTTTTGTGTTTTGATCTTGATGAAACAATACTGTGCAGTTAACACTGTGTAACACTGCTTAGCTCAAAATGCAGATTTTGTTATGATTAATTCTGTAAGGTGGCTTCTTGTGCCACAAAAGAAAAAGTGATTTTATGGATTTCTTTTATGGATAGTCTCTGCAACTATGCCATACATTTACAGCAAACATACCAGGGTGTTAGTGAATTTTCACACAATAAAGCATTTGCCAAAGCATGGATGAAATGTTAGCTCACAACTTTGAGCATATATCTTCCTTGATGAAGAAAAAATGCTTCAACGTATTACATATGTATACCTATTTTGGCACAATAAGAAGCAGATTAATCTGTCTTTCATTATTTAAACAAGTGTCAAAATAATAAAACTGGCATCATAATGTAGTAATTACATACTAAGCAGTGCATTGCACTACTGTAGCTATAGTGTTCATTTCAGGTAATTGATAATTGTGTAACTTACACAAACTTATCTTTATTTATTTTTGCTAGTATGTTGTGAAGGCTCCTTGGGAAATCCAGCATACAGACTAAGAAATTGTAATCAATACTAAGCAGTAGAGGGAAACTCTTCTGGTACGGCACATAACTGAATCTGTTTTTATCCATTTTCTAGTCTGGCCATATTTGGAGAATAGATGCCATTATACACCTATCTTTCTTGTTTGTTAATTAAAACAATGTAACATTGAAAGAAGATACCTAAATTGACAATGTACTTCAATATGGACACTGTAAACCTCTCAGATAAATGAGTTTACAAAATGCTTTTATTCATACTCTCTTACATAGTTTTCCCTGCCTCTCCTACAATACTGACCTGTACTACGAGACCTCTAATAAAGCACTCGTGATTTAATATCAGAAGCTCAGACAAACACCATTGCCAGACGATGTACTGTAGTTGGCATTCAAAGGATTCCTGCTGTATCACAGTGAAAGATGTAAGATATTAAACTGGATTCCTGTAAAAGAGATCATGACACATTTATCTACCACCTCTGTGGGCCAAGGCCCAGTTCTGTCAAAAACTGACAGCTGTTAGACATGCCTTTAATCTCAGCATGCTGTATTGCAGAGAAATTTCAATACATTCACAACATCCATAATCAACTTCTCTCCTGTTTCCTGTCTGATTTGTCTTAGTATCTGACAAAATTTTATATAATTTATAGTGGCTGGCTGTAACAATATGTTTTCCCCACTGAATAGGACAACTGAGTATTGGATCAATGTAACATGGTGATGGCATGCACACTGATAAATAAAATACAAAATAAAATACATCTAAATGTCAGAAGGTTTCTACCACCATGCAGGACATCCCAACTACTCTGAGTGGTACATTTTTAGATTTTCAACTTCAACTAGATTTTCAACAGCTGCAGTGTTGTCTTGCACCACCATTAAAATTAGAACAGGTAGCTACAATACAATTTTCTTTGAAAAACACACAACATATAACTAAATACAGAAAAAATACTGTGAAAATCTGCATGAACACATCTTCACAGAGGATTGAGAAAAATGAAATTATCGAAATCTATTTTATGATTGTTTAATCATTGATCTATGTTCTATACTGAGGACTAAGAAGGACTAAGACCATTGATTTAATGTGATTTAAAATATAGCTAAGGTTAAAGCCAATAGGACCATTTTACCTCTCACTGGCTGCTGTGTCTGACAAAAAGCTTTTCTGCGCTGCTCTGGAGGCAAGGGCTGCATCAACACCAATGGCTGGATGTGGCAAAGACGGTGTTCCTATTTTAGCCATGGTATATTTACATTTTATGAATTATGTCTAAAGCAGTGCTCTAAAACATCACGAATGTAGATATTACTGTTGCCTCGCTTCACTTCCTCACTTTGGTGAACTAAGTGTGTGAGTCACTGTGCTGGATTGATCTATACACACTGATCAATAATGTAAGGTGGCTATTCAGATCTCTCTTGTGTATGCATATGTCAGAGGGGAGTATTGTGATCTGTGAAACTCAGTTAATGATCCAGTATCGCATGCTTAATGTTTGTGTTACTTTTAATCAGATTTTAAATAGCATGTTTTAATTATTTTAATGTTTTGGAAATATAATCACTTTTGCTTTTAAACAGTAGCATGGACTTTAATTGCATGTATAGCAGGTCTGGATCACTGGATCAATTGAGTACACCTGGAACTGGAACTGACCCTTGCCATACTGCTCCGGATTGGCGCAGCAGTAATGGCAACACTTTGAAAAGGTGCTCAACACAGGTGTATCATGGGACAGAACATGCATAAAAAACTGCGCAGGCAGTTTGGGGCAACAGAGCAGAACACGTACAGAAGAGTAGTTGTGCTGCATTGAGGAACAGCAGGGTCTAAAATTAAGGAAATGCTGAGCATTGAGGGAGCTACCAGGATTGGGGTAGTAGCGAAGATCCAGTGCAACGCTGGATGCACAGCGTCAGGGGAGCTAGGAGTGGAATAGGGACAAAGATCCAGAGTGACCCTGCAGCTGGAGAGACTGTGTTCATAAACTGTACCTTCCCGTTCTAACCTGTGCATTATCTATTTTTGGCTGGATTTAGAAAGAACCTGAGCACACACTTGTGCGTTGACGTTATCTTATACATATACAGCCCTTGTACCAAAAGTGCAGTAAGTCATACACTTCCAAAACCTCGCACAAGCACAGGGCTGCATTGAATACATTCCTCAAACCTGCAATGCTCTTGGCTTGGTTTAGGATCCCCATTGAAGAAAATCAAAAGTGGTTATCGGTGGGTGAAGGTCTGTGGTAGATAAAAGAGGAACAACAAAGACATTAGGATTTATTCTCTGGGGACTGTGAATGTCTTTCATGGTTATCCCATCTGTGGTTGTCAAGATATTTGTACTATGGGTGGTGTTAGACAGACACTTACAGGTACTACAGAGCCAAGTGCCATATGTGGCTTAAAAAATAAACACTAATCCTGTTAAAAGAATGATCATCTTAAATTCACCTGAATTGCTCCATACCTTAATAATTTACATCAACGGACATTTCATGATCAACATTTCTCACATTGTGTTTTGCTACAAATCATCATCACACCAAAAACAACAGACACTCCAAAATGTCATATTTAATATTACTGAAAGGGAGACATAACAAATGACTGTAGGGTCAACAACTACAGTGGCAGCAGCTTGTCCTGTTTCACTTGTGCCTTGCTTTGATGACTTTAACAAATTGGTTCAGAAAGCCATATGGATGCAGTGAATGATATTAAAGGAGAAGAAAAATGAGATATGGTATGCTATTTAACTACAGGGCTTGGAATGACATTGGTATTTTTTACATTAGAGCTACAACATTATAATGCTTCTTTCCTGCTGCAATTCAGTTTCTTGTGCTTTCCAATTTTTCATTTTCCCACTGTGTTCAACCTTTCGTCTTTTCTCCACCCTGCTTCTCTTTATCTCATGCTCCTTCATTGTATTTCCTGTACAAGAAAACTGATAAGAAAATAAATCCTTTGTGATGTGTGTCTCTGATTACCTGGCTGCCGTTTCAGCAGACTGAGTTTCTGCACTATCTATGACTCTAATCCTAAAGTGAGCTCACTAAAAACAGGCATTAATTAGGACATATTCTCACAATCTCTCTCACTCCTCTTTAACTTCTTTGTTTCCTTTGCTATTTCCTCTCTGAGTCTTATTTGGTTACTCACTCTATTGCACACTCGCAAGTAGTGCTGAAAATGTGTTTCATCTAAACGTGTTCATATTTGTTACCGTATTAGTTCTGTATACGTTTAAATGTTTCAGAACAGTCTATCTGTCTCATTTGAAAGTTCAAACTTGGCTTGACTTAAAGTTAATACTGACTAGGGATGAAACAATAACTGGTTTCACGTTAAACCATGGTAAAATTTCTGGCAGTTAGTATTACCGTTTCACATTAATTACCATTAAAATTGTTGTCGATTACCCCGCTTTGAAAAACTCCCATGTTGAATGGTAAAATACAGTCCAGCATTCCCAGACAGTCCCAGACTATGGACTACAGACCTGCTCTCCCTTATTACTTTACTTACTTGCGTGCGTATCCATAGATACTGTCAGTTCTTGTTAGCCTGTTAGCGTCTGAGCCAGTTAGCCTGTTAGCTTGCTGATAGTACACCTGTGTGATTTCTGCTGCCTGCTGAGACGTGCTGCAGCTGCAGTTTGGGTAAAGTATTTATACAACGTTTAGTGCGTTTTAGTGTTAAGCTCGGATAACACTTCATTTTTAAAGGGTGATAGTGATTCAAGTGGTCTAACTCAGGGGTGTCCGATCCTGGTCCTTGAGGGCCACTGTCCAGCTTGTTTTCTAATCATCTCTGCACTTCCAGCTTCTGATTATCTGAACACACCTGAATCAGGTAATCAGCAGTGGGCAGGGCAAGGATAGTTGGAAAACGAGCAGGACAGTGGCCCTGGAGGATAACTGATACAGGCATATCTTGTTAATGTACACTCAAGTTGAGTTTAGAGGTGTGTGTGAGAGAGTGAGAGATTGAATGTTAAAATTAATATAAATAGTAACAAAGATTAATAATATCAATAATAATAACCACCGATGTGTATCAGTACTTTTTGAACATTTTCAGAACCTTTTATCAATACCGTGATAATGCTGATAGCCGTGATGATTTTGGTATAATAAATCATGACATGAAATTTCCATACTGTTTCATCTCTAATACTGACTATAAAATAATCAAGGATTTATTCTATTTTTCTGGTAGTCATAGCTAATATAGACAAGAAGAAACTACTTGCATCATAAAGAGGTGATTTCCTCTATATGATGCAAGCAATTGCAACATGTTGTCTGTTTAACATTTCTGTTGCAGTCTGCTTTCCAGGCAAAATACAAGGACATTGTCAACAGGTTATTGCATATCCCTTATTCTTTTTCCCTCATCCACCCCTATGCTCTCAATGCAACATGTGCTGGTATACATTCCTTCTTCTCTTTAAATGCTTCTGTTATACAGGAGAAATATCCAGAAATGTTCCCACATTACACTGGGGAGGGTCCTAGCCTGAGGCAAATCCTATCACTCAACAAAAGTGTACAAAAGAAGAAGCTAACTAAAGTAGTGATGGTGAGAAAAACTGGGAAATACTCAAAAACCATCATCAAGATACGAGCCCTGACCCACCAGCCTAGTGTTACCTCAAAGTGGTTTCGGCAGACCCACAAGCCCCAACAAAAAGACAGATGCAGAAAAAAAAACAACACAGGGCAAGATGGCATGAATAGATTATAAAGCTTTCAAGCAGTTTATTGATTCAAAGGATATGTTGCAACTGAATCTGTCCCTTGAGCAGACGCTTCTGTGCACGAGACTACAATTTTGTTTAATTTAAATCCAAGTCTTGCCTTGAACACCACCAAAGGGTCTCAAGGCCTTTCCATAGCAAAGCAAATAGTACCCTTCTATCAGTTCAGTGCCTTGGTGAGGACATGGGTGGTAGAGGGAAGAGGGTTATTGGGTCTGATTCATGCCAAGCCAAGGAACACTGGTTTCTGTCTGGCTGTTGCAATGAAACACCAGCTGCTCCCACAGACCCCAGCTGAACCTTATTGGCAGCCAGGGAGCAGAGATTAACACAGTGACCTGCAACGACTGCTGGTCAGACTGACACAGATACACCCAGACAGCTGGGTAAATGACTAAAATGACTGGCATAGACAAAAAGAAACACAGTAAGGTTGGGCGAATATCAGCACCCTTGTATCTTCTAAACTAATTGAGTAGCTGATCTCCTAAAAAACAGCCTGAGAACTTGACTGTGTTCTTACTGGGAGCCTGGCTGCTTAAAACCACAGCCTTAAGGCAGATATCATTTACTCTTTTCTGGGAAAAGCTGGTCCTTTTGCATAATGTAGATACTGTGACAGAAAGAAAAAAACATTAGCAGAGACACATTTGGACACTTGACAATAACTTATTTTTAAATGTACCTTTTTAACACAGTCATCACAACCGTTTAGAGTCCATGTATGGAAAAACACACAAAACCATTAACATTATTAATCCTACAAAATAGCTATTTACTGTTCATGTCTGGTCCAGCAACCGAGCAGAGAGTTGTTACTTATGTGCTCATTACTTTTACATTTGTTTACAAAACCCGTCACTGCCGCGGTCAACTGTGTAGGTGACAACAAAAGCAAATTGGGCCTGTTTTACCTGATGTCCAACAGATATTATCATCTCTGCTAAAGTATTTTGTCCTTGAGAGCTGTTTGTATAAAGTTAAAAGCTCCACTCTGTTCCCCTCAGTCAAATGGATAGCTTCCAGCAGAACAAACTGTGTGACCAGTGGCCAGCAGCAAGTTTTTGGCCCACTGCTCTGTGTGTGTGTGTGTATGTGAGTGTGAGAGAGCGTGTATGTTTGACAAAGCAGCACTGCAAATCTAATAGCCAGTCCTCTTCCTCACATGCTTACTGTGTATACATACACACACACTCGACCATTTCTTTCAACCCCAATCACAAACCCTCATACGTGCACCTACATACACACCTTCTTTGTCATCATGGCGAATGATGGCATCCTGTATGACACTGGTGAGGCTGAAGCGGACATGGTGCTTCTTGCGGTGGCTGGACGGGACTCGAACTTTATTTCCACCTTGCTGACGCTGAAGGTTCTTTTCCCTTTCATAGTATGCCCTTATTTGGTCACAGCGCATCCTTTTGACCAGCCGCTGGCGCTGGCCTATAGGGAGAGACTCCAGCAGACACTGGTCTATCTCCATGTTCTGACGAAAGACATTACATAGCTGGAAACAACCTAGTAGGAAAGAGACAGCAAGACAAAACAATAATGTTTAGTGTCCAAACATTACATATCTGTATACAAATAAGTAATATAATTATGTATGCATGTATTTTTCCCACCATCCAAGCTGTGATAGCAAGCTGTTTATGCAATGAGTAAAAAAGGCAATGAGTGAATCAGTGAAAACACAGCAGACAGTGGTGTTTACTCGAATACATTCTGATAGTGACCTAATGAGACACAGCTTCAAATTCTGGAAGAACTGCACATGAACATCGCTGTTATTGTTATGTTTGTTAAGAATTGGCTGTTTTTGTCTTGCCTTGGTGTTAGTTGAGTGAAGCACTGCAGCATTTTGTGTGTTTTTTCTCCTGTCCCAACAGTGTGGAGGGATTCTTCTGACTCTGCCTAATCTCTCTGTCTGTCAGTGGAACTTAGCCAAACAGATCTCATCACAAGGCAGCTGCTAAATCCACTGAGGTCTACTTGGGCGATGAGGATGCACTGTACTTGTACAGTAGGGGGGCTCAGAATTAGACTGAATTAGAATTAAACTTAGAGTTCTTAGTGACATACATTTTAGAAAAATGCATACTACATAAGGTAGGATTTAATAAGAAATATGCACATCAATTGAGGTATTTGTGTGTTTCTAGTGTGCAATGTGGCATTAATAGCATTGACAATTTGACAAAACTCAGGTCAAAGCCTAAGAGGAGGCTGTGTTTGCAGATTTAGTGTGTGATGTGTTTTTCTTTCTGACTCACCAACTTATCCCTCTTTCCTATTCCTTTGTTGCTCTTGTTCTTTTGTGCCCACTTTGTTTTAATTATCCCCCTTTTTGGAGCATGTTTGTCTCTCCACTGATCTACATGAATGTATCTTTCTTTGTCTCTGTGTTTCATCTCTCTTTGTCTTTGTTAGGGGATGAGCACACATCCGTGTGGTGGAAAGTACTGTTAAAAGGACACCGCAAAAGTACTACACATTGGCCCCATGTTTCCCACCCTCCTCTGTCTTTTCAACAACTTGATCATCTCTAACATCCCTTTGAATAACCACATCCAGGAGTCTAAAACAACAATAAAAAATGTGTTCAACAGTCTTCAGTCCAACAAACATGAGTGGACTGTTGTTACTGCATCTATTTTATACATTACACTCCTATTGCTGTTCTGCAGGGGCTGGGGTGCTTGAACAAGATTGTTATCAGGTATAAAAAAAGTCATCCAGTCAAACAAATGGAGGTAGTGTGACTATGTATTTTTTCTGTTCGATATATATCTAAATATTCATTCAAACACCTGCCCCCTCCACCCTTATTTCTCACACATACACACACTCTTCAGGCACAATAAACCAGTGCCATCTGCTCTGTTTAGACATGTAAAAAAGGGTCCTTTGTGTTCAGGCTCCATAAAAGGAGGGTCATTATTTTACTGTTCAAGCCAGGTGTCTGCTTCAACTGTATTTTATTATAGGAACTTGGGTGGAGGATAAGCAGACACACATATATAAATACAAAAACACATTCAACTAAACTTGTTTTTCCAGTATCACACCAGTGCATCTCTCCCAAAAAATTTTTCATCAGCCCCTTATTACTGCACTCACATATTTCTTCCTCTAGCCTTCTATTCTGGTCTTTTGGATAAGTAACTTGTATCAGTAGTTGGGGTGTATGATCAGCCTGTATCCACAGTAGACATCCTTCTAGAGTGGTTCCACAGATCTAAGGTGCCCTGATTTATAGGACTCTGACACACAGCTCACTGCAGGTGAAAAAAATATGAATATGTGGATACACTCATGTATACTCCAGATGACTAGCCTAAGCCTGAGCCAGTATGTCGGTCTAACAGCCAGAGGTAAGTTTTCTGTCAGTACAAAATTTAGTCGGTGCATGGAAGTGGGTAAAAAATGTACTTTCATTTAAAGAAAATAAGGCAGTAATAGGCACAAATTAGTAGCTCAAACTGGACACTGCTTGCATTTGAGTACTTTGGATGTCCTTAACTATTATTGTATAATCAAGTGATTTATTAATCAACTAATTACTTTGTTTCAGCTCTAAATAAATCCCCCACTAAATGAAACTAGCTAAAATGAGTAGAGCTGCAGAGCTGCAAGCATGAGAAACTGCTGGATGCTCTTTTTGGTGATATTTGTCTTGATTGACAGTTTATTGGTGAAGTGTGAGAGTATGAGAACAGGAGAAGTGTTTGTCAGACCAAGAAAAGAGAGAGATTACAGATTTAAAAAGGTTTTTGGGCAGAGATAAAGGTATCTCCTTCTCTGCGAATGTCATCTCTTCTTTGGTTTGGCCACTTACAGTATACCCTTCACACTTTCTGTCACCCTCATACATCATCTATTAAACCTGCATTCAAGGCTATAGTCATCTTATAAATTCCCAACCCATGCCAGACATCACATAACATGGCATACTCATGCAGTCATGTATCATACACAAGACATTAATGTACAGTATATGCAGTATGTAGTAGAAGGATTTACAAAAGATCAAAAAGGGGGGATATCAAAAACACCTGAATACACTGAAGTAAAATAACAATTAAAGAGTAATTATATTTAAATGAAGTAAAATAAATGTCTAAATAACACGTAATGTATGTTCAGTGTTCTGAAATTACTACAGAGTCTTTTTAATTGCACAACAAATCACATGTGGCTAAAGATGCTGTAAAATGTTTAGACTAAAATATGTCCCTTATGACTTTCCATAGTCTATTCTCCTGCTGTTTTCAGATAAAAGCATCTAAGAATTTCCTCTTAATCAAAACATACTTCCTTTTCTATTTTCACACAAAAACAGTATGCAAATTCACACAAACGTCACTGATGAATGAATGCATACTTAAATTTTAAATTATTTTCAAATAATTATCAAATAATTTCAGTTGGATAACTGAGTTGCATAAAAAATTACAGCGCAGTATAACATACATGACAGTGTAAAATGATACTAGTTTATGGGAATCAGGGCTGGATGAATCTGAGGAAAGATGACGTGAATGGACAGAAGGAAAGAGACAGAGATAGAATGCAAGTTTTCTTCTCCTGTGCCATATTGATTGAATGTGGAATATCCCATGCAGCTTCCAGCTAATAGCACAGCCAGCACTGCAGGGGCTTGTAAATTAGAAAATAGTACACACATGCATAAACACACAGACAGGCTAAGAACTGCAGATGCCACAAATGTGTTTTAAATAGATAGAGATTTAGGAGTGAGACAGGTAGGGTTCCCAGAATCAAGGAGCTTGCCATCACCTCTATTAAAGAATTCACTTATTTGTCCTCCTTTATTTTCCCTCTTTCCTTCCTTTTCATTACCTCACAAATGTCAGTATCATTCTCCCTTATTCCAGCCTGAGTCTGCTCATCATCTTTGCACCACTTGGCTGCATTTTTCATATGTCACTCATCCTATCCTCACCTCCTTCCCATTTCCCAAAGCTGCCATCCCCTCCCTCTCTCCAATGCTTCTAAATCACCCTCAGTTTCTCTTCCATCTGTCCTCTCTCTGAAATGACTTCCTCTCTCTGTCAGGCTGTTGGTGTGTTATGAATATGCCAGACGCATATAAGATTTGCATCTTTGTGGCTCCATTTCATCTTTCTTTCCCTCTGCCGCTACCTGCCGCATTCACAGGTCAACTTAACACATCTACAGCAGCTCTCTGCAGCAAGCTCACACACCCACCTATTGCACGCACACACGCACACATACACACACAGGAACAAAAATACCCATTAGAAGTTTAGACTGTGCTGCTGTGTCAGCAGCAGGTGACCAGAATTTTTAAGCATGTAAACCACAGAGCTTATAGCACCCTGCACATATAGTAAATGCCAATCCCACAGCACACACCGGACATACAAATACACTTGCATGCACAGACAAAGACATGCTGAATGGCTACTTACAGCATTTGATGAAATGGTAGTGAGACATTTTCAGAGAAAGTCAGACCAGTCAGATACAAAGGCTGACAGGCAGGAAGAAAGGTAGGCAAGGAGTCAGTAAGTCAGGCAGACAGTAGGCAGCTACAGGTTCCAGCAAAACTAACTAATACAGAGCCTGTAACTCTGCAGAATTCATTATTAATCTAGCTCCCTTCATGCTATCCAAACTCCGTGCCTCTGTCTACATTATTCACCAGCAGCAGCAGCTTCGGTTGCAGCCCATGCAGCATCTACATGCACTCAGACTCACACACCCACACACACAGACACACACAGACATACACTCTCCCTGTCCACCCGTCAGCAAAGGGAGCTGTGGCTGTGTCTACCTCTTCTTGCCTACAGCCAGATAACTGCCGCACAACGTCTTCCCAGCCATGAACGACGCACGTGCTCCCCTCGCGTCACTGACTGACACCCGGCTCAGCCCACCTCCCGCTCAACACACCCCCAATGACGCAATGCTCTTCACCTCCTTACACACCCCCCTTCCAGTCTCCTGCCACACATACACGCACATACAGTGACTCATACAGATGCACTCTTCTTTTGGCTATCCTCTACCTTCATGGACAGGAGAATAAAAAAGGTGGGGTAAGATTAACTGTGCTTCCCTGTACTGTAGATATATAAAACAAAGACAGAAATGGATAGAACAAGAGAGGTCACTGGAAAAAAGGTTAGACATAGGAATGGAAAATGGAGGAAATGCAGATACAGCAGGGGGAGCAAGAGAAAGAAAGAAAGAGACAGTGAGAGAGCGCGGGAGGATTACACTGAATGCTACTGCAGTGCGGCTTTTGGTGCTGTAACAGGTTAAGTGCTCATCAGTAGCCTTAAACCAGCCAAAAACAAATATGTATGTAATATGCTTGCTAAAATAGGCTTGAGACCAGTACATGAACATACAGTCTATCATGCATTTTATCATGCTTAAACACACAATGCCACTACACTTGTACATGTGCTTGCAGTGTCAGTGTGTCTGTAGGGCAATCTCTATGACTTTGTGTTTTAGGGTTTATTTACATACTGAAGCTTTGCATTAAAAAAACAGGATTTGCACAAGGAGGGGAGAGAATGTGAGGATGAATGAGGAGACAGTGAGAAAGAAAGAGATGCGAAGCAAGGGAAACGGCAGAGTATAAAGTATGAAAAAGATAGTGAGATAAAAACAAACACCGCAGACACACAAATACACACACACAATATGCATCAGCATAAAAAAAACTTAACACGGTGTGCAGTGTGTGACTAAAGCAAGATTGTGACACACATTTTGGAAATCCATGCCACAGTATTCGCACAATTGCAGGCTGTATAGCATGCTGCATTGTCTGTGGGATATTCTGAGCTATTATCTCCTACTGCTGTCATACACAGGCATGTGGAGGTGGGATAAAAGAATATGAGAAGCAGGTGAGGTTCATTTTGTGACTGCAGTGAACAGAGAGGAGCAGCAGCGCAAGCTTGAAAGAGAATGAGAGAAAGACAGACAAGGAGATGGATGTGTCTGTATATGTGTGAAACTGGATGCTCGAGTAATTCCTATCACAGGAAGTCACAAAAGCAACTTGCTGCATCTTCTGCAAAACACTGCCAGAGCAACTACTTTGACATTAACCAGGGTAAAAAAAAGAATGCTAGGTTTGTGTGTGTCTGCATGTGCATGTTTGTATGTCCATGTTCAAAAGCTTGCAAGTATTGCTCTACAGTGAATACTAAGTAAGCCCCATTGTTACACACCATTCACAGTTTGCACATGCACACACTGACAACACACGCATTCACACCTTTGCTGCCCTCAGTAGCTGAGTACTGTAGTGATTTTTGTCAAAGATAACACAGTGACTACCCCATTAACACTTGATTCGTGACATACGCACCTCACAGTGGTAGATGTGACAAGTAATCATGCTTTTCCATCCAAATGTGAAGAATTACTGACTGTGCCTGCTGCGATAGATACATATGTGCTGTATTACGGAGCGGTGACGTGCTGGAAGGTAACCCGAGGTCTCAATGTGAAACATCTTGCTGGAAGGCAAATCACCTCATCTCTGGTGTAACAATGACAGGATAATGGTTTGGAGTCACATTCTAATAATTTCTACCTCTCTTCAACTACAATTAGGTCAAGCACCTAAGCAGTGAGGTACACAAAGAGCACAGTGAAGAAAAAAAGATAATAAAAAAGAAGACCTTTATTATATATGATTTAAATCTCTCTTTAAAAAGACAGGGAGGCTTTTAACAATTGGACACTACACAGACACGGTTGGCTGTGTGTAGATTGTGTCTCTCTGTGCAGCAGCTTTATAGCAGCTTTTGTCCCACAGGAGATGACAGATTTCATTCACTTAGACACAGTTGACAATTTGCCATCATCACCCTCGGGTGTCAATCAATACTGTGACAGTGTTACCACCATGATTTCTATGGATACCACCTCAGACTGTGGGTGTGTTTAACTGATACTAATAATGTGAGATGTTCCCAGTTACAGCAAAGCCAAAGGCACTTGGTAAATTTGGAGGTGATGCATTATATATGAAAAGAAATCTCTATGAATTAATTATTCATTATATGTGATTTACACAAATAAATATTTATTTATTTTGGAAGTTAACTTTTTCCTTTTGAAAAGTTATTTGCATGTTTTACAAATTGCTTCATGTTAACATGCAAAAAAGAGCTTGTACTGGCTGACACATGTGCACCTGCATCCACAAACAGTTAGGCTTTTTGAACAAGAAAGTGCAGTGCAACAAGATTCCCTCCAGCCCCAATGGACCACTGGACTGTGTGATTACAATCTATTCTTAATGTGAAACTCTCTCTCTCTCTTTCTATCTCTCTCTCTGACACAAGTTCCTATTTATATCCTTGTTAGGACTCTCCATAGACATAATGCATTCCTTAGCACTTACCATAACACTAACAATCAGAACTAAATCCCTAACCTTTAACCTAACCCTAATCGAAACCTAATTGTAACCTTAAACCTGAAACCTAGTCTTAAACCTCACACAGCCCTTCAGTCATAATAGGACCTGCAAAATGTCCTCATTTGAACTAAGTGTCATCACTTGGAAAACTATATATATTGTATCCAAATATATATAAATATACAGTCGTGTTCAAAATAGTAGCAGTCCGACTTCAATAAACTGATCAATCTCTGTTTTTGGTAGAAATTATATTTATGCATGGCTAATTATTTACTAGCAGGTGTAGTAGAGTACTAGAAAACCAACATACCCAACAGTCATGACAGGAATGCTGCTGATTGTGTGTAATTGAATCATTAATTGAAAATAAAAATAATAGCAGTGTGGATTAGTTAGTGTGGTCATTCCTTCTGTGAAAAAACAGGTGTCAATTACAGCTCATTTAAGGAAGGAAGGAAGGAAGTGTTGTACATGCTGGTTATAGTGCATTTCGCTCTGAAAATCAGAGTAAAATTGGTCATTCCAGACATTGTTCAGAAGGACAGCGTACTGCTTTAAAATGGTAACCAAAACTTGATTGAAACCCGGATTGAAGAACAGCCAAAATTGCAAAGATTCAGCCAACAATCAGCTACAGGAAGATCAAAGAAGGTCTAAAGTGAGTGCTGTTATAATTAAAAGACTCCTATGTGAAGGCAAGCTATTGGCAAGAAGCCCCCGCAAAGTCCCATTGTCGAAAAAAAGACATGCTGAAGAGGTTACAATTTGCCAAAGAACGCACTGAATGGCCTAAAGAGACATTTTGTGGACTGATGAAATCAAGATGGTTCATTTTGGGTCTAGGGGCGGTATACAGTTTGTCAGATGACCCCAAAACACTGAATTCAAGCCACAGTACACCGTGAAGACAGTGAACCATAGTGGCACAAGCATCATGATATGGGGCTATTTCTCATACTATGGTGTCTGTATGGTGGCTTATTTATTGCATATCAGGGATCATGGATCAGTTTGAATACATCACAATACAAAACCAAGAAATGCAGCTCTGGAATGTAGTCCAATCGCCCTGGGCTGGGATACCTGTTCACAGGTGCCAGAAGTTGGTCGACTCCATGCAACACAGATGTGCAGCAGTTCACAGAAACAGTGGTTACACAACTAAATATTAATTCAGTGATTCAAAGGAAAGCAAAATCTTGTAGTAAAATTTGTGTTTTTATCACTACATTGAGTTTTGTTGTGTCATTGCACTGTTGTTGTTTTACTGTAGTTAATTATGCTACTGATGAAACTTCGAAACATTCCACTGTATTATTATAATCTCATCCTTCTGTGAGCATACCATAATACACACAAAAGTATTGTAGGCATTTGTTTTGCTGCATCTGGCACATGATTACTGTTGTGGGGGATTATATGTTGGAGTACGTAATAACTAGGTTTTACACAGAGCAGCCATGTCTTAACAAGGCTGTTGACAGACAGTCTACATGATGGTGGATATTTGTTAGATACCAAGAGAGAAGGACATGAATCTGTGCAAAAACTAATGTAATAATTAAATATTCATGACCAAATAAAGATGAAATGCTAATCTAAAAGACTACAAATACACAAATATCCTTTGGTAATGCAAACATAGAATGATGTAGTTTTGCACCAGCTGTTGTCACAGAAGAGTTAGTGCTGCTTCAAGTCCAAGTCTATTGTTTCCATGCACTGTGTACTGTATGTGTATGTTTTAAACAACCGCTTTGTTTACTCCTTTATATTGGTCTTACTGCACTTATGATGCTGACAGATGCAGTGTTTAACTTATATTTCCTGTCTGTAATCAAGAGTCACTGCTGTATAGTTTGATAGTGAAGCACAGCAAAATAAAAATAAAAACTAATACAACATTCATAAATAAATAAAATGCACAGCAGCCTCTTCCATCCACTACTTTCTTTGAAATATATCTAATGGAGCAGAATCCTGCAACTTGATTAACTAGGAAATGATTTAAGATACCAAAAGGCCACATGCACAAACATTCCTGTGTGTAAGCTTCAAGCATGAACACAGGTACAGACACAAATATAGACTTTAAAAGATGGCATCATGACCAAGACAGAAGCAATAAAAACAAACATGCACAAAGAAGACATGTAAGTAAAATAAACAGCAAGACTGAAGTAAAAGTTAAGAGTTTTTGCCACAAAAACGCAAAATATCTTTCTAACTCTGATCTGATATTCTTTTCCTTTTCCATTCACAGACTGTAAACAGCATAAAGGAATTTGCAAAGCTGGAATTCACTTGGATGTTTGCCAGCAACTTTTGATGAAATAAATTAATTAAAGAATTAATGTATAAAAACAACTACAGACACAGTTTTCTGTCCACAAACCTCTGTCTGCATGTGTAAAATAGGTTTCAGTCTGAGCATCACCCTGTGGGCTGGATTATATTGTAATCCAACTATTTTTTCCTCCTAATCAGCAGCTCATTCCAGGTTTAAATTCAACAACAGGCATTACAATCTAATGTTCATAATACTAGTTAATAGCCTAGAAGCAATACTGGTCAATTCCAAGGTGGATCATGCAAGCAGAGGATTTAAATGCTTCTCTGCATGGTGCTGCAAAGCATCGACAAACTCCACTTAATCAGCTCAGCAGTTCAGTTGCTGCGAAATATACAATTTAAATAAAGCAAAATATATTTAAACTTTTCAGTATCACATGACAGCAACTAATTCACCAATGTTATATTACTGACATGACAACTCACTCACTCATCTCAGTCATTGCCTGATTACAGTAACACAAAGAATGGATGAAACTTCCAATAGTTCCTGGGACTATAATTTGCCAAAATCTGCATCTTATTTATGCAAAAATATTTTATGTGTACTTTTGTTTAGTCAATATTTAACAGTTAAGATGTTTGGCTTCTTTTGTTAAATTATAAAAATTACTTATTGAAAAAACATGTTCAGATTTGTTATTATTACCAAAACTCAGACACTGCATTAGAAAAAAATATAGAATGAACCCCTCCCGAATGGTCTCAGCTGCTCGTGTGAAAGAATAAAAATTTATACAGACTTGTTTGTTTAGAGGAACAGTCATCCACTAGGTGTGACAAGGCATGCAATCTGCTTTGGAGCTGCCTCCACATCATGTGTGCAGGGTCCATTAGTCATTCACGTACAGCTGTGTCGTACATGTGTTCACTCTGAGCAAGAACAAACATATACTGTACTGTTAGTCAGCTCTACACTAAAATGTGGGAAACATCCTAAGATGGTCAAACAAAGCAATTAAGACAAAAGAGAAAAACTCCCACTCAGTAGTTTATCAAGATTCCATTTTAGGAAAAACTAGCTGAACTGATCCTGCTATGGGACAAGAGATATGATCTTAACTGAGAGTGAACTGATGGCAGACTGATGTGTGTAGTATGTCACAACTTTATTAATTATTCCTTAACTATAGTATTGCATTGGCTGGTATCTGCAGCATCCAGGTAAACCTGTAATTCTGTAATTTCACAGTTCACAGAGTCAACAGCTGGAGGGAAGCAGAGATTGAGGGACGGGCAGAGAGGGAGCATCTTGCGCATCATCATCTGATACACTGATACACCTGATTATCACAGATAGCCAGAGGAAGTAAGAACAAGATGAACTCGTGAAAGAAGGAGAATAAAACTGTCAGTGTCTGAAGAGTTTGACAGTCAAATTATTAGTATATAAAAAAGAGAGTAATGGGCTATATTAATTAATAACTCCTGAGACAATTTCTCTCCTTTTACAGCCTTACAAGTGTAATGCCTCAACTTTTACCTATAGTAATGTTTCTTCTTTTCTCTCAAAATTACTTCCCTCTTACTGTATCTACTCCAAAATCCCTTAACCTTTGTCTTTACTAACTTTAACCCTACTTCCCACTTCCAAGCAACCGGCAAAAAGGACAACACCTGTAACATCCTATTCATACATTACTTATACCTGGTTCACTGAGAGTGAAAACCATGACCAGACATGTTATAAACACTTTATTGGTGATTCCCAATGAGGTAACCCATGCACTTCTGGATCTACTTTAACTACTAACCCACATTGCCATTCTTGTCCTGAACTCAAATTCAAATATCAGTGTTCTCTAACACACCTGCCCTGAATGTGAGCAAATGTGCACACTGTACAATTATACTGAAACAGCTGTGTCTGCCTCTCTTAGCAAAGCTGAGCTATTTGCCAAAGCAATGATATAGGGTGACATAAAATGGTACATTAAGGCAAAAGGGAGTAGAGAGATGAGAAGGACAGGACTACATAACTATCAGTGTAATGATATTTAATGAGTCTGAGAAAAAAAAAACTACTTTGTAGCACTGTCTGCAACATATGCAAATACTCTTTGAAAATACATTCTCTGGTAACATGGTCATGTTTGTAGCTAGACTGGCTGATGTGAGGGGATTCAGTGTGTAAATGAAGCACCTCCCACAGTTTGCAAGTTTTCTCAACTGGCTTTAAGGAACATTAAACCTATAGATCTTAAGGCAAGCACTGTAGTTATTCAGCCATTGACAATAATTACATTTCCAGCAGAAAGAATGTATCGTTCTTCATAATTTAATACTGCATGACAGCATGATGACTGCACTGATGATGCATTGCTGTGCAGGTAGAAAAAGAAAAGACACAAAGGCTCACCCAGCACACCTACTGCACTGGAAAAAATAGTGTTTTTGTGTTTTTCTTTCAGCTGCATTAAAACAGAAGGTAGTACATTATGTCCCATTTAGTCTCAACTCTACAGTAGCAATACAGTCGTAGTATCAAATACTATCCAAATATCGATAGTATTTATATCAACGTTGGTATGGGTATCAGATCGATATCAGATCAGATCAAGCCTCCACCTCACAAATACACTCCCCTACATAAAACTGCATAGGCTGCGACTGTTTCATCAAGTACAGTTGTCTGCGCAAATACCACCAATGTTATCTACAGGCACACACAGGCACATACAAACACACAGTATCAGATTGGGATCTGGGATACTGGCCCTGGTTTCACTTGGTATCGCATCGATACCAAATTTTGCAGTATCGCACACCACTGTCACATTATATTTACAATGCCAAGTTCTAATATGGATACTATTAACAACCAATGGAAAAGCACTGTTGTGTCAGGGTAAACAAAAGTATCCAGTCAGACTAAATATCCTGCGATACTCAAGGTTGTTCCAAACAAGGGATTTGGCTTGACTTCCAGTGAAATTCCCCAATCACTGGTTAACCTGGAGAATCCAGTGGCCAAAATACAAGTAAACCTCTTGATGTCCTAGAAAAGCTTCTGGTAAAACTTCTTGCCAATGGCCATAATAAAAACAGAGAAAACATGTGCAACAGAAAGCGCTAATCAAAGACACAGAGGGAGACAGAGTGAAGAAGAGATGGGGAACAGAAAGAGCTTAACCATGCATGAGAGCTGTTGAGGTCAGAGTCAGTATGTCAGAATATAGCCACATAGACAAGCAACTGCAAAATCATGTAGCCTTACCCTAGCAACATGATTTGGGGTGGCACATGTGCTGTAAACAAAGGTGGTAGTTACTGATGTAAACAGTTTAACCATATCAACAAGCCTCACATGGCAGGCCTACATGGCAAAACCCTCCACACAGGTTGTGTAGGTGGACATGTGTTTGTATTCATGACTGTTTGTGTACAGGTCCAGTCACCAATTTTGACCACAACCCAACCAGCTGACACCACAAGGAGGAAGGACTGACTGCGCACATATGGACAAGCTAACTTCAGCAGGGTGTAAACACAACTCATGTTACTAAGCAATCTCCTTGAAATGCCTCCTCGTCTCCAGCAAAGTGCAAAGTGAACAAGAGGACGACTGAAAGGTAAAAAATAAAACTAAAAGGAAACCCAGAGTGGAAACTGGGGGCTTGGCTTAAGAGTATTACAACACTAAAAAATGTTGAGTTGTGTTTTGCTACAGGGCAGTCCTGTTCTCAGAGTTGAGAAAGAGAGATATTTTCACTACTGACCCACTTGTGCCCCCAACCATGTCACCCAAAAAGCTTGCAGACTCAGTCAATCTCTCCGCTCCTGCTGAGCTTTTAAACAGACTTAAAATAAATGCCAGCAGTGCTGCTTCATATTACCTGTACTGGTGCTCTTTAACATCGGCCCTGATTTTCCCTCACAATACACATACTGTACATCCTGTACAGGGACTTTGCACATACAAAAACACAGTGGCCTATACCTACTCTATGCAATCCCTGACTACTTACACACTATTGACACTATTACAAACACCTCATGCACTTCAGTATGGCTTCACAACCCACCATGACCTCAATTATAAACATATAGTTAAATTATCACCTTTGTGACAGTTTCAACAAAAAATGAGAAATTATAACCTTGTAAAAGTAGAATTCAAGGCAAAGCTTTTATATTGGATTGCATTAGATTGTACAGAGGACCTAATAAAGTGGCCAGTGAGTACAGTTTCCTATACCAATATGTATACTATATACCAATATGTATACTATATACAAGGGACATATTTCTTCAGTTTCAAGTCTGAAATAGCCTCGTGAGCACTCAGCCCCTCCCTCTTTATAATTGATACCCCGAGCATACCAACAGTGTTGAGGCTGGACAGACAGACTCCCTGTAACACATACCAGCAATAATATTTCTCCTGCTTTGTTTACAGCTAAGCATTTTGCCTGTTCCTGAAGACCCCACCATTAGTGTACAGTACATGTTAATGTGTATCATGTGTCCTCAGGGTACAATGCCTTTACCGTTATTTTCTGTGCTCCAGTTGCCATGATTAGTAAATAAAACAAGAGACTGGTTAGAATCTAAGTAACTCCACAGAAATTCAAATGTAAATGTATTTCTTTGCATATTCAGAGATAGGTCAAAACACTAGACCATGTTCAGTATCCCTGTAGCTTAAATGTTTTCCTCAACAACAACTTGGCCTTGATTTTAGCCACTGAAAAGATGTGAGACTAACTACCATCCAAAATTCACCTGAACAACATGAGGCAAGCTGCATTAGATCAGATTTGATGACAAACTAACAGTCCTACTATAGTAATGGATTATGCTCCAAATCTAGACTAAAAATGAATCCTTTGCAATCTGTTTCCCCTTTCAGGATGCCGGACAAAGAAGAGACACTGGGCTAAGGTTAAAGCTAAAGCTCTGATTGGCTTTGCTGTGACATCTAACCCCTATCCTTCAACTCTGGCTGTTTGTCCATCAGGGGTCAACATAGATCAACTTGGTCATTAATCACATAGCCAGATGAATGGCATGGGCCGTGCCAATGAACTCACAGCAAGGCGGTGCACTGCAACAGAAGAAGACCACCCTTAGACTAGAGGAGCCAGGTTCAATGTTGGAAAAGTGGTTGTTTTTAACATGACTACCAGCTCCAATAGTCCTGTTCAGTATTGACCCTGTGTTTTAGAGTGCTTTCACACCTAAAGGCTTTAGTTTTAGCTTAGTTTGAAACAAAGTCTAGTTCGTTTTCCCTCTTGGCGCGGGTTCATTTTGTCTGTGTGAACACAGTAATCGCACTCAAGTGCGGACCAAAACAACTACACTGATACCCCCAAAAAGACGTGGTCTCAATCAGAATCACTTAGCAAACTCTGATGCGGTCTCGCTGGTGAAAAAGCATACTGAACCAAAACAGGACTAAAAGCTATGAATAACATGATTTGAGGGCATTGGATTATATGTAGATTTTAAGTTCTTTAGGTTGTACAGCTAAAACATGCTGCAGGATGAATGTCAGAAAAACATGGAGTCGTGAGGAGGTGCAGTGCCTAAGAGACATTTGGTCGGATGACTGTACAAATGATGTAACGCAATAAACATTTTCCAGGAGGTTAAGCTACATCATGAAATTATCTCTCTCATGTCACAGAAAAAGCAGCAACAACATAGGTCACAACATAGGATCTTCTTGCATTTACTTTTTTTGTTCCTGCAGCAGAGACACACTGACCAATAAGCGTGGAGGATGTTCTCCTTGGATTTTTCTCTGTGTGAAAAGAAACCGAACCAAGAGGAAAAAAAACAAACTCATCAATTGATTTGTTCCAGAGCAAACACACTAAGGTGTGAAAATTCCCTTTGGAGAACAAGTGACCAACAACTTCCCTAAAGGACATTGTCACATGATAATCAGCACACCAAGCTGAATGACAGCAACATTGCAACAAGAAAGTGTGTCTGTCTACAACATGCACAAACATACACAATCACAACAAAGTCATGTTAAAGTATAACTCTGAAGTTCGACAGTGCATGCACTGATAATAATTCTTGTTATAGCAAGGCAACAATATCTAAAAGCATAGTGAAATCTTTCTTGTGCAATCAGCTGTTCACTCCCAGCCAGAAACACACACTCTTCCACACTAAGCATCTCATGATATATTTAGGTCATGACAACTGCACGGCACATCTGCCTTTCAGTTCATTCCCTGTGGCACGCCAGGAGCACCACATATCATACACATTACACGTCCACATGCACATGTCCTCTCTCTAGGTTCGTCTTGCATGTTGTCAAGACCTGAAGACAGTTATTACATTAAAAATTGCATCCTACACACACCATCATCATCAAAATCAGCATTCAATCTAATTAGAAGGGAGGAATAGTAAATAAGCAAAGCCTTACCAGTGAGAGCCGTTCACAAGAGACAAACGCGTACAGAAGAGAGAGAAATGTGTCTGCCTGACGAAAACCCAACGAGAGTCGCCTCCCCGAGCTCCGCCACCAAATCAATTTCACACTCCCTCACCTCCCCGCCACTGTGATGTCACTCATTCATCCGTTTCTCTGTAGTCATGGCAACTCTGCCGCTTGGAGCTGTTCTATTCTTTTACATCTGTCTTTCTCTCTCACTTTCCTTGGCCCTCCCCCTCTCCAGACCCCAGTGAAGCCAGCCCACTTACTCCATCTGAGGGGTACAGTTACACCCAAAGCCTCACAAGCATCCACCCCCCTCTTCTCCACTATCACATTGTGGGGTGGGTGAAAAAAAAACAAATAGGAGGGTACAAAACACAAAAAGGGGAGGCGCCTAGATTCACCTCATGTAGTGTCCACGCCCTGAAGAGTTTGTGGTCAAACAGACATACTTTTTTCAAGACAACCCATAAAGACAGAAATGGCAGACAAAGAGAACTGCCACAGAAGGGAGACACAAGAGCCTGAATAGGAGTGTATGGAAATCTAATGTTTAAATGTGAGCTAGCTGTCTTATTTGCACACAAATACAAACACAATATATAACGGAGCCTAAATGCTTATGCGCAGATATGTTTGGCCGTAACTCCGTAATATACTCACACACACATATATGCCAAAACATTTAGCTCTGCAGTGTAGTGTGAGGTGATGAATAGTTAATGAATACCACCATCATTACTATGGCGCCCCTCTGCTAATAATCACCACACTGACCTTGGAACTGGAGGAGAAAAATCTTTGCACTGCGAGACAAGTCAAACAAAGACACTTACTGTACACAAACAATTGCCCTTTCTCACTGTCTCTTATTTACTGGCAGGTCACCTTCTCTCTCCACATTTCTTCTCTAAGCAAGGCCCCCCTCCGTAACGTCCAGGCTTAAGACGTTCATCACTGCCATCACTCAACAAATTCACACAGCACACCTACTGCACTCCACCCTGCTGTTTTCATATTCTAAAGGTCCTTCCTGCATCTCCCCTCCTTCCTACTGATATCTTCACCGGCAGGACTGAGAAAGCCAGTGGAAGGTGTTCAACCACAAAGATAAAGATGAAAACATCAAACATGGACAGTAAGACACATCACATCATGAAAACTCTTGGTGCCAGAGACAGAGCAAGAGAAACAACAAATATTTAAGAAACTACCAAATACAAACCCCAGGGTTGGTGGTACGCTTCCCAGTTCCCCTCTAATTCCTGGCCACATGTCAAAGTGTCCCTGGACAAGACACGTGGCGCTGTTAAGGGGCAGCCTGTCCACAAAGAATTTTCCCAAGGGGATTAACAAAGTGTCAATTATAATATTATATAAATGAAGAAATATAGGAATAAATAAGCAGTGAAAGTCAAGAAAGAGAGAGGAGGGTATCTCTGAAAAAGAGGGATGTCCTTTCTCTTGCATCGCTTCATACATCATTTGGTTTTTAATCAGCTTCCTGTGCTTTCCTCTTGGAAAATGCCCCCATCTGTCTGCACTATTTCGCTGGCACAACATTCTTAATCTCTCAGTTTCACCTCACATAATTAAAAGATGTCTTACCCAAAGACCAATAAAGTATACATTTTCACTTTTGAGCCTTATTTCTGTGTGTAGTAAGTCATAATTTTCTTCAGTTGTGAACTGATGTATTCTAACACCATGATGTACTGAGAGAGGTTGTAATTCTGGTTTAAGTGAATCACCCCACTGTTTACAATGAGAGGCTCAACTCTCTGCTGCTCCCTCTGACTATCAGGTTAACAATAACCTCTCCATTTTACATAGTAAATTACACATTTCTTTTTATCTGTTACCAGTCAATATGCTATACCGTTAACTTGTTAGTATTTTTGTCACTCATTTACTGTAAACATTCTCCAGGACATAATAAGATGTTTGACCGCCAGAGGAAAATACTGCACTGTTAGCTAGGACTGAATTAAGCCTAACAGCTAGTTAGCTTAACAACAATGCTACGGTCAACTAGCTAATATTGCAGCTGCTTAGTGGCCACAAAAGATATAAAAGCACAAAGGAGTAATTAACTATCTGGTCTAGATATTTTATCAGCACTAAATCGGTGAAAATTACTTCAGAATATTGCAGAAAATATGCTTAACGATACTTTACCAACCGAAACCGTTCTGACTTTTCTGTCCTGTGGTTAAGTTAGCTTCTAGCTAACTACACTTTTCCCAGAGGAATTTAACCGTAGAGCTAACATAGCATTTAGCATCTCAACGGAGCAGTCTGTGTTAGCATAGTTGTTGTGTAACTTAAAATTACAGGTCTTAGCTGAGTGACAATTATAATACACTATCTTCGGTGCTCTGGTGTGCTTTCTTGGAGCCGTATTTTCTGTGTTTTGCTCCCTTGCTGCTCACATTTTCCTACCAAGCAGTTAACTACTTACATAGTTAAGTTCAAGCAAAGCAGTGGTTAGCTGTTAGCAATGATGTGCTACTATGCTACTAACTTTATTAACTCTTATTTTGCAGGAAAGAGACTAGTGTCAACTTAGACTTCTGTACTTTATAACATTTATTTACTTATTCTCCTGTTACAGTAAGGTATGTGTGTGATACAGTTATGCTAATCCTCCTGTTCTCCTCTACTGGTATAAGGTCAATTGGCAAATGTAAGAAGAATGAATTGAGGTGGGAGAGGGAGACAAATTAAGAACAGAGGGGGACGCTGAGAGAGATTCAGCAGTGAGTTTCTATTAAATCTTGGAATTGAGGTCAATCAGGGGCATGAAATTATGAGACTTGAGGTTAAAGCCACACAGACATACATATAGAATACACAAACACAAGAAGAGAGCCTGTAATCCAAAGTCACTTCCCTCCAAAGTATGTCCTGAGATGTTGCTTTACCTAGACATCAACAGAAATGAGTAGAGAATATGATTAGTCTGAAAGACTGTCCTCTTCACCACACACATTTCCCTTCACCTTGATCCTTCTCTTTTTTTTATTGTTCCACCAACATGTGACTCACATACTCCTCTTCTTGTCTCAATCTTATATCCATATATCCTCCCCTCCATTTCTTTTTCATTCTCTCTATAGACAATTCTATAGACAGTTTGACAAGGATTTGTAGGAGTTTACCATTATAGTAAGTGGGAGTGTATCAGAGGGGGCATCATCCCCCATTAAGTTTTGACCTAATTTGATTAGAGATGAATGTGAAAGATGACATGTTTGAAATCAGGCACACAAACATCACAGCCAGATGTTATCTTTCATCATGGCGTAAAGTACCCCACGGCTCCTTGGATAGATCAAAGCAGTGTTTTTAAAGGGAATACTTAACCAGTCCTGTTTAAATCATTAGCTTGTGATGGCTCTGTAGCTGTGCTGATACTCACCACTGTACACACTGTCCAGCTGCAGGCAAAGAAACATGCTAGGTGGACAAGTATGTGCAAGGAGGAGGGTCCTGGTTTGTTTGTGTGTGTGTTAGATAGATGATAGTGATGGGAACAGTGAAGCAGGTATATTTCAAGCACATGTCCTCATACACATTCCACAAAGAGGAGTGAACCAGCTGCTTCATGAGCTATTCTGTCTTTTACTCGTTCATATATTTTCTCATACTTCTTCCTTCTTGCTAAGAAGGACCTCTACCATCTTCCCCTGTCACCTTTCTTGCCATGTCACATAATCTAGTCATTTTAACTCTTACTCCTGCACACATAAATTAAAGTTTTTCTTTCTTGCCTTACAAGCGCAAATCCTAGTGATTCCCTCTCTATCTCAATTTGTTTTACCACTGCATGTTCACATAAAATACAACTCTCCCATTCCATTTCAGTATACAAAATGGTGTGAGGCAATACATGTTCAAGTACACATACACACTAATGTAACAGAGACAAGTCCCAACAAGCTCAGACATTGACCCAGACATTAACGTCCCTTACTGACACGGTGTCCAATGATAGCCCTGGAAGGGAAACAAAGTCTGCAAGGCCGCCAATCACATGCCAGCAGGAGCAAGCCTGCATTAGTGTGAGGAAGTCTTCTATAGAAAGATGAGGTTATATGGGGAACCCCATCCTCCAACAAAGATTATATAAGGCTTGGTCAACCTTTGTGTGCACCTGTTTAGTATTGACTCCATGCAGACAGATCTGCTTTCATGATATTATTTCATCAGATGGGAGTAAATCTCTGACCAAAGGTTTGGATTTAATCTTAGCCTGCTGGAAGTGTTCCACTCCCAAATACCATGTTGTTTCTGTTGCTGCCAGCAGTGCTTCCTACCACCTGTCATTAGTTTTAGCTGCTGTTGAGTCAGCCAACTGCTCAGTCCCGTGGGCCTTGCTTATAAGAATAGTTGGGGATTTCATGCTCTTAAGATCATTTTTTAACTCATGCAGACATATGAAATATGTATTTAGGAAGAAGAAAAAAGGCAGATAATAAAAATTGTAGATTACATGTCCTGTTTATTTACTTCTGCTTATTACATTTTCAGGAATTTGACTCCATCTAAATAAGCTCAAATTCCCAGCATTAGACCTGATTAATTGACTGTAATTGTCCAAAGTCTATTATTACTATAGTAAGATGATCAACTTTATATACACTACCAGTCAAAAGTTTGGACACACATAGGAATGACCATGTTTTTCATGAAAAGATACATGTCTTCAGT
>JAUMHL010000014.1:9838909-9860947 GCA_032362345.1 Sandelia bainsii
ATGAAATCTGCTTTTCTTTCACAAACATGGTCATTTCTATGTGTGTCCAAACTTTTGACTGGTAGTGTATATTAACATGACTTAAGTGGAGCTGTGTGAAATCTGTTGAACTGTCTCAAGTCACTTGAGCCACTGTTTGTTGCACTTCTGCAGTTCAAGGGGGTGGAGAGAGAAATGACCCTACCAGACTTCTGTAGCTTGCTCCTCATCTTTGCTTGAGGGTAGAGACTGCATTAATTTCTGTTAGCATAACGAGCCTCAATCTCTGGGAATGTCAGCAATCAAGTTGCATTGTGTGATGTCTGTGAAGATTCCCAGTTGTTCAGGTCATGGTTATCCCAAAAATGCTTTTCAGTGGCAACAGTTCAGAACTGATGAAGCCTTCTGGATGGAATAGCTTTGCTGTTGGTTGGACAAAACAGTAATACATTGATACAGTATTTTAGAATCTCTGGTCATTTGTTTTTTACATTTAAAGACTGAACTATTCATGGATCTAAAAATAACCTACATAGTCAATGAATACTGAAAATATCAGTTTCAATCTTAAACAAAATACCCTTGACTTCTACTCATACGCACACGTCTCTTTGCATAATTTCAAAAAAAAAAAACAGATATCTGACTGAAGTCATAGTCATCCATTATATATACTATCACCTACATTGGTTTGTTGGTGTGGATTATGATTTGCTGTAATATGATTAAAGGGTGAGATAACTCTATGGCTTCCCCAGATCAATAGTAACCCCCATAATCCCATCCCACTCCCACGTCTGGCTGCCTAGTCATCTGTCTGCACTCTGACTTCAGGCACATGTAATGCATCTATTGTCTGTGTGTATGTATGAATGTATATTTTGTTGAATTGGTAAATCAGGGGTTGAAACAAGCCCGTCCCTTACAAGGACAGCTCAGCTGGTGGACAGATCAGAAGTCTGACATAAAAAATGTAGCCAAAGGCTTGTGACTGACAAGAAGACCACAGTTAAAGTTGTTAGCAAACAGGCGTTGCTCAGCAACGTGACTTGACTGATCGTGCAGCAGATGGAAATATCCAAGACAACAGATGTTGGCTGTATTTTTTAGATTTAGCAGAATAATTTATACAGCTGTGTCTTTAATGACCACAGTGCACTTTCTCACCTCTGTGAACAAGTATTCCCCTCTTTAATCATGCATAAAAGGTATCATTTTAATCTTGCCAAAGCCACAGGGTTTCAGCATCGAAACACATCCGGTGGGCTGATTTACATGAGTAAAGCTGTGGGTGGGCTGTATATTCCTTGAACACCTCTGGAGCCCTGACAGCAGCAGATCCATCAAAAAGGTTTCTTGCACGAAACAGTCTTTGCACAGCCGTCCCAGTCTCTGTCTCGTCCCACTCTTCGTCATCAAAGCTCATAAATCAACTCATAATTATCAGGAAGGGGGGTGACTAAGTCTTGAGACCATGTGGCTGAACAGCTGACCACAGAGCTGGGAGCTGAGCTGTGTCCTGACAATGACCAACAGACTACACATTTTAGATATTAGCTTCATGCCTGTTACACCCAAAGACCAGATAAGCACACACAGCCATAATCCAAAAAACAGAAGCAGAC
Organism: Sandelia bainsii; assembly: GCA_032362345.1. Taxonomy (NCBI): domain Eukaryota; kingdom Metazoa; phylum Chordata; class Actinopteri; order Anabantiformes; family Anabantidae; genus Sandelia; species Sandelia bainsii. The sequence continues at coordinate 9,840,514 of JAUMHL010000014.1, forward strand.
TATAAAATTGGATTGTGGAAGTGTGATGGAGATAATCTTTTGAGTTTAAAGTGAGCATTATACCTCCCTGCAACACTGCCAGACACAGAGGCCCACAATCTGGCTGAGCAAAGGGACAGATGGGTATAGCACACACATGTGCACACACACACACACACACTCACTCACACACACACACATACACAATGTGACTAAAATGGCTGGTCATCTGATTGTACATCAGTTTACCATTGCTGATTTTGTGCAGTGTTTAACCATCACAACTCTGCATCATATTGTACAAAGGTTTCTCAAGAGCAACAAACACACATTAAATTGTGGGGCCCAACTGAATGAGCCCATCTGTGAGCTCATGTGAAACAAAAGCAAAAACAAAAGAGTTTTGTGGTGTGACACTCCAGAGTAATGTACTCAGGTACATTTTGTCACACTGAGTAGAAAAAGCTTTACAGACTGTAAAATCTGTCTCCTCTGTGTCCTTTCATTGCTCTTTTCTGTTTCTTGCTCATGCCTATGTTTTTTTTTTTGTCTCTAATTCCCTCTGTTGTATTTTCTGTCTCCACATTTCTTGGTTTTTGTCTCTCCTCTCTCACTATAAAAACACTGACACACGGGCACACTCTATACACATCACACAACCACACAGCATTCAGCTGAAAGTCACCCAAGGTCCTCTGAAACTGGGATGATTCCCAAATGATGTCCAGTACCCCAAAGGCTTTTTGGAGGGGTGTGTGTTTGTGTGTGCAGTGAACGAGCCAACAAACCTGTTTCTCTCTCTCTGCATTGCCAGCTGCCACACACATAACATCTCAAGGCAAACAACAACATGCAAGAAGGGAAAAGAAAAGAAAGGAACAAAGACCAGTCTCCAGGCAGTAAACAAAGACAATACCATATAAAAAAGAAAGTCTTTTGTTTGGGAAATATATCAAGTTGAATAAATGCAGACATAAGCAGACATTTGTCTTTTTGTGAGATATTTGTTCAGCTGTGGAAAGAAAGTCAAATGATAGAAACAATTAAAATCATAGCGAGAACACTGCCAGTGGCCATAAAGTGTGCCATCAGGCCTAATGTGACCAATACACTCAATACACAGGGAGATGCACACACTACAGTCAGCACAATCACACAGGACACCATACCTCACTGTAACATTTTTTCCCAGTTAGAACATAAAATCCAGAGATGGTCTGGTCTCAGCTGCAAAGATCAGAAATACTTCACAAGAGCACGAGTAAGAAATGAACTCCCAAATCTCTCTGCATCTACACCCATAGGCTAAAATCATTCATCTAGATCCCATCAGAGAGAGTGAGAAAGAGAGAGTGAGAGAAGTGCACCAGTTTGGCTGAATGAAGGGGGTGTACTTGAAAGGGAGAGAGACCATGAGTCAGTGAGAGGGAAAGGAGAGAGAGATGGAGAGATTTAGGAGTTTGTCAGTAGTGAGTGAGGGTGTGTGTTTGTGTATGAGAGAGATAGAAAGGGAGTGAGATGGGAGTTTAAATCTCTAATTACAGCTGCTTATCACAAGCCCATATGCAGTTGGTGGGAATGATTGACGCAGGACTTTATACACTCATTCTGTTGCGCCTTTAGTATGTTTGTGTGTGTGTGTTTGTGTGCGTGCTACGTGCTAGTGTTAGCGGGAGGAGTACCAAACCTTTAAACAATGGACTGAAAGGAAACCAAAGAGTTAAAACAGGAGGACAAAAAAGCAGCACGCTGCAGATATGTCGAGCATTAGGACATCTCCTGCCTACTACATGCTTTCTCCCCCACCTTCTCTCATCCCCTTACTTCCTAAATTCACACAATTTTTCCTCTTCTTTTCTTCTATTCCTCATCAACATCAAAGGCTGACTGCTGCATGGACATAGAAAGAGACATAGACACAGATAGAGGGAGTTGGGTGATGTTATAGTTCATATTGGTCTTCATTTTTGTGACCAAATTTTTATTGCTGTTGCTATTATTATGTTGCTAGTTCTGTTATTCTGTTATGACTGACACAGCTCCATCTTGGAGCCATAAAGCAGAGTAGAGACTGGCGAACCAAAATCCTTCTCTCCTTCCATTCATTTGATGTTTTACCTGTCTTCAGTGATAGACTGATGTCCTTGAGAAAAAAGCCAGAAAATCAAGATAAGCTTGAATAGACAGAACTTTTAAATCTGCTCAAATGCAGATTGCATGCCTAGGGTTTCATCACCATTTGGTTACATGCAGAAGCAGAATCCTGCTGCATGAATTATAGATCAGCTTATATTCCAGCAGATCCTATGTAGTCAGGGAAGTAAAAATAAACCCCATCAAACGTGCTGCTCTTTATTTACAAACCTGTCATTCTGCTGGGTTGGTCACGTTTTTAAGATCAGAAAACAATTAGTGTCTCCTCAAGCTGAATCGATTAAAATTCTACAACATGCCAAGCACAAAACATGGTGTGCAGAATTTAGAGTAACGAGTGGCACAATCCCGTTTGTTGATAAACCAAATCCTCATTTAAATGAGAAATCCAGGCAGTAGTGCTGCCAGTTCAGCTGGAGTGCTCTGGATCAGCCTGATTACTTTAGGCTGACTGCAGCAGATCAAAGTAATCCCCAAATACTGGAGAAGTATGTACACAAAATGACCGTGTAGTACACTGAAGCACAGTGAGAAGATGTGGGTGCTATACCTTTTGTTAGTGGCTGGTGGAGGTGCAGAATCACAGCACATTGAGTTTTATAATCCTGTTATTCCCAACAGATTGTACTCCATTGGAAAACTCTGCAGTTGCTGGGTGGTATGTGCAAAGATGGTTGACTAATTTGAAATTATGATTTAATTAAAAATATATATCCACATATTGAGTCAGCTGTAGCCCATGAGCAGTACATCTTGCAGTTGAGACTGTGTAACAAGTGCGTAGAGAGATCTAAATCTAATTTACTGTAACTAATAGTATTGAATACATGGTTCAGTGGGGCTGCATCTGACATAAAATATTGGAAACCATGGCTCTAGAGGACTGGTTATTCTACTGAATTTGCATCTTTACATTGCAATAAACACCCTGCAAACAGTCAAAGATAGTTTGCAATGTTAAAATGAAATTTACTAACATCAAACAAAATGTCTAGTGTGTTTATTTCCTCCAGATATGCAGGATTTGCAGAGACTGTGTTAGCTAGCTATTGAAAACACACACACACACATACACACAAAACTCAAAATAAAAAAGCCATTTGCAGTGTTGCTTTGTTTTTCCTTTTTTTTTTTGTTGTAAATTCTGAATATCATTAAGAACTTTCACAGATTCACCATTCAGCCTTTTGTTATTGCATTTGTAGTATAGAACATATCTCTCTGCTTTTGTGTGTGTTTGATAATACAGCTCTGTGCTCTTGCAACATGTGTGTGATTGTGTGAACTATACACAGTGCCAGCATGTGCACACAGCAGGTCTCATTTCCTGATTCTTCTGTCAGACGCTGGCTTCTCCTTTGAGAGCTGAGAGACCACAATGACATCAGCTTCCGCAAACACGCCAGCCGTCACTATGGCACCACACAAAGACATTTGTGGTCTAGAGGGAGGGAGAGCATCATGCTTGACACTTTTATAGTAGAGGGCTGTGCTCTGCTCCCCTCCTCTTATATCCTCCTCCTCCTTCTTCTTCTTTTTCTGGATTGGTGTTTGTACAGCCGCCTGATCTGTTTACCAGATCATCAAAGAGCCTCTATGGCGGCAGTAGCCTGGGTCTCGCCCGCTCTCCCTATGTGCTCTAGCTTCATGGACTCTCTCTCCTCTTTTGCTCGCTCTTCCACTAATGCTCTCCATTAAGTCTATTTCAAATCTTTCTTTTTCAGACTTCCATTACAGACTTTCTTCCTCCCTCCCTCCCTCCCTCCCCCTTTTTGGTCCCTCTTCTTGTCAAATGGAGCCATGACTCTGAGGGCAAATGCCTAGTGAAAAAATGACCACCCACTGGGCTTTGTCTAACTCTTTACACCAACAGACAGGCCCGAGGGGGGGGGGGGTCACACAGAGAGGGAGAAACAGATAGGACAGATTATAGCAGGTAGTACTCTAATGCTACATTTAAATCCCTTCAAAATGAACACGTTAAAATAGTGAATACTGAGTAATGTTGTTTTAAAAGCCCAAGTTAGGGGCGACCATAGTTCAGCTGGGAGGGCAGTCGTCTATGAACCCCAGGGTTGGCGGTTCTATTCCCGGTTCCCCCGATTGCTGGCCACATGTTGAAGTGTCCCTGGACAAAATACGAAACCCTGAACCCTTGGTGAAATATGGGGTCAACCTGTCCACAAGAATTTCCCAAAGGAGATTAATAAAGTCTCAATTTTTATTATTAATTTCACCAAAACAGGCCACTTAAACAATGTTAAACACATTTTCAGGTATCCTACTATTAAATCATAATAAAGAGAGATCTGTGATGGAATTGTGGTGTACTTTTCACCAGTCATTATGAATATGAACTGGTTTGCAGAATGCTAGTGGTAATAGCAGCAAATAAGTTGTTTCATGTACTTTTATTATTTTTTAGCTCATTGTATTATATTTATGTTATGTGTGTATATATCATTTTATTGTATATTGTCTTACTTCAGATGTGGACTTTACATTTTTATAAACAATTCTATTTTATGTTTTGCTCAAAACTGATATGTGATTTCTCACATGGATCCCCTTATTGGATTACTGTTTTTTGTTGTTTTTTCTGCTTTTGTCAAACACAGATCCTTAAACAATGATGAGGTAAAACAAGTTTCCTCAAAATCGTTTGTTGCACATAATTCCAGAGTGAAAAAGTCAGATGAACACTTACGAATGTCAGCTCTTACTGCAGGAAAGCAGCATGTAGATATTTACTTTACTCACCTTTGCATTACATCTGTTATGTGTGGGCTTATTGCCCTGGCTGTACCCAGATATGAGGCTTTAGTGTATTTGTTTCCTGATAGCCAGATAGCAGCTAGTTGTTTTAATCAAACTATGTTTCCTCTCAGTATTCTGTGTTATGTAAAATATAAAGTAAATAATTGAAATCAGTATCATGGCATTCACAGTTTTTCATTATGTAGACTATGTTTCAAAAGTTTGAGGTTACTTAGAAACCATATACTGTACATCTGTAATCATTTACAATCATTAACAATATTTACACTGGATTTCTGATTAATTTGATATTGAACAGTAATGTACAGTATGCTGTGTATTGTGATAAGCTAAATTTATGCAAAATCATCTAAAATAGCCAAACTGATTTGCTGCTGTGTATTCTGTTTCACTGACAAATTCATTTTATAGTTCAGTTCTTAATTACACTTTGCCACCACCCTAGATGTAACTCTCCCACCTCCTTCAGTTTAATGTAATATAAATGGAAGAATGATCCACTGAGGATATTTAACAGTTTCCTTCAGGGTCTTCTGGCATTACAAATTCACAGAAAAGCTCGTTTCAATTCTCAGAAATCATCTGCCTACAGTTTTGCCTCAAGCTAAAAATAGGCAATTTTTCTTGATTTTCACTGTTTCTTCTCGGCCTTCGTTTGATTTGTTTCTGTGCTGTATGGCAAGATGTCTTTTTCCTTTTGGTGGCCAACACTGGAACAACAACACCCACTCAGACTCCAGATCAATTTTGCAAGAACTGTCTCTTTATTAAGTCAGATTTTTTTTGTCATGTATACACATACAGGTGCATTTGAATCAAATAATGACATAGATGATAACTATACTCTTGTTTATATCTTTAGGAAATGAAGCATGTTGAAAACTATTTCAGTGACAGAGTAATGTTGCTGCTACAGTGGAAGATATGTTAAGGTTATAATAATGATTTCACACAAGTAACCTACCAGTTACATGTCAGACTTTACCATGTATTTGTGATTACCGAAAGTATTTGATTGTGGTTGTTTTTACAATTTTGTGTGTTAATGTGGTAGAAATGAATATCATAGAGCTGTAGGTATAAGGTGCATGTGAAGTGCATGTAAAGAGCAAAGACTATGCCATTAACTTCTTGTCCCCTTCATGTCTACTCAGGCTGAACTATCATGAAGTAACACAGACTCCCATTCAGTACAAAAATGGCTGCTTCCTGTTTTCATCCCACAAACACCCAAAGTCAGGCGGCATCACCAGAACTGTGCCTTGTTGCTCCCTATCCTCCCAATATGGCACCTGTTTCTCATGACAACAGCATCCCTTGGGTCCACAGTGAGGTGACACACTTTAAGCCAGTTTGACAGCACCCAGGAAAGTGGCGTCTCCATCCAAGGACACGATGGCTGTGGAACGGGGAATCAGAAGCTCTAAGAGATCCCCGACCTCCAGCTTCACAATACCTGAGGAAATTGTTATTTCAGACTTTGAACTAGCATTTTCTTTTTTTCTCTTCTCCTAACATCAGTTGTACTAAACAATTTACACATATATGCAACTGATTCACAGACACATACAAACACATACATACTAGCACACACACACACAGACGAGAGGAGAGGTTGTCTAAAGAGGAAAACATGCTGATTGACCTTCCCTAACAGCTGCTGTATAAATAGGGACCATAGCTGGACATAAACAATAACACAGGCTCACCTCCTGTGTAGCAGGTGTTGTAAGGGTAGACAGGGTTCATGTTCTGGATGCAGCGGAACAGGGTCACATACTGAGGCTCATCTCCCACCACATTCCTCTTCCTCCGGATCACCACGTGACCCATTGCAAAGGTGCTGTCCATGTAGTAGACCTGTGCACATGAGGAGTAATAATCTAACCTGCAAGGTTTGGTACTGACATAGGTTTGAACATGCAGTCAGGTGGCTGCTATAACATTTGTTACTTCATTTATTAATACTTATAGACTAGAGTACACCCTTTTTAATCCGCTGTAATGGAGACATGTTTTAGCAGACAGAGCAGCAGTAGCACCCTGTGGAGAAACCATGAAATGACAACCAGTGGACCTACCTGACTGTACACAAAGAAGAAGCCTTCCTCTCTGACTATGATACTGTCTCTGCCTGCCTCCAGGGAAGAGCCCCTCCTCAGCCCAACTTGCCAAGGGATACCTGTGTATGGCTCAAAGGCAATTTCTGAGCCAACAAATAAGGACTTATTAGAAAACATTTCAAAGCACCTAAAGCTAAACAACTTATTTGTGAGTTAGTTGCTGTATGGTGTTGCTATATTCATACTTGTCTATATGACACTATATTTTGACATAGCAATGAGTATAATTAATAATCAATTAGCAAATTCTAAAACAACAAAAATAAGAAAATATACTATATGAAATAAATACTATCACAGACCTTTACTGAAGGTTTTCCTGCTATTGTTCGCCAACAACTGCAGACAAGCCTGAGGAACTATGACAAAACATAAGAGATAAGTAGAGATGTTAAAACTGGCCAGGAGTTTTCTTTCAATCTGTGTTTTTCCTTCTGCTCCTCTTTTTTAGGTAAAACTCCACTGATAGTGTTTGAACTCAGCAACAGTATAAATGTTGATGTCATGTAAATGGCAAATGATCTGCACTTATATAGCACTTTTCTACCTTATTGGAAAGCGTTTTTACACTGCTTCTCATTCACCCCAAGTGCTTTGGGTGGAACTTTTTCTTTTGCTGTGGTTTAACGGTAGGAAATAGGAAATAGAACAGTAAAGAACAAACGGAACATACTGTATGAACACACTGTATGTGATATTACTTTCTTTTACAAGTGAACCAGTAGAGTTGTATCACAAACAGCATTAATAGCAATTTACGACTGTAAACTCTTGGTTTAGGTGCATCCTATTCTGTCTTACCTCCTTCTTCCCCAGGCACCATTCTACTCGTCCGTTTCAGACTGACATCATGTTGAGGCTCAGGTTTGTGGAGGGGATCTTCGATTCTCTGGCTACTGAGATTATCAGTCTGTACAGACACAATACTGCCCTTAGAAACACAATATACCTAAGCGAAAGCAAAATGTTTTGCTTATCTTCAAAACCCTATGCAGATGCTCTGTCTGTTATGTCCCTGAGGACCAGTAGTTGTTGTCACTCACCTGGGCCCCATGCTTGGCCTCCTGTCCCTCTTGTCTCCTGCGACAGACGTCTGATTTAAGTCCCTCTACCTCGGCTCTGAGAGCCATCAGTTGATACAGGGAAAAAGCTGAGAGTGAGGAGGAGGTGAAAACAGCTAGCATCAGCAGTAAAACTGGCCAGGACAGTCTCCCTTCACCTGCTTTTTTTCCAGTCCCAGTCTCCACACCTGCAAAAACTGCCATTGCAGGGCCCATACAATCTCCCGAGCTCACACTGGCTGCATGACCAGTCTCACACTCGACAACAGTGCCTCTCTTCTGACAGGCGTAGGCTAGAAATGCTTCTATTAGGTTTTCGCTAGAAATGCTTCTGTTATTAGATTTTCTGTAGAGCATCCAACTTTGTCTTAATTATTGTCTAGTCCAATGATTTCCTTAACTCTTGCTTTTGTCCTCCAGTGACCAGCTCCAGTTAGTTGGAGGTACTACGCAGAACGAATACTGTACAAAAGCAGCTTCCCCTCTACTGTTCCGCTCAGCTAACCGCACTCAGCTTCCTGCCTGTCCAGCGGCCCTGACTAATCTCTCCTTTTTCTTCATCTCACTCCTTCAACGTCTGTTTCCACATTGTAACAAATAAAATGTGTGATCACCACAGAGAGGGAACAGGTAGCTCAGTCTGGGCAGTTAGAGGAGTCATAGTCAGGTAGAGAAACAGTGGGAGTGATTTCAAACTAAGAAGGCAAAAGATATAAGGACACCATTACCACTTAAAAGTTGACAGAAGACACAACATGCACTAAAAGAGGGAAGTGCCAAAATTACTTCAACTTTAAGTGGCAACATAAAACAGCTAAACAAACAAGCTGCAATTTCCAGAATATAAAAAGTGAAGTGATTCCAATTTGTCAACAACAAGGCAATTTTAAGGTATCAATTTATTGCATGTTACAGTACAGAAAATAGAAAGTGAAAATGTGTGCTTACAAAAGAAGTTGACATTGTTTTGAAATAGAAAAGAAACACTACTCTAAAATGGAAAATCCCTCAAACTGACTGCTTGATAGTGAAGCCAAAAGATGTTCACATATCCCATCAATGTTTCTTCAATGTGTTCTCACTGTCTGTCATAGTTGATGTACACAAATTATATAAACACTGTGCAGGTTAAATGTAGAAATTTAACGAACACCAGCTTGCAACTTCCTAATTATGTCAACACTGAAAAAACTAATTGTGAGAAACCAAATGGGATTTAAAAAAATCATATGAATATGATATAATACAAAAATGTCTAAAGTGATTCATTGCCACTGGTGGAAAAAAGTCACAAAATTTACATTCTTAGTAGCCATGTTTCAAGTTGTTATCACATTGACACAAACTAATTTGGTTTTTTGGTGCCTTTTGTTTGGCATACTGTTTAAAAACAGTATCAAATATGGCTAAAGATATCTGTTGAGTTTATTCAATGGCTTAGATACCACTGCAGTACAGCATGCTGCATTTGAAAAGCAGGAGCAGATAACAGTGTTTTACTTGTCAGGCTCTGCTCCACCCCCTGGAAGACATACAGGAAAGGTAATTAACTCATTGAAAGCCCTCCATGTGAGTAAAGCCATTTTCCACATAAGCACGGGGTGACACAAGAACCAATAATTACCAATTAACAAGTATGACGCTGATGATAATAGCTAACAAATTATTATATTTAATTAAAAATAGCCAACATTTTAGTTTTAGTTCTTAAGATGAATTCAGACTTTTTCTTGTATCGTAATACAATACTCAAAGAGATTGCAGCTTTTTCAGTTTACACGTAGACAGGTATTATATTGCTGTACTAAGATACAGTAAATTTGAAGAAGTCAGAACTCATCCTTTAATAACACATCTCACACAAAGCAAATGCTTCTTACCAAACTACAAAGTTGCTCAAAATCAACTCAAGTCCATTTAGCAGTAAACCCTATTCTGTGTGCTACTTGTTTTTTTTAACAGGGAGAATCTTGCACTGAAACAGAAGTAGTAAAACAGGAAATAAGAGCTCAAGAACTTTTTTCGATAGGCACAAGTATCAAACATGTGGCCTTATCTTTGTGACTCAGCTATCACTTTGTGACTAAACATATTTATTCAAGTTTTTAATGCTTATGGCCCAGACATAATTTCAAGGGTATATACATCATGATATGCCAAGCTGTAGGTCCTCAACATTAATGTTCCTTGCCAAAAGGGGAGGGGAAAAAACATTGTTATGCTCCTGAAAATATTGCTCATCAGATCAGAAGATTTAAGCCTAAATAACTCAACACTTGAGTAAAACTGAACAAAAAGTGCAATGTATTAACAAATATCTACACAAGTTTATCAGTATCACATTTTGCATGTCAGAGGAAATGTCATTCCAGTAGTAATGTGTTTTCAACAAGACATGGTCCTTATATGGTCTTTATAAGATGAGCAACTGTTTCAATTTATCTCAACAGAATCATTACAGGACATTCTTCTGTAACTGTGACATGTCATGCAGTGTGGGCATTTATGCTCTGGCTTCATTCATAAATACGTGCATTCATAGCTGCAACACAAAAGATCCCATGAGGGCATTGTTACCCTCTCTTAAAACCCTGAAATAATCAAATCACTTTAAGAAATGTGTTGATTTTACACAAACAGTGAAATAAAATAAAAACCCACACAAATGCAATAAAAAATTTACATTCTTTCCAAAACTCAATTAAGTCCCTCCATTCAATTTCCTTGACAGCCTACACTTCATTCAACCTGTAGTAAACAGTTGGTCTTGGACGTTAATTTTATTTTTGTCAGATAATTGTGACACTAGCAGAGGGCTGAGCGCTCTCCTCATGGGCCTGACTCTTCAGCAGGTCTTTCATGAACTGCTCCAAAGCAGCAAAGTAGCCCTGACACTGCCATGTATCATTGTGTGTTCCCTCTGGAAAGATAGCTAGGCGTTTAGTCCGTGCAGGAGACAGCTCATACAGTTGTTTCATCATAACTGGTGGGATGAGCTGATCTGACAGGCCAGATACAAATAGCGAGGGCATACGGCACAGTGCCACCTGCCGATATGACAGGAACTGATTCCTATAACACCACAGGGGCAGCAGGCGCATGGGCAAGAAGGAGAAGAGTGTTGCTGCCATGTGGGGGATGCTGAGGAAGGTGTTTTCAACAATGATGGCTGCAACACGGTGAGGGTTGACTGATGCCAGGCGCACAGCCACGGCTCCTCCGAGCGAACGGCCAAATAGTACCACTTTTGTCTTGTCCAGATCAGGACGGGTCATTACATAATCCAGTGTGGCCTCAGCATCCAGGTACAGCCCATCCTCACTGGGCTCACCCTCACTCTTTCCATAACCGCGGTAATCCACCAGCACTATGTTAGCTTTCAGATTGACTAGCATTAGCAGAGCATTTGGCACCCTGTGGCCGATATTACCTGCATTACCATGGAAATAAAGAATGGTAGGTGGAGCAGAGGACGTAGGGCTGCTTTGATTGCCAGGGGCAACTCCAGGAGGGCCATCTCCTCCTGTGTAGCGAAGCAAGATGAGGTTGAGCTTCACACCATCCTTGGTACGGATGTACACATTCTCATGTGGGATTCCTGTTGGCATGGGTACATAAAGGCGAGAGGAGGAGGGCTGGTCAGGGAAGTAGAGGAGCACATCCTGAAATTTGTAGAGGATGCCTGCCACAGAGGCTAGGATGAGAGCAAGGAGAAAAAATCCTCCATACAGGTGGAAGGTGAGGATGAGGGCCAAAAGGGAGACTCGACAGGCACCCCAGGACCAGGAAACCAGAGTCAGGGTACAACGCTCCATTGCCCCCCACAGCCTCCAGGGCTTCTCCATGGCGCGACACAGGCTGAGTCACACAACACACACTCTACAAATAAAGAAAGAACCAGAAAAGAATAAAAGAGTACAGAAGCATTAGCTGTCAGCTGAACATAACATATTAACAAATGGCTATTACAATCCAGAAATCACTACAGTTACATCAGAAGAGAAGCAAAATGTTGGTCATATTTATAATCATAAAAACATCAAGGTTTATTCTATAAACAATAGTCTGATCATGAAAACCTGCACACATGTAATTATAAGATGCACTTAATCAGGTTTGTGGACAGCAGTTTGGTTTAATCAAAAGCCAGTTCTACATAGTGAGCAGTGCTTTACAAATAAAGTGAATAAAAGCATTAAAGGTAAAACATCCCACTCATAGTAGAAGCCATCACATAAATGGTCTGCACTTATATAGTGCTTTTCTACCTTATTGGTAGGTAGCGCTTTTACACTGCTTGTCATTCACCCAGTAGCACACACAAGTACACGCACACTCAAACCGATGGCAGAGCTGCCACACTGACCTGACACACTGGGGGCAACTTGGGGTTTAGTGTCTTGCCCAAGGACACTTCGACATATGACAGGAGGAGCTGGAAATTAAACCACCGATCCTACAATTGGCAGACAACTGTTTCAACCCCACAGACATAAACTTAACATCCCAAAATCAAAAAGACCTTTAAATTAGTTATTTGTCATACAATCCTTTCAGCTACTACCTACAGTACTGCTGATTACTATACTCTGCTCAGTGCAATACTCCAGTGGTGGCCAATCCTGGTCCTCAGGGGCCACTGCCAAGCTTGTTTTCCAACCATCTCTGCATTTACAGTGATGCATTTGCTTCTAATTGGCTGAATACACCTGATCCAAGTAATCAGCAGTGGGTAAAGCAGGGATAGTTGGAAAACAAGCAGGGCAGTGACCCTCAAGGACCAGGATTGGTCACCTCTGGGAATATTAATGTGAAGCACCTGCTCTATACAAAGCACAGTCTGACTGTCCATGAAGATTTTCAGTCATCTGGTTGAGGTTATCTGGAAGTTGAATCATGGCAACTGGACTTCTTTCTTGGCATTTCACTATTCATCCAAGTTAATTGTGCGTTAATGATCCACTTTATTGGGGGTAGGGTTGAAGGAGATGTGACTAATCTATACTCTCACCCCCACTTCTATTGTCTACCTAAGCAGTTTTCACATATGAACTTCGAACTATGCACTAGGGGGCTTGCAGGGTAATCAGGGCAGGGTAATCTCCAGGCAGACTGACTCAGACATTTGTGTTCTCTCATCCAGCTCACGGGGGTAATGTCGAGACAAGTTCAGGATTGCAGTGCATGTGTGAAAGCAGCTCTAGAGACCCTAGTCAGGTCAGGTGAGAATTGAATCTACTCTGGATTCCTTTTTAACCTAACAAGAAAGAAGTCCAGTTGTCATTATTCAACTTCCAGACAGTTTGACTACATGACTGGCACAACTGCAATTAGTCCCAACCATCACTTATCTGTCAGCATCTCACAAAGAGACAGAAAACAGCCTGTCCTGGAGAGCACTGCATATTCTCCACCTTGCTGCCCCTACATATGATTATCTGGATAAGGTGTGTTAAGTCAGTAAAGACCTAGTGGGCGCCAACGTGGTGGTCCTCAGTTTTAACCAATTAACATTTTAGGTGTGTGCAGAGTAAAAGTAGATGTGGCTGACCAGTATAAATTTTAATCTACAACGGTAACGTTACTCTTCGAGACCTGGGTGGAATAGTACAGAAGGGAATATGTTAAATTAAGGCTAGTACAGGTGGAAACAAACTGAGGATTCATTTATACATATCACACGACTGAAACATGTTTGTCCCGACCCACAAGCAAGGGTTCATGCGACAAACGTGAAGTGAGCGTTAGCTAGCTAACATTAAGTAACGTTAGCTAATCACTGAAATCTATTTCTGGACTAGCAAAATGGGTGGTCAAGTCAGCGACGGCATTACACCCAGCTTTGAAGTTAGTAACCATCTAACCATAAAACCTTAGCTATTCGAACCTAATGTTAGCTAGCAGAGAGTTAGCTAAAACATATAGCGTTACTAGGTGTCATATTTTGCTCACATTAGCCTGCTATCACTAGCAACCTAGGTTAGCTATTTATCTATGTTTAGCAAAGCAGCCACACACTCACCCTTCTCTCATGTTTAGCTCCTCGGCTGCATTAAATTCTTACAAAATGGTGACACATAGGCAAAACAGTCACTTTCAAGCAGATTTGTAGCCGTTAACTAAATTGCAGTGAAGGTTAACTGGTGAGAACGAGACGCGAGTAACTGACAACTCCAACCGGCAAAGATAGCGACACAGCTGGTTAGCATTACTAGTGTAATCCACATCAGTTCCGTGTTGAGCTGAGAGCAAGAAAAGGTTCCGCGCAAAACTTATGGTCCGCATAATAGACAGCAGTGTGTTCAAATGTAATAGACAGAGAAGCAACCACTCTTAATGCCCCTAGTAATCACAGAGTAAATATTTATAACGTGTAATGCACATCAGAACAAGCGGAACGTTAAACACATTGGTTTGATCTAAAGTTGGGCAATCGTCATTGCATGTGTTATCTTGTCCACCAGGTGCCGCTCTAAGAAAGAAGGTTATCCAGAAAAAAATAATAAGTGATGGTTAAATTCTATAAATTACAAAAAATGTAAGTACCTAGTTAAGAAATGCGTTATGAATACAGAATAATGCTGTGTCATAGGACACAACTATCATTCATGCAGGACACATAGAAAATACGAAAGTTGTTTTTGTGTTTTTGATGTTGATATTAAATCGGCACCTGATTGTCTGACTGTCCATGAAGATTTTCAGTCATCTGGTTGAGGTTATCTGGAAGTTGAATCATGGCAACTGGACTTCTTTCTTGACATTTCACTATTCATCCAAGACTTAATGAAAACTACATTCCTGGAAAAGTGGACCTCAAAGATAAAGACATAATTTGTTAATAGAATGTATTTTTGACAGCCTATGTTAACCTGCTGCAGTGATTTCAAAAACAGACTACTAAAACTTATTTTTTTTCATATGGGAAGTCAGGATTGACATGTCTCACAGCCTACAAAACTGGGTCAAATAGTAGATGTGACAGCTAAGGCACATGAGGCTGCAGACACATAGGTTACTGAGATAAATTTCTTGAATGAAATATACCTGACTGGAATAACACCAATGGCAGAAAGCGTGTCAGCCTGTTTATCTGGGAGAATGACTAAACCCAGGCTGTGAGAATTCCTTCTAAAGGATGAGTTTGTATGTTTTAGCCTATGTACAAGGATTGGTAGTGAGTACATACACTTATACAGCAATCTATCATATTTAGAAATAACCCTACAACGTCACACTCAGTGTGACCTTGGAGGAGACAGACAGATTATGTGCAGACTAAGACAGCTGTTGGCCTTTCAGCTCTGTCCTTGCGGTTTGCTGATTTGATTTTGTGGTGTCTAAGTCAGCATCAAACGATTAGATGAAGCATGCTGTTCTGTTACGTAGGAAAAAATGCAGGCGACCAAACTATCTCATTATTCAGGCATAGCAGGTGTATGAAAGCCTTATGTGTTTTAAATATTGTTGAGGCAGAAATAGTGACACTGGCAATGATCAGCCTTTAAACTGCAGCATAGATCCAGTTTATAGGAGATTTGCTATGCACTAGGTTGGAGGTGGTTATGATGTGACCGAAAGGTGTATAATAACATTATTATCATTTAACTGCCCATATACTGTATGTGGGTGGACAAATTGTCATCTTAACAACAAGTTGTATATATCTATATATTGTGCTGTAGGCTATCTGACTCAGGCTCCGACTGTTTGTACTCTGACATTGATGAAAACCTTTCAGAACCCTAGCGTTTTCAGAATTATTGCTGATAACCTGTATCATCCCAGGTGTGTTATTGCGCAGATGCTTGTATCAGAACATCCAGTATGTGCAGATGTTCGATCTTTTTTAAATGTTCTTAGGTAAAACAATCTAATGAACTTAATTTACGTAAGAATTCACTCAGAAAACAGTCTCTAAAGGGAAAATGGTTGCTTTGAAGTAAATAATTGAGAATGAAAAATGAATATGAGGGACTGTATTTTTTCCACTTGAGGACATTTATTTTAAGATTACATTCATGTTTAAATTCCATTATCCAGATCCTGTTGTAAATACCGATAAAGCCAATAACAATGTGCAGTGGCCTTTGCAATGGCAGCAGCCAGTTACAGTATCTACAGACAGGAATGCAGGATGGGCATGTGTGCCTGTGAGTGCGCACACACACACACACACGCACACACATTTGTCTCTTTAGGTTATCAGGAGTACTGCCATCTGATGGATTCAGCATCTAAGACTGACAGATGGCGAGTTCATTCTATCTTACCTACGACTCAATTACCTTTGAAATGTCAGTTAAAACATCTATTATGCGCACAGACATTGACACATATACACACACACACACACAAACTCCTATACACACTTACACACACAAACACTGTGGTTCCACTCTCGATATCCCACGACTCAATTATTTGAAATATAGCACTCTAAACAGCTGGAGGGCCTGAGCTCAGTAATACAAAGTCAGAACCGCTATAGTGCCTGTGAGGACCTGGCTGGGAATATCATATCATCAGGCCAAGGGACATGCTTATCATTCACCTCATGCCATACACCCAATGACCTTGTGAGGTCACCAGAGCAGCAGAGTATAATTCTACAATGCACCCATGGTTTCCATTGATAATGAGAAATTGTACTTTGCTTTTATGAAAAAGCTAAGCTATTCATACACGCAACTTTTTCTCACAGTCTGCATCTTTTAGAACAGAATATTGAGACTTCATGTATCATGTATCCTGTTGCAACAGATTTTTGCTGGTTTTGTGAAAGACATAGTTGATCTTGCCTGGCATCATCATGACTGATTTCTCTTTGATTTGCAAGTCACTGAATGCCATGCACAAGGTGATGATAGATGTGGTGTCCATGGCTACAATGTAAATGTGTTATCACCTTGGAGACACAGCATTGAGTCAGAGAGGACGGCTACACAATAGTAACTCTTCATTTTAAACACATCACAGAGCAGAGGGGAAATACAGCCAGACATTACCTGTTACTGCAGTACTACACTAAATTGCCTTTTTTCTCCTTCATGCTGATTTAGTAGGAGCTGCTGTAACTCCTATGGCTCTGTTCAAGTGTCAGTCAACAAAGTTTAATGGGGCTGTACATTGTACAATGATGGCATAATCAGCTACATGAAACAGGCAGGCCTATATGGCATTGTGGGCATGCAGGGTGTAAATTGCTGCATGTCTCAGGCAGCAATTAGGAAGACTCCTGTGGTGAAAAGGCAGACATTTAACACAGACTAGACTTCCCTCATCTCTCTAGGAAATACCTGTGATGACATAGATAAGTGTCACGTTTATTATAACATCAATCACTCAAATTAACCTGCAGCTATAGGTTTTGTGTGTACTTGAGTGTGCGACAGTGGGCGTGTGTTGAGGATTTGGAAATCAAGATTAAGAAAAGGACTATGCCAACTAACAACACTCAGTGAGGTAATAAATGATAAACGGTAATACAGCAGGTAATAACATTTGTATTGGATTGCAATGAGGTGCTGGGTTTTGCACAGTGATAAACTAACCTTAACAGGACTTGTAAGTCATTCTGCTTACATTCCTCACTGATAATAATTTAGGAGGACTGGTCACTACTTTTCCTGAAATACTTACTAAATGCATGCCAAAAACAAAGATGAAATGATAACTTTCTTTGGCTCTCTAGTTACTTTGTAACATCCCTTGCCAAAACTGCTAAGTCAAACAGTCTTCAAGTCTTTTATTAATGCAATTTATCCTTGTGAGTTTTCCTCCTACATTTATTTCAGATAAGTAAAATCCCAGCTCTTTTCTTTGAATATCTGTTTTTGTCATTATTGCCATTGCATAGCTTGATCCAGACTTACTGGACAACCCTGCCAACAGAGTAGAGACAGTCACCTCTAAAAGTTCTTGAGCAATGCTCAGCCTTATAACTAATCACCCACCATTATCATAACCACTTTTCCTGTTAAGGATCACGGGGTGCTGGAGCCAATCCCAGCTGTCACTGGGCGAGAGGCAGGGTACACCCTGGACAGGTTGTCAATCTATTACAGAGCTGACATATTGATACAAACAACATTCACACTCATGTTCACACCTATGGGCAATTTAGAGTCATAAATTAACCCAACTGCATGTCTTTGGACTGTGGGAGGAAGCCGGAGCACCCGGAGAAAACCCACACAAGCACCTGGAGAACATGTAAACATGCCGTCCTTCTCATTAATCAGAAAATTTCAATTATTTCTGCTTGATCGCAAGTTTCGTAGCATTCTCAGTTATTGTAGTTACATAACAAAGACTGCCTAAAGTGCTGGGAAAGTGTAGCAGAGCACAGCAGAGGAGGGAGAGGAAGAGTTTGGTGGATTGCTTTTGAGTCTGATGCTATGCTACATTGAATTGCCTATTGTAACTTTATGTTCAACATTATGAAAAATGTGCATGATTACTTTCTCATAAAATAAATAAATAAATCTCATGCCTGTGCATTAAGTAGAAAGCTAAGGCCAGGAGGCAGTTACCTTAGCTTAGCATAAAGACTGAAAACCAGTAGAAACTCATCTGGTTCTTCCTAAAGTAAAAATATGCTTGCTAGAATCTCCAGTGCTCACTAATTTACAAGTTGTATTGAAGTTTCTTAAACTACACACAAATGCACACTACACAACGTGACCAAGTGGAGTGTCTTCCTGGAGTCTCTGGTGTCTGGAAACCTAACAATGACAACAAAGCTCAAGCAAGTCATTGTGGCTGAACACTGTCCAGCAAGGATAGTTACACAGTAAAACCACAAGCAAAAAACTGTGTACAATGTATTAATTACAAGGACGTTCTTCCTTTGCTCTGTCTTCACACTAAGCTAATCAACTGTTGTTTCATTAGACAGACAAGAGATCTTCTCATTTAACTACAAAAAAGTGAATAATCATATATCATGAAAGGTGAAACTATTCCTCTCAGGCAATAACCATCCCTGCTGTGACCAGCAGAGTAATCATAATAATCATCATCATATTAATTATTACCATGATTATTAATCCTAGTCATATTTTAACAGCTACGTTGTGCCCAGAGCTCATCACATTAGGGAAAAAACAAAAATTGTTTAATCACTAGTAATAATTTTTTTTTGAAGGAGATACAGGGCTTGCTGCCGAGATCATGAAACAGTGTCAGGAAAAAGCCCTATTTGAAAAAGTGCAATATCAAGGACATGCTGTAATTACTATATGTCCAGTATGACCTGTGGAGACTTCTCTGGAGAGGGATAGAATCCACTGTCCTTGAAAAATGCAGCCATAATGTCTGTGTGAAGTAAAGAGGTTTTTACAGGTGGGGTAAACTGTAGGACTTTGAGTACATAAAGGATCATGTTAGTTACTGCCGTACATTTAGAGAGCATATTCACTCAATTTAGACAAAGCTCAGTCACTTTGTGAAGGTCAGTCAAGTCAGTAACCAGTGATTGATTTGTTTTGGAAGATCACTTCTTACTGAACTGATACCAGAGGACATGTGGACTCTGGTCGCCAATAGAAACAGACAGGGTTGTGGTCCAGATTAAAGGTTACTGTTTTATCATGTAGGAAAAGGCCATCTTTCATTTCTCATTTAATGAGTGTGTGTGTTTGTGCACATAATTGTGGGTTTGCATGGGTATGTGTGTGTGAAGGAGTAAAGGTTTAAAACTTAGGTTTTTGACCTTTAATAAAAGAAAAAAATAAGGCCAATCAATTTTATAATATTGACTCAGAAGTCTACAAATTTAGGCTACTTACAATGTTAAATATTATATTAGATAATGGCTTTAATGTCTGCACATAAAAAAAAAGCTTACAAGCTCTACAGTTATGTTGTAGTACATGCACTACAACAGAATGAAGGTTGTTCAGAAAAACTCGGCACACACACACAAATCATTTACTAAAGTGTGGCATTATTGCTTTGAAGTTAATGCAATGCAAGTGGCAGAGAAAGGCACTTATTCATCAGTGTGTCAGCAGGTCATGCTATCAACAGATCTTGCTGCAGTGTTTTACGAATAAAGAGAAACGGCACTGTTGGTGGCAAATAAGTCTACACACACCAATCATTGCTTTTTAGGCACTGCAATTATCTATTACAATCGAAACAATTTCATTTTAGTGAACACACTGGACCGACTGACCAATGCTATAACTGTTACATGAAGTATACAGAGTAATTATACTATTGCCTTCAATTTTCAAACGTGACATATCAAACACCGTGACACTACCAGTCAAAAGTTTGGACACACATAGGAATGACCATGTTTTTCATGAAAAGATACATGTCTTCAGTTGT
>JAUMHL010000014.1:9861047-9901075 GCA_032362345.1 Sandelia bainsii
TGATGTTATGAAATCTGCTTTTCTTTCACAAACATGGTCATTTCTATGTGTGTCCAAACTTTTGACTGGTAGTGTACGTACTCAGTCCTCTAGGTAGAAATGGCTACATGGGTAAATAGTTAATAAAAAGAGAAAATATTGCGTAAAATGGAACTAAGGAGAGAGATTATAGAAGAATGACTGAGAAGAAGAGCTAACATAAAAATCCATGTAGTGATATACACATCTGACATCCTGTATCGCTCCCTTTTCAGTCATATGACCCTGTAGTAAGTCAGTGTAATAGCCATTGCTCAAGGGACCTTGTGATTTAAAGACAATAGTTTCAACCTGTGAATCTCGATGATATATCACTGCCACACCTCTCCTCTTCCCTTCTTTATATAGACTGCTTAAATCCCAAACAAAAGGCTTCTGCTCCTCTTGAATAAACACAATAGTCAAAATATCCAGTTCAAGTACTGTTAAAAGCTGTTTTATTAATTACTACAATATCATTTTGTTAAAAATAACTATCTGCTGGTCCTGCTTGACAAGATATGTAGATGGGAAGACGACAGCACAGCACAGTGTGGAAACAAGGGTAGAACAAAATCAGACCCACAACATTTACCCAATCTATAGATGCCCACACCCCAATCAAGTCTAAACACCACTCCACTACATAACCAGGTCCTGCCCCTAGTGTGCTCACTGGCTACCACCAGGAAACCCTGCAGGATCAACTGTGGTTATTTAAACATAGGACATGGATAAAAAAGAAAAGAAAAAGAAAAATCTCAAAATACATTTAAAACCAAGTGGATAATTAATAAATCAGCACTTGACTGAAATTAAAAGATAAAAAGAATCAACTAGATTTACAACACCACACAAATAAACAAATACAGTACATCAATGCCACATGCTCTAAGTTAGACATTTAAATAAATACCAGAAATTCAAATTCACACAAACCAGGCAGTCATAGGTTTCAGCCCTCCCCAGGAACAGCTATCCATTTACAAGTCACTAATGTAACTGAGCCCAGTTAGATGTCACTATTAACTGGCTAGTTCAGTAACCCTGTTCCATTTCCTTTTTATTCTGCATTACGATGAAATATTGTGATGAATGACGGACATAATATAAATTTAGTAATTAATACACTAGTAATTTAGATGTTAGTACACTGGACATTGTGGTAAATGGCAACAAATTAACACTCAAAACTCCCACTTACCAAAGACACTACCACGTAGTGGTACAGCTGGGTTTGGTACTACAAATAAACTTACCACGTTTATTTGGGGAACTGTATTAAACCTGCTTCCCTGAATTTCAGTAAAGTGTGTGCCTCTTACTAGCACATGACAAAGACCTGATTTCCACTCCTAAGTCCATGTATCTCCTGGATCCTTCAGTCCCACACACTGAATATACCTCCACAGCTATATGTTGTTTTCTGTTTCAGGCTATCGCTCTCTCTTTTGTCTGTTCTGTTGCTCTTTCCACATACACACAAACACACAGAGGTAAATACACACTCCCAGACAACTCCCATCTTCACCCCTGAGGCTTACACAATAAGAGCTTAATGAAAAGGTACTTCACACTGGCAGCTGTGCGCTGGGGAGATATCTTTAAATGTGACTGCTAATGGGAGGCATTAGCAGACAGTAGTTCTGTATGTGTGTGTGAATATGTGCCTCCTGATGACACCTATGGTTGTATCTATATCTTTCTTATATCTTATTAATTCAACTGTGTGTGTGTGTTTTAGTATACCACCCAGCAGTACATAGTGGCAGTTCATGCGGTTGATTTATGTCTTCCAGGCCTCTGCTCCCCGAACCCTGGCTTGATTACAGTGTATCGCTGCAGATGCGGCCATGACCCCACTGTGACCCCATACATTAGCCCCACTACATGATGGGAGCTTGTAAAATTAGATGATGCAGATCTTCTGGAGCTGATTGATTTAACTCTCCTCCCTGCAAATCGAGCATCTCAGTGGTGAAATGCATCACAGCTCCAGTGAGCCTACAGGGCCTAAGTGAGAAGGATTGATGTTCTTCCATGGATCATTGCTGAGAGGGTCTGTTTAATGCTTACAGCAGTGGTTTACATGCTTGATAGAAAGATGCTGAATTGTCTTACCATTTCAGCTGATGAAGTCATGATACAGTGAGGTGGAACAATAGGTACTTTATCAAACTTTGGTTTTACATTGAGACACAGTAGACAAAGACACAGCTGAATTGATCACTTTTGACCTTTCGCTGAACTTTACTCTGTCTGTGGAAGATATTTACAGATGCTTCCAGAGAAGAGATAACTGATGGAAAAAATGGATAAATGTCCAAGACAGAAAAGGGGATGGCTGTTTAGGAGGGAAGGTCTGAGAGTGTGTGTTGTGTTGTGTGTTGCTGCCTCTTTCATATGAAATCGGCTTTTAGTTAGCAGTTAACACAGCTGTAAATGTGTGAATAACACAATTTACAGTGGCACAGGCTCTGCATTTAATGGGGCTCCAGGTCAACTAAATTCACACTGGTGCATCCAAAAAGAAATTGGTAATGCTAATGGATGGGACACATTTCATTGTCTCACTTAGACATAGATTTCAGTCTGCCAGGAGAAGTACAGGTGAGATCACAAGTAAAGCAAGTCACCATTGGGAGAGAGAGATTTGCTTGTGCTTGGTAGACTGCAGAGTGTGTCTGCAAAGTCATCTGAGGTCAGCCAGTCTATGTGATGAGAGAGATGATGCAGAGTAAGGGCTTGGGTAGTGTACAGCACTGCCACACAGGGCTGAGTTCACACACAGATCACCACATTGAATACTAGATTAGATATTGATTGAAGCTTGGTTTTATATGCAAACAAGAAAGCCATAGAGTGTGAAGTGGGACACAAAGTTACAATCCTACATGATTATACCACTACATAGTATCTATGTGATCATTTGGATGGTCACAGTGATGCTTTGAGCTAAATTCAAATGTCAACATGTGCTAATTAATGCTAATGCTGTCAGGTATAAATCTTAGTGTAGCATGTGAACATGATGACATTTGCTAATTAGACCTAACTGGCATTATATGAAAAATCAAGGGAGCGCCAAAATAACTGAAATTCATCCGAGGGGGAACATGAATGTGCCTGTTGTGAATTTCAAGGCAATCATTTGAATAGCTGTTGATATATTTCAGTCTGGACCAAAGTGGTAGAACTACCAAGCAACTGACAGCATACATACAATTGCCACTAGCATGGCAAAAACTAAAACGAAGGTGGTCAAATGGGAAGCAACCAAGCTGCTAAAATACAGCAATAGCACATTTCTTGAAAATTTTTTTTTAGTTATCCTGATGCATTGTGTCTGATCCAGGGAATCGCCACAGCAGTTTTTGTTTTGCAATTACACACTGAGACAGTGATGACATGAGACAGAAACAGGAAAAAAGAGAAACTGAAGAGAAGAAATTGATGTGGACCAGAGTGATTAACCCTGTAGCAGCCATGTCAAATTTGATCTCTATTTTAGCTGTGTTGCCACACAAAGGCAGTGGCTTCTTGGTGATGTTCTAAGGTTACTACTACTACTAGCACTCCAGGCAGAGAGAACAAGAGGGTAGGAGAGCCTCAGATCAGCCTGAGGGATGGGCGCAAAGCTACTGTACCCTGGCCTTCCTCTACTTCTGTCCCAGGTGCAATCTGAGTTGTATACGTAGCTACGTGTTGATTCCTATGATGGCACCACCCACAGTTTGAGAGGTGACTGGATCTTGGCACTGGATGCAGGTCAGACTCCACGTTATCCAGGATTTGACTTCACTACCAGTTCTTCAAAGGCTGCGCTACAATTTTTTTTCCACTTTACTATTGCATCCAGGGGCAGACATATCCCTTTCATCAGGACGTTTGACAGCACAGATTAGCAAGATGCCTTTACCACGGTTCATAAAAGGTCTTCAATGTGTTGCCCATTTAATTTAGTTCATGAAATTTACGTAAGCTCAATACTAAGTTCAAGTGATATCAACAGCTGTGTGTAAGTGCAGAAGAACAGCCTCATCAAATTAGGGTTTTAAGTTAGCAGAATGTAATGTGACAAGGTAGGACTAGGAGGTTGGGATGGACAGGAAAAGAAGGACAAGGAAAGAACAAGTTACTGTAGGTCCAGCTCAGATTGGTGTTGACAGCAGGGATGCTTGGTGACAAAAACCCTTTGGGCTGGGCCTCATTTCTCTCTGCTGGAGTGTGAAGCCTCAGTCTCTGCCCTGGAGTTCCTGCAAATCCTGCCTTCTGCTGTTTATACAAGGGCTGAAGCCGATGTAACAGGGGCCCGCTTGTTCCATCTGGAGGAAGCAGACCCATGGGCTTGGTATTGAACAAGACGCTCCTTGAATTTAAGATCTCAGAAATGTGCACAAATCTCTGGTTTGATAAACATTTATTACTACAGAGGTTTGCTAAATCAATTTTCCCATTTTTGACAGAATCAAGTTAAAGACAAAATTGATTTTTGACAACATCAAGTATTGCTGTAAAAAACCCACAGGACTAAAAGTCTACAACCATGCTCGTGGCACCGTAAGGGCCTGCTTTTGTGCAAATCTTAGCATGCTAATATGCTCAAAATAAAAAATGCCAACATGGTAATGTTTAGTAGGCACACTTTTTTAAACCATATTTACCATCTATTGCTAATAGCAATACAGGCTGAGCACAGCTGTGGCTGATGGAAATGTCAGTAGTTTTGCTGGTACTTGGTCATAAACCAAAGTACTGGACAAATTGGAAGTTTGACCTAAATAAAAATGTGACTGCCAAAGTGACTATGATCCATCACCCGAGGACCACCAATATCTGTGGAAAAATTCATGGTAATTCTTAAAATAGCTATTGAGATATTTCATGCTGAAATACAGAGAATGACCAAACAGTGGACATTGTCTTAACCTCCTTATGAGTTCTTTACAACCGTTATAATCATATTGGTAATTTTTAACTAAATGTTTAATTGAACTTCAAGATGCAAATGTTGTGCAAAAACATACTTGCTGCTTAAAGAGGCAAAATGTTTTAAAATTGTTAGAACTAAACTAAGCAGAGTTAAACTCTCTATATAATTATCATTTCTACAGGCCTCTCATCCTTCCCTAGAGAGAGCTGAGAGCACTGTACCATCAGTGATGTAACACCAGAGTAAGAGAGGATAAAGGCAAACACCCATCCTAACAGACACATGTGTACTTAATAATGTTGTACACATATTCGACAATGCATTTTGTGTATATGTTGCATAGTGAACATAAAAAAGGAAAAGAAAAAATATTATGCACTGACATTAGTAGATCTTATTCCTACACAAACCAGTCTCGTCTATCATGTATTTGTATTCTGTATGTTTCTTTGCCAGGGTAAAATCTGCCTTCCTTTGCAGGCACAGTTCCTTTGACAGCGGATGCTGGGATCCTGATCCTGAATATAGACCTGGAATCAAGGATCGTAGTATGGAAATGGGCAGTGTCCTTGGGAAAATGAGCTGTGTTGATTAGCTGCTGAGAGATTCCTGGAATGGAAATGGAGTGAGCTAATCGATGAGGGGAGTAAAACCCTCAGGTATGGGTGTGGATGGGGTGGGGGGGTCTAACTGTTTATGGTATCTCTATCATTGCTTTAACTCCCCTGGAATCACAGTGATCAACTGAACACTCTGAATAACTGGACTGAAAGCTATTTAGATGCCTTTGAGTTAATATATGTTTGGGAAACTTGAACTACTGTATATATGAACACAAACATATACAATAGGTGCAAACACCACTCTTGTTCTTGCACTAACGACAAATCACACTTCTCCTGTCCATTCACAGGACAGTGAGCCTGGGCTGGGGGTGTTGACCACTCAGATCAATCAGAGATGTCAGGCAGATGAAAGCAAAGAAGGAGAGTGAGACTGAAAGAAAGAGGAAGACAAAGTGATGAGCAAGAGCTTAAGGAAGAGTCAGAACAGTTGCATGGGGTCAGCTGAATGGGAGAAGAATCGATAGAGATGCTGACAGTAGAGAGGTGCAAACAATTGTGACAGTTAAGTAAAAGGAAGTAATAAAGTGAATATAAAAGAATATAATATAACAATAATATAGAAGAAGACAGAATGAAAAGGGATCTTCAAGTCAGCTGTAAAGAGTGAACAATGGTGGGAAAAACCTATGGTGACAGAATCACTTAAAGAGGTCCAGTTCCATGGCGACACAGTGAGTAGGAGGTGTGAAGGTTGTGTTTTTGACACATGTTGACAAATGGCTATCTACACAGTTGGACAGTGTCACTTGTCCTCATTCTCCTCCTCCTCTGTTGATTATCAGTAGGTACAATCTAGCAATAACCTCTCTCCTCTTCCCTGTTGCCTCCATCAAGGATGCTAATGGTTGGGGTTGAGGAAACACATTGCAGTGAAGAGTAAGTGAAAATCAGGATACACAAAGAGAGAAGCTCAAAATACTTGTTGGGTTTTTAAAAGCCAGAATTATTAGCACAGTTTAAGCTTGAATGACATTTGAACTCAGTCAGAATCAGAATGACTTGAAAAGCATCAAGGAAAGCACTAAAATAGCACTTAATATTCCACTTTATTATTTTCATTTTGTTCATAAAACATTTTTAAATAGACATTCATAAATAGATTGTTGAGCTTAATCTGAGTGACACAAATACACCTCAGAGTGCTTTTGACAAACCAGATAGAATGACACACTTACAACTGTTGAAACTCAAATAGAAGGCAAGGCCCTCAGCTAGGCAAATTACCTTTGATTTAGCAAGAGCCATCACTATGTACAGTGAGAACACACACGTTCCCTAGCATGGATAGTGGATGAGTCACGTCTGCCAGCCCTTACTGTTACTGTGATGGCTTCAGATTTAAGGGCCAGTAATCTGCATTCATCTCACAGACATACTCTCTCCCTCGTCTCTGTCTCTCTGCTCTGTCTCACTGTCGCCCTTACACTACTTCTGTCTCCTTCACACACACACACACACACACTTGTAGGAAACTGGTGGGGGTGGTGTCAAACTGACAACTCTCTGCTGTGCCAAACACACACTCCGTATGTTGTTGATTGGCCACCTCTCAGGTGCTGAACTAAGTCAGGTGTTCAGCTTGAACCAATCAAATTGCAGATCTGGAAATGCTATTGTGAAACTCCTGGCCAGGTCCCAATTCCCATATGTATTCCCACAGAGCAGGGGGAGGAAGTCACATGCAGCGCAGTTAGGATCAAAGACAAAGTTTGAAATTGAGCAACTAAAGGCAGACTAGACAATCCCAGCCGAAGTAGGACATTTATCCCCATGAGGCATGATCACAGCATCCTGCAGTGACATAATATGTGAGAGCAATGAGTGATGAATGATAAATATTCAAACACCCCTCACAATGACAGCACAGATGTTTGCGTTTACACTATCCGCTGTTTCATTTCCAGTTAATGTTCCTACCAAAATTCAGGACCTGCGTTGTAAACTTCCAGTTCTGATTAAAATGTGAGGCCAATCACTGAACATGCGTTCAAAAGCAGCAGGCAAATTATGTGATGGTGGTGTTTGGGTGATAAATCAGTGAATTCTGTTAGTGACAGGACTTATTCCCTCCACTCAGGACAACATGACAAAAGTGGCCTGGCTTTGTCCTTGAAAAGGCTTTTTTGGTGCAAATTGTTGTTTTTGGTTAAACTTTTTTTGTAGCTTAAACAAATCTGAAGTTTATGTATAATGCCATCAGCAACATGATGAAAGGGAAAAAAACACATATTTTGTTGTGTTTTGGAGCAGTTTCACAAATTAAACCTCTGCGACAGGAAACTGCAGTGTGTGTACAGACATTACTGTATTGTTGTAGCCTGATCTGAGCAACATTACAACCTGCATGATGTTCTATGAAACAAGGGGCATGGTCAGACGCTCTCCTCCATTTTAACCACATTATGTAGAATCTTAGACAGACTATTACTCGTGTTCACTTAAATTGCACAGGTTTTTAATGTTGTGGCTGATTGGTGTATAATGTGATATTTACTTTATCATCAATATCATATCATTATTTCTTTGATTGCATTTTAACCTGTTAGTTAATTTCTTATATTTTAATCTGCTTATGTTTGAATACTTAATATTTTGTTTGCTGATGACCGATAACTAATTCCCTAAATTGGTTATTCTTCCCTGGTTTATTTTTCCCATCAGCTATCCATGGTGCTGAAATTCAGTGCTCCAACATTAAATATGTTGTTGCATCATATTTATGACACAGGCTGAACTAAAACTAACTGCATTGGTGTTAAGACCCCCCCCCAACAATAAATTGTAGAATAACCTGCCTCCCACCAAGCCTTAAGCACAACCTAATCAGGTAATCATTTCTTGTGTTATCCCCTGTACACAGTCCATTAACATTAAGCATCACTCTCTCATCTCTTTGGTAGCACTCCAAGCCATGCATGCTGACAGTGATTAGTAGTTTTAAAGACCGGGATAAATTTATTCATTCATTTCACTCCCTTCATCCTCTCGCTCCCACTCTGTCACGCAGAGGAACATTGCATATAGACCCATACTGTAAGTCGTGTTTGTTTAAAACCCACTGACCAAACACAACTGAT
The DNA here is from genome assembly GCA_032362345.1 of Sandelia bainsii. NCBI lineage: Eukaryota > Metazoa > Chordata > Actinopteri > Anabantiformes > Anabantidae > Sandelia > Sandelia bainsii. The sequence continues at coordinate 9,869,702 of JAUMHL010000014.1, forward strand.
AAGGTGGGACCCACTTGCAGTTACATGATATTGTTAAACCTACAAGCACAAACCTTATGCTTGTTCAGCTGCTTTTCACTTGTTCACATGATCAAGCTTGACTAGATTAGCCCATGGTTGTCAAACGGCAAATTTCCTACATGTTAATCCATCCCAGGGCAAGAAAAAAAACTGTCATTCGAGCATTTACGGTGTCTGTACTACAGCTTACACTGGCATAAAACGAGCAGGATCTATGAATCTAAGCGGGAACAGTTTGAGCTGCATTGTCGTTCTTGTGGATGAACTCGCGTTTATTCTGCACCAAAAACAAGATGTCGCCAAAAGTGCATGTGCCCTGTTAAGAAAATGTTTGGCGACTATTACTTATGAAGAGCACAGAGGATGGCTAAAACATCCTTAACCACCTTTATGTGTGCCTGTGCTCTCTCCTCCCTCCGTGTGTCTCTTTCTGTGTGTTTGAGTGTGCGTGCACATCGGCAATGAGCTGCTCCGCCACTGCGCAACGATGGAGCTATCGCAACGATGGAGATGACGCAAACAGACCCAGCTCTCCAAAAAAGTGTTTCAAGACGAACATGGCGGCAACTTAACCGCGATCCAAGATGACAATGGCCAACGGGAGAAATGATTCTAGGCTTTCCGCCCAGGTGCGGGACAGAGAAACTAGACTGCGTGCATCCAAAGGGCTCTTTACTCTCCTTTAAGTGAATCTGCAAACCGAACGGCGGCAAACGCGCAGCATCGGTACCGAGAGGCTTGCAACAGCTGGTCTCCCTGCACCCCCGACGAGAGAAAAAACCCGGGGAGGGACGATAGGGAGAGGGGGGCATGCGGTCAAAGAGGACGCCGTTTCCCCCCGGAGAGCCATGGAGAACCGGGATGCGGCAGCGCGAAGCTTAATCCTTGCGGGCGCGTTAATTGGTTCGGAGTAGCACCGATTGCTGCGGGCGCGATAGAGGAGCGCCCTGGGCCGGCGGAGGCACGGCACCCCACCGTTACAGAGGAGAACCAACCAGAGTCCATCCCCCTCAAGTCAATGAGTATTGTGGCAGAGCAGCCCCCGCGGTGGAGTCGGCCAGGGCAGCACTTTCCTAAAATATGACCAGGGGTGCTTGGATGCGTCGGCAGCATGATGAAGGCTTAAAATACTGGTTTGCACCCCGAGAGAACGAGAAGCCATTTACCGAGTCGGAGCGGGCCCAGAGATGGCGACTGTCGCTGGCCTCTCTACTGTTCATCACCGTCCTGCTCTCTGATCACTTGTGGTTCTGCGCCGAGGCGAAACTGACACGAACCCGAGACAAGCGGTCCGACGAGGGGCTTGCTATTACGGACATGGGCGAGTACCCAAACTCCCTCCAACGACATCTTATCCCAACATCACCTGATCCCCACCGTCTCGCCAGAGATGTTATTTTTCTAGGGAATTCTACCAAACCTCTGTGGCGAATGGACACCTGTCTCCCTGACAGCTTGTCCAAAGACTGCTTTACTTTCACGGACGCGGAGACCGTGTGCCTGGGCCTCTCCGGTGGAGGGGAAAAGGGGACACAGCTGGCGTACGTGAATCTGAGCGATTTGTACCTTTCTTTTTGTAATTCCTACTCACTTTTGGATTTGTTTTACGGGTTTACGAGTCCGGGCGATTTGAATTGCACCCTGGATATGGCCATGGGGGTGGACCTGCTCGGATGCAGCGAGTGTGTTCGGGCTTATCAGCTTCTCGACCAGCTGGCGGAGGACAACTACCGGGAGTTTGAACTGCTGGTTCAGAAATACGAGACGGATGTATACTCGGTTAGGACGTGCATGGAGGAATGCAAGGTAGGACTACGAGAACTCACACGAAGACACACACACACACACACACACACACACACACACACATACACACACACACGCACACACAGCATACCTAGTTCCACATCATCACATCACACACAGACAGAAACACACATCTTGTGTTGCTCTGGGCAGCAAGGCCCACACAGCTATGTGGAGGATGGAAACCAATGGAAGCCAGTGTGTAAATAAAAACATTTTGGGTGGACACACTTTTCAAATTTCACTTTAATCTTTTTCATTTGTTTGTGCGCTGGACTCTTGCAGAGGCTCTGTCCCCTATTCAGCTGTGCATCCTCTTGTGTTCAATGTCAAGAGGACTGTCAGCATGTCCTCCTTTCAGTTATTTATTTAACTGTGCAGTTATTAAAATGACATGAATAGTGTGATTCCAGATGGTAGTATAATCTGGTCATGTAGTCACTGACACAAAGACCATGGCCAACCTCATTTCGTGGACTAAGTGGGAACCACTGCATTGCATATTCTGCCAACTCCTGATTAGCTAAGTCAGGTGTGTCCATGAGGTCCTTGGGCTGATATAGGTTAATGCAATTTGAGGTTCTTCCATGAACAGGATTGATGATTGATCTTATTGTAAGCATGAAATATTGTTCATGACACTGTGGTAGAGATGTATGTTCAGACTGGCTTGTACTGTATCAGACAAAGGGTAGCGTACTGTAAATGTAACTCCAAATGTGCTTTGCAGATCAACTTTTCACCATTGCTGTGATGTGTTTTTGTGTTGTATCATAGCTTGACAAAATTTGAACATTAATATTTTTAAACACCATGCTTTTTTTCACATTGACATTTGTTGTCAGCCTAATGCCAAAATAGCTGCAGCATCACCACAGCAGCACTGTAACACAGGTCAGGGAATGAACCTTGGAAAGCAGGAAATCTTCTTTCCAAATTGTCGTCATAATGATCCTGCAACCCAAAGTCATTTCTGCAAAACGGATGTTGTATAAGGGCAGATGGCCAGGGTGCTGTGGTGTGAGTGCTGATAATCTGTATGTGCGTTGAGGAAGTATAATTAGCGGGAGGATCTACTGAGGATAAACCTTCATTGTGGAATCATGTGTTGTTAATATCTGTATTTATTATGAGTCATACCTCGTTGTTATTCTTGTTTATTAGAGGGTGTGTACATCTATGTACTGTATGTGCATGAATCTGTTTCCTATAACATCTGACTCCTTCCATCTTTTGCTATCTAATCTGCTGTGTGTCTTTGCACTCCTACTCTTTGCTAATGCAATAAGACTCATGCAGGGCTACAGAAGCCTTTTAGCCCCTTTAGCCCAATCTGCATTGCTAATCTGCTTCTGTGTTCGTGTGACCTTTGTGAGAGCACAGTACCCCAGGCCTGCATCACAAACCATCACTCCTTGAAGAACCACTCTGCAGGACAATAAAAAGACATTAGACAGTTGAAGCAATATTTTTTTAAGTATTCACTCTTATTGCTATTATTTCTGTCACCTCAGGCTTTTTCACTCTTCCCCCATCAAGTTTTTCAGCCACTGTTCAAAGCTTCTTTTCAGACAGTAAAAAAAAGGATTGTAACATCGTTAGGATTTATGTATACACAGCATATATGTTGTAGATATCTGTTGTACGTTTTTTGTATGTTTAGGGGATGTGGATGAGAATAAAGGAGCAACGATAATAATATCATAATAGAGTAAGCAAGGGAAGATTAAGAGGTGAATTTAATGGAGATAAAAAGAAGAAACAAACAGTCTGTATGATATCTATGTGAGTATATATCTTGTGATAGAAAAATGTTAATCGTTTCACATTATGCTCTATCCTTTATTCTAATGTGTTGCAAATCACTTTTTACTGTAATATTTTTTGCTGTGTGCTCTTCCACATGGCATGGATGCAGGAAAGCACACAAACGCGGTTTTACACAGTTACCTCATACAAAGAAAGGGGTAATTTCAAACAGGACAACTACTCCAACCAGCCAAGACAAAACAAGGTGTTCATACCTGAAGAATGGCTGCTTCTGTGGCATGGATGTGGTTTGGGTATGAAAAGTCTGACATAGTCCAGAAATGTGAACGGTGGCTAATTTGAACGCAGTTAATAATCCCGCAAACTGGTCCACCCAACAGACTAAAACCCACACTAAACTCTTTTACAAACTACACAAGGCAAGTGCTCAAAATAAACACGAGACTCAGGTGGTGGAAGAGGATTTTACCTGCAGCATGTGGCGAAGAATCACAAAGATGGAAGGAAATACGGTTGCAGCAGCATCTGCAGAGAGTCAGTGCGTTTACTAAATGCACTCAAGTAACCAGGTTACAATCGGCTTTTTCAAGTGAGCTGATTTCTTAACTGCCATGTACACGGGAAACCTGGTTACTGTAATCGGGGTAGGGGATTTGCAAAACCTGATTTCCTGAGGTAGATTTCTCCCAGAGAACTCCAATTACTCTACCATGTATACCGAGTTTATAATCAGCTTTTTATAAGAGTGCATGTGCAGGATAAAGGCTGCTGACACTTGCCACTCTACTACTTTCAGCAGAGAGGAGTGGCGGGATGAAAGGGAAGATCGTTACACGGAACGATGCTGCCTTGTTTTTAAATCAAGTCCACCCAAAATTCCACTAAAACTGAAGCCAACACAAAGTGCCCCGACGTCTAAATAAATCACTTTTCCCCTGGTATTTCTTTAATTCAGACAGTTTGTGCTGTAAAAAGGAGTGTTATGTCTGGCTGTCTCTCTCACAGCGCTGTCAGTAGAAAGCGATCTCTTCTGTTTCTATACAGTTTAAATCTGTGAACCACGCTTTCAAAATAAGCTCAAGGTAAAGAAGAAATCTTCTGCTGCATGTATACGTGGATTTCCAGTAACCAGGTTTCTTCAGTGCGTATAAACTCATTCCCCGATTACCCGAGAAACCTGGTTTCTCTGTGTAACCTGGTTACTTGAGTACATGTAATCGGAGTCATTGACGCAATTTTTATGGTCAGGAAATGGGGATTATGTGAATTGGTACTACCACTCGATATGTATCATTATATGGATATGAAATCACTTATATCCAGATATGAACCCATACACAAGTCCTAAAACCTCTAAAACCAAATCTTAGTTTGTCAAACACGTGTGAGAAATTAGAACTGGACAAAATGTCGTATTATAAACGTATTGTCAAACAAGTACACACACACATACACACACATGCTCACTCACACATAGAGCCCCATGTGCTGTGTTTCCTGCAGGTCCAGACCTGGCTGTCCCTTCCGGTGTAATTTAATTTGCACTCCCAATAATTCTGTGCTTCTCTGGTGGCTGTGTCTCCAGAGCTCTGTCTCAACATGTTAATGTCCTTTCTCCCTCTATCTGCCACTGTTTCTCACTTACTTTCACATCCTCTCCCTCTTTGTCTTTCTCCCATGTGTGTCAGCGTTCTAAGGAACCAACATCACACATGCACATGTACCCAGTATCTGTCCCTACATCCACCTCTTTATGGACTTACATCCCATCAGGGGGCTTGGTTTCTCTCTCCCTCTCTCCCTTTCTAGAAATACTGCATATGGGTATTGAGCTCTATTTTCCTACTGGAGTGATAGATACTGATCTAGCTTAAGGTCTTTTCCTTCCCTTCAATTACAGGCCTGTCCACACCGCTCCTACCATGTGCTCCTTCACCCAGCATCTCTGGCCCTCTGCGTATTTAACCACATTTTCTCTTTTATCTCTCTCTTCTATTAGACTACTTCTGGGCTATTTAGATTATTTATCTGAGCAACCATTACATTTAGATGTTTCAGGTTGATGTGTTAATCCCACAGTAGCGCTGAACACCCAGTATAGCTGAGACAGCAGTTTTTTACGTATTTGATCATAAATCTGATATATTGGGAAAACTGATATCGAATGTTAATAATGGCATCAATGTTTGTATGACATTTCATGGTAATCCATCCAGTAGTTGAGACTTGAAGTTTGCTTGACCTTGGAAACTGCAATGTCGCCTCAGTGCCCATTAGAAGCTGGAGATTTTGACTGTATTATATGATCTTTCTAAGAACATGATGTTTGCCCTGTTGTGATGAATTACGGATATAATAAATGTGGAGAGTTCAAAGATGTCTGTCCATGTATTTGGATAAAAGTAGGAATTTTAAGTTTACTCGCTATTTGAGGAAGTTGGTGTGATATAAACAAAAGCTTATAAACAGCCTGCTGGTGACACTAGATTCAAAGAGAGGAATATGTGTACTCGATCAGCCAACTGAGCCCCACCACATGGCTGAAAATATATTCAAACAGCAAATTAAAATCAGAGCCATTGGCAGTGAATTATCAAAGCAGTGTGTTCCAAAATTTAATATCTGCCTCAAACTTAAGCTCAAAATGACAAAATAGATTTATATAAAATAAACACTTAATATGTGAATCATACACAAAAGTTAAAAGTAATTACACTGTAAAAGTCATTTTCTGTTCTGTTTCTGTTATCACATTGTGTATTAAAGTAAATGCATGTTGTGCTAAACTACACATTTGTTTAAACATTTCTTATATAAATTAATCAATTAAATAAGCTCACAGCACAGAATGTACTTATCATTCTGCTATCAACACAGAGGTCGTGGGCTACTGCAAGTCTGGCATTTATTTCTCTTGCCCTCAAATTCAATTAAGACTATGTTGCTTCCCTGTGCAGCTCAAATAGATCCAGAGAAACTCCCCTTCATATGAGCTGCCAGTGTTTGTTTCTCCCCAGGCAGGAGATAAGGGAATGCATCTGTTCGTGAAGAACACAGCAGCACTCCCATGGAAACGCCTCCTCGTCGTTCCCTGTTCCCTGTCTACGCAGCAGAATGAGACTGTACAGCTCCCTCCTTCACTGCGTTGAGCCTCAGCTCCAATCAAACATCCACGCCCATTTTTTTCTCTCCATGTATTTCCCCCCTTCTCTTCTGTAGGCTACTACTCTGAAAAAGTCCTTATCCTCACATAGTCAGTATATGGAGGAGTGATGTCCTGTTTCTCTGGTGCGTGGGTACTCGTTGGGTCTGCTAAAAAAGTCAAAGACTACAGTATGTTCTCATCCATGCACATGTATGCGACTGTGCTTTGTGCTTATGTGCAATTACCAACTGCATGTATCCTGCAGTTCATTGTATGCTATAACCCTAGCACTGATAACGAAAGAAATCAAATGAGTCCTTCTAATGCATCTAGTTCAATCAGATCTATGACACATACTGATTTAAAAAAATGCAGTTTGCTATCTGTCTCTTCTCTCCTCTTTCTCTCTGGTATGATTAGTTGAATGATTTGATGAGTGGGTGATGTGTTATGTTTGATTTTCTGGGACAAAGTAAAGCGAGAGAAGGGGATAGGGAGAGCGGAAATGGCTGCTGTTGATAACTGTCTCCGTACAAAATGCATTAAAACACTGGAGATATTAAATCTGTAAACATCAGACATTTATTTGTTTAAGCTAATGATAATTTGAAGTGTTTAACAGCCCATGCAGCATTAGTCGATTGCAAACAAAGGAAGATGACAACTGGATTAACACAATTAGTGACATTAGGAGACTGATTTTTAAAACACAAACTATCTGAGAGACACCAGTGCCACCATGACAGCCTAGTGCTACTTTACATTTCAGGTTTGATGTTCTCCTTTGTGTCGAAATGCACGTTAATTCAGCTCCTGCACGTAAGCATGACATTGATCTGTGAACTGAATTGTTTTGAATAGAATAGAATAGAATACACTAGTTAGTGCACATCAGAACGAAATTCTGGTGCATTGACTCACCATCAGACTAGTACACTTTAATACTAAAAATCTCAGACAAAAAAAAAAAAAGAGAAACCAAGATATGTACATTCAAGAAATATAGGGAAAGTTAGTCTAATATACATAATTGTACAACTGTACAGGATCTTTAAGTCATTTATTTGAAAGGAAAAGAAGCCAGCTTTCAGTAGAATAAGTCATTGATAAAAATGGAATCAATTCAACCAGAGCATCATTGAAGCATCTCTGTGGAAGCCATTTATAAAGCACAGAGTGCAAGTGTGTGCTATTTAGACACTATTTTTAGTGTAATGTCAGTAAGCTGTTTAATGTCATTGTACATGTTGGATGGGAAATGGAATGGAGCAGCACATCACATTTCATTTATCATCTCTCCTGCAGGTAAAGGCATACCAATAATGAATGAATCTGAGGTGGTGGGGGACTTCTATGTTAAATAATTTATTGAATGAGGGTTAATAAATAAACATTAACATGAATGCCACAATGCCATTTTATTACAAATGTGATATAGCTCCTATAAAATAAATCGTTGGTAACTGGATAGATTAGGCTGAAAACATTTTATTTAATGTAGTTCTGATAAATGTACATGTGACTTCCTGTATACACTGTTGATGCTGTTGTATACTGTTGACTGAAGCTTTTTGTCACCTCCCCACGGCTGCACCCGGTTCTCGTCCTTTGTTCCACGCGAGAAAGGATTTATCTTAAACAAGCCTATTTTATTAAATCTCCAACCACTTCCTGCATGCATGCAGAGCTGGTTCTTTTCTAAATATAGATGCAGGGAGCTTGATTTTTAAGGCAGCACTTTCTCTCAAACTGTTCATCAGTTCTTTGGTTATCAAAACGCACCTAACCTAACCTTACTAATCCTGAAACCAAAAGTTTTGTTATGTTCAGTTTTTATAAAGTATGGGTCATCACAGGTTTTAACAACAGCTTGTTAAAACTTAAAAAATGCAATGCAACAAATGAAGGTGTATTGTATTAAATCTAGATTTAGTCTGCATATAAGAAACCTGAAGATAAGAGAAGAGATGAGAGAAGAACAAAAAGAAACTGGCAGCAGAAATAGTGAAGTGCGCTGAGAAAGCTACAGTCTGAGCATCACTGGCAGAGAGACAGAAACCAGTCACAGTTCCCAGACTCTGGTGACATTCTCACATTACTGAGTCATCAGCATCATCAGTCGCTCACAGCATGTCCTGATTCTGAGAGCGGTGCATAACAGCGAGAGAAGACAGACACCTGTACATGCAGTCTCATGTCTATAAACTCACTGTACTGTACATAGCCTACAAGGCAGGAGCAGCGACAAACTATAGCACAATCAACAAAATACACAGAAGACAGTCTGACGGCGATCAGGTGACAGAAGTTAACAAAACAGAGAGAGAAATGAGAGGAAATACCCAGTGATGGGTGTAGCATTATGGGCTTGTGTCAGATCACCTGACATACTGTATTTTCCCGGCTGTTTTGTACAAACATTCATTTGAGATCCTGGTCCTACTTAATCCTTTCCATTTTAATCTGGGTAGTATTTCTGTCAATGGATGAGTGTGTTCGTATTTGTCGAGTGAGAGCGCATGTGTGCATGCATGAGTGCCTGTTGGCGTGATGGGGTAGTGGGATGCTCTGTTCAAAGTGTCATTAATGTAATACGAAGAGTGAAAGGAGCTTTAAAGGAACAGTTCAGCATTTTTGAAAATATACCTGTTCATTTTCTTGGCGAGTTGGATGAGGAGACGAATACCACTCTCACACTGTCTAGAGTCACAGTCAGGTGACGATCAGTCTACCGTAGTGTAAAAACTGGAAGCATTGAGAACTGTTGTGGTGTTGCAGGATGTTGCTACAGTGCATTGTTTTTATTCCTCTGTTTTGTACAGATTAATGTGTTATTGAGCTTTAGAGGTAATTTCTGTTTCATACCACTAAGATAAGTTAACTATCTATTGGTGCTGGATTCAGCTGGCTATCAACAAGTAATAACACATATACAGTATAACTTATATTTGCTCAAAGATATTCCATTATGGAAAACTTTAAACTGCAAACAACAACTTTTTTTTATAAGTTCAAATCAGCTTTCCTTAATTAATTATTTACTTATTTTGTTTGTCAAAAATAATGAAAACTGTCCATTACAATTTACTTTAGCCAAGACCGACATATTAAAATTCCTTTTTTTATTTCAACAATAAATCCCAACTTGAATTCATCATTATCAATGAACAAATAAAAGCAGCAAATTCTTAAACTTGATGAACTGGAACCAGAGAATGTTTAACACTTTTTATTGAAAACTAGTGATATATTAAGTAATATGTTGATTACAAAATGTTTGATTAATAATACAATTATTGACGAATTCTTTAAATCAACTTATTGTGTTAGCTCTCGTTGTAGCACCCAGATAGTCATTTCACCAGAGGTGATATTTAAAAAAGGAAAATACAGGTATAAACAAATTTTTATGTAAATCTTTTCAGCCATGATGGATTTTATTTATCCCTGTCTAGAAATAAGAACTACAGTGAATGATGACTATGGGAGGTTGCCCTCAGGGTAACAAGAACTCATATGTGATACTAATTAAACAAAAAACTTTTTAGTGACTTTGAAAAGGAGGTTTATGTGTGATCACCCAGGTGTTTGTGTGTGATCGCCTATCACCCCAGGTGGAGTGAAGACCCTTGAAATGGCATTTAGACCATATCACACTAAACACCTCCATTAAAACCCATGCAAATGAGGTTTTGTTGTCCTCCTCACAGCCCTCATTATGAAGCCAAAGAGGCTTATTATTCACATCATTACTCCAGTGGCACCTAGCAACCACCTCATCACTGAGGAGCCTTTTCTGGCGCGTGATACAGTCCTGTATGTAAGTATGACAGAACTATGTTTGGTGGCCTGATTGAGGATTTTGTGAGTGGGCTTATGCTAAGAAAGCAGTATCCTCATTGTGGATGGAGCTGGAAGGGGTAGAGAGAGATAAGTTATTTATAAATCCAGGTAGAACATGGAAAAGAACAGTAAGACAGAAGAGGAGGGGAGCTTGACCAGATGATGAGCACGTCTTTGTGATGTTTTTTGCCTGCTGTGTGTGTACATGCATGAAAAGTGGATAAATGGTGGGTTACTGGGTTTTTCACCTGCTGAAGTTTCTGTCTTTGTTTAAAACCCTTCGTCCATTAATCCTCAGTCCCAGTTGCAACTGCAGCTGTGTTGCCTTTCCATCTTTCTTAATATTATGGTTCATTCTCCTTTTTGTTCTCCTTTTCTCTTTCTATCATTTCCCTACATGGGAATTACCTGTACAACATGAATGGGGCTTTAGTCCTGTCCTGCTTTGTCTCTTTTGTTGCAGTTTTGCTCTACAGTGGCATTGACAGCCCCTGACTGATTCTTTGTAAATTATTCATCTGACATTGACTTTTCAAAAGCACGGAGGAGGAACTGGAACACTCCCCTCACTTGCTCCCACGCCCTTGTGTCACTCTGCTGTACCTCACTTTTGTGCAAGCACAAACACACACAGGTAAAGCAAGTGAGCACTTTCTCTTGATGTACACAGAGGCAAGAGGTGTTATGTCTACAGATCTTCTTTCAGGCGTGTTTGACTGCAGGACTTTTGCCACAAACCCAGGAACATTTTCAGAAGCATTCCTGACCCCCTCAAAAAGTCTAGAGGCAATACTTTTTGTAAAAAAGTAGAAACTCTTCAAGTTAAATCTACAACACTGATCCTCACTGACTGCTACAATGTTAAGCAGCATCCATTAAATGGTGCTAAGCTGTCAGCAGGAATTTATTTGAATGTTATTGATGTTCAAACAACAAAAATGACTTCCTGACTATTAATATTATATATTATAAATCACATCCTGTCTCTTGCACTATAGTAAAAAAAAAGTACTCATGATTCAATTCTTGAATCATGCAAACATAACATCTCAAGGACATTTTATGCTTTTTACTGCACACATGCACGTACTAAAACATACCACATACATGCTTATTTTAGCTCCTTGTTTAATTCTTGAGAGCCCATTTGATCAAAAAGGGCTATTCACGTACATTTGATAATTGAAAATGATTATTCCACCAAATCCATCTGTTTTTCTGTATCATATTCTCGCTAGATCCAATAAAGCACAGTTGAGATATCAGCTGCATGGAGTATTTACTTTAAATCTAGCTTTTTATGGTTTAAAGACTAAACTATATACTGACATTTTTTCTACATTGTTGTCTCTCTGTTTTTTGCATCTCTTCCATTCCTCTATTCATTTTATCAAGGCAGTAACCTGTCAGACAATCGCTGCCCTGGTTCATCACATCCTCCTCTCACTATCTTGCTCCCTGTAGCCCTAATCCTCCTGTGCAGGCTCTTAGCTGGATAAAGCTGTCTCCCATCCCTTCTCTTTATGGCAGGATTTACAGCAGTACCCCTTCATATCCCCCTTTTAGCACTCTCACTGTAGCTTCAAATGCTGCAGGGCCATGCACTTTGGAAAGCATAAAATTCAGTAGCACAACAGAATGTAATCTCCGAAGGTCTATATGCCAGAAACAAACTACAATTTTAAAGGGTTAAATATAATGAAACCTCTTTTGTATTTTAATACATAAAAACCTGCTGCTCCTTACTCCAAAAATTGAGACATTATCATTATAAACAATCCCAGAAGTGATATTTGGTGGGAGATCCAGTTCCTATCAGCAAATCCAATTCCCCACCAAATAGCACATTTGGGATCAACACAACCAGGATGACTGAGAATTGCTACAGATGATTATAAACAATGTCCAACACTGTTGAACATTTATGTCAAAGACTGACCTTTGTGTAAAGTATTTGTTTGTGGCAAATAGTTTTGACAGAAAGCTTGGGGCTTTCCTTTTTGTTGTCCTAGTTGGTTGGCATTTCACCACTTTCCTGAACTTTTCTGTGGGAATAAGCCACAAACCCTCACCCCACCACCACCTCCCACTCTATGTGCCACAATGGCAGAATATAGTAAACAACACCTCTACCGTGCATACGCTTTTTTGACGAGTAGTATCATAAGGTGAAAGTTCAACTTTGAAATGGTTCCTTCATTCATAGATTCCATGTTATAATAAATGATAAATGCACTAGCTTTTCCTACTGAAGTTACGGTTATTATGAAGGATTAATTAATTAACCAATAGACTGTGGTTGTATTAATCGCCTAATCAAAAAATAATCAATAGATTAATCAATAGATTAAACCTTACTCTGGGCTCATGTTTTTCCTTGTCCTTGGTGTCAGTCAGTTGTGGCACATATTACAGCACTTGAGCATTATTCCCACTGCAAAATATGAGTGTGTTATTTTAAACCCACAGTGCAGGATCTTTGAGTAGGACAGAATGAAAATGAAATGTAAATTCAGATTCAGATTTTCTCCGTTTCTAACATTCAGTATTTAATGATTGTTTTGGTGTTAGCAGCAGTATTAATGGACTACTAGGGAAGACGTGTATATTACTGTGTATGTGACTGTGTGTGTGTGATTGTGTGAGTGAGTAAGCGAAAAGGGAGCCAAAGAACGAGGCTGGCGTTCACAAACTGACTTATTGATTTCACATTTGAAAGCAGGAGTGAGGTTTCGGACGGAAGAGCTTGGGGGGTGGAGTCATCACGAAAAAAGAAGAAATGTGGTGGAAAGAGAAGCGATGGGTCAGAGACTGACAACAGAATGCTACAGATGATTTGAAACGTAGTGAGCTGGACACACGCACTGTAGTAGGAGAGTGGACAAGCAGGGGCACATATCTGAGATTGATGCTTTGAGCTAAAGCACACAGATGCTGGTAGCACAACTCTGACATAGGAAATGATTGTGATTGATTGATAGGGGATGATGAGGGTCATATCCTGTACAGAGGACAGCAGGACTGTTGTCTCAGAATCACTTTGCCTCTCTATTTCTCTCTTTCATCTTTCCTCTCTGTCTTCTAATCACCTCCCCCAAACCGCTATACCATCAGCACAGCCCCATACCTTGGCATGATTTTTTCAAAAGGAGCTCTGGCATTAGAGCACCTCTATTAGTTTCTTCTAACTCCAGTTGCTAATAAAGTTATTTATAAGCTGTAACCTCATTATTGGAGCCATGCTTGTTTATCATATTTTATAAAACATGATGTCAAAACAAATGTTAAAATCTTGCATCTATATTGAACAAATGTTTGTTACCTAACTGCTGAAGTCATTGTCAGGATTTGTGTTTTCACAGAAAATGCCTTTCACTGCCTTCACATAAAAATTAGTTCATAGTGGAGTCCTCTACAACAAGTTGTCTGGATTTCTCTAATTTTTCTTTCTCTTCTTGTGTTTCTCACAATTGAAGCTACAGTATGCAAATGAAGCACATGATATTTTTGTGAAGTCTTTGCTTGTGAAACTTGAAATCCATTTATATTTGTTTGTCGATTTGTCTGTCTGTAATTTGTGCATACACATTGTGAGTAAAGTCTGTGTCTGTGTGTATCATTGTGTTCCTGTGTGTTCTTGGGGTTCAGTGTAATCACAGCTTTAATCTGTCTGCTAGGAGTCTGTGTGTGGGTGACATTAAAGTTCTCATTAGCACTGTAACTCAGCACCAATGTCACTGTGAAGACACCAACGACACATCCATTGCAACAAAATCTACCCACCACGTCTGTGTCTATGTGTGTGCAAGAGCGAGACAATGATGTGTTTTAATGTGCTGTCAGTTTCATTACTTGTGTAGGCAAAATTAGATAAAACGGAACACAAATGCTTCATTTAATAGCATACACTACTAAAATGTTGAGGAATAATAAGTAATGTGTGATTTGCCAGATTAGGTGAATCATGTCTTGCACCACTTTTTTATTAAATGAGTTAACAGTTCTCTTTATATGCACACTATTTGATGTAGCTAAAGTAAGGCAGGACGAAGGCGAGAGAAGAGTTGGAAAGAAGGAATAGTTGGGAAGAAAGAAGAGATGGGTTTCTATGGTAACAGGAAATTAGTTGGAATTCAGTGAAAGATGTGGTGTAGACCATTTTACTGAGCAGAAACCACAATAAATGAGTTACCGAGCTAATCAGTTTCTAACGCTTAGCATCCTTGCTTGCTCTAGCATGCTAATGCACAAGCAACATACCCTACTAGCTTTTTTATGAGGATAATGCTAACACAGCTAACACATCTAAATTGCACAGAGAAAGTTTATCCTGTGGAGGATATTATGGAGCCTTTAGACAATGCAGCATGGTTTTGCTGTTGTGTAAGAGTGTCACAGTGATTCATTCTAATCTGGAGTTGCTAGGTGGTTTTCCCTGAATTATAATTTTTTTCTTGGAAAAAAAAAAGGCAGAAAAAAGTGAAAGCAAGAAAAAGAATGGAGAGACCGATAGCAGATCCATCAGACTTGTCTTGTGTGTCCTTGGTGATGCAGATCTGCAGTTTTTCTGCAGGAGGAACAACAGAGACACACATAGAGAGGGAGACAGAGACAGAGAGAGAAAGAATACATTTCCAGGGTCAGGGGCTGAGACAAACACTGAAGCTCAGGGAGTGAACATTGTGCACCTGCAGTGGGACTTGGCTGCTATGGTTGATATTTTTTCTGGAAGAAATTAGGTCTCTGATTTGCATTATGCAGCATCCTAGATGCAATGCCATTTCTGCATAGTATAAAGTTAAAAGATAATGGCTTCAGTAACTGGGCTAGACTTAGTGTTGAAATAGACAGATTTTAATTTTTTGACCTTTGGGTAGAGCCATTTTATTTTTGTTGTTGCTGGTGTGTATATATGTGTGTGTGTTTACATGCAAGGTGTGTGTGGTTGGTACATTAACTTCAAAGAGGCTAAATATACTATTTTGTAATAGAGAGAGAAATGTGCCATTTTTTGTTAGGCAAATGCATTTTAATAGGCTTCGTCTGAATATATTTTAATTACCACTAACTAATTTGCCAAAAATGATACATTTCTTTTTATTGTTCTCTATTAATTACTTAATCACATGCATGTTTATACACTAGACTGTTTTTATTAATGTCTTGATGACGCTTCATAGCTTCATAGTTTCCCCCTTGGCTCCAGTAACAGGATGAGGAGAGAAAACAAAAGAGGGGTTTGGGGGGAGGTTGTGAGATAGAAGTGTTAAATAGAAGAGAAATGGAATAGACACACTTCCAGTATATAGGTAGGCACAGAATAATTCAATTAGAACAATGCTCGAACCCTAGTTAGTTAAAGTTTAAGAAGGAAAATGCATTACATAAACAGTGGACAGAGTTCATTAAATGCCTGGTTTCTCTCTGCCATAAAAAACTTTAACCAGTCATCTTTAAGCTCATGCAGTCAGAGTGGTGCTATAAATGGACTACTGAAAAGTTTTGCTTAATTAATAAATGTTAATGCATTCAAGATGGAACACTTAATCCTGAAATACAAGGGCGTTTGGTTTAACATTCACTTTTGGTATGTTTGATATCAGTTTCGTCAATATTTAATGTGGAAAATGAAGAAAATGTGAAATACTTTTTTCATGCCTTCACCAAGCAAATAAAGGATTTAGTTCTTCTTTCTCCACTTTAGTAATATTAGCATGTGCAGCATATAACAGATGACAGATGCTGGTAACTATGTCACCAAGAACATGACTGTCAGATTTAAAAGAGTACATAAAAATAAGTAAAAAAGTAAACTAATCATAATAATGTCACAGTACTCAAGCAACACGCATGCAACTAAACTGCAACCACAAATGAGTTTTGAAGGAAACATAATTACCATGTCCTAATGCAACATATTTTTGAATGAATAAATACAGTACATGTATTAAACAGAGTCTTCCACTTGCAAATGAATTGTATACAAACATATTAGTTTGTAGGTGACAGAGTGGCACTATATCTGGAAACAACTTTTAGTGAGTATATACTGCACATGGTTTACTTGTGCTGAAAGAAATGTTGGTGTTCTGGTGTCTTGCTATTACCTACATACTCAAAGCTCTAACAATCATTTTGTGTGCACATAAATGGTTATACTGTGTGTGCAGGTTTTCAGTTGATCCTGTTAGTTTAAGGGTATAAAGGGTAAAAGTCACTGTGCTTTGTTTCCCTACTGCAGAAGTTTACTACTAGTGTGTCAACCCCCCCCCCCCAAGTTTTATAGGCCAAGTGAAATTATAGATTGAATATTTAAAACTAAATCAGGTAACACAAAGTTTTATTTACTTGGCCCAATATGTCAATTAGCAAATGTGCCCTTGTACAACGACATCTTCTGCTCTTGGTGAGGAAAGAAATTGAACAAAATGAAGATTTTAGGTCATCGATAATTTATTTATTTATTTATTTTTTTTCCTCTGAGAGTTTCTTAGGGCACAGCACATGTAGTGCATAAAACGTACACTTAAATTGGTAGAGGGTAAACATGCACCAGATATAACTGTAGGGAGTGATTTTGTACAAACTACTGTTTCCACAAATATATACAAAATTAAGATTGTTGTGTCATTACATGGTACATGTCCTTACACAATGAGAATTAAACAGTAAAACACGTGCATATTGTATGTAGACGTTGGACCTTATGGCTACCTCTTTGTTCTTCTGGATGAATGTGTCTCTGTGTTTACTCTTACTGAGGTTTCATTAATCTAGTTTTTGCTGTATTGTCCCTGGCCATGTGCTGTATGTTTTACATTATGACTGGTTCAGAACGTGTACTCTTCACAATGTCACTCTACTCTCTCTCTCTGTCTCGCTCACGTTCATATTATACGTATTAATTAATTGATTAAGTATATAATTTTTCCGTAAAATAACAGAAAAACACTGGCGGCAGGGACCAATGGAGATTAGTAAATATATGTGATGTAAGACAGACATATATTGGAGCTCACAATAAAACGTGTTTGGTTTTAATGTTGCTCCTATAACACACTGACACACCTCACTTAGTTAACTAAAATCTTTACACTGAAGGCTAATTTGCAATAAACTGTTTAATAAAACATCTGAAAAGCTGGTTGTTGTTAATAAGCTGGTCTATATTTATATTTATCAAATGTTTATGTTTATTATTATGTTTATTATGTTGTTTTAAGTTAAATTAACAATAAGATGACCTTAAAAAACAAAAAAGCATTATCTGAGCAATACTGGGCACTTCTGATTTCAGGAGATAAACGTAACATTACCTTCGCGAAATTTGCGTTACAGTGTTCCTGTGCTGCTTGATTAACATGTTTGTAAATTAACAGAACAGAACATTCACAGTATTAAAGGGACAGTGACCTGTCAGCTGTACTAAACTGTTGAACTGGCTGGACATTTTCAAGACACTGATCAGCTAGCCTTAAGCCCTAGAACAAATCTCTAAAGCTGATGTGAATCAGGGATTGATGCTGAGTTAATTTCTTTCTAGTATTTTAGTACAGATTTGACGATTGAGTTTTTTGGGAGTCAGGTGTTTCTTCTTTACAGTCATCTGTACAACTGAAGAAAAGCTTGTTATAGATTATGTGTGTGACACAGCTCTGGCTATAAGAGAGGCATTTCTTCCTAATATTTTTACCAGACCCTGTCTTTTTAACTCTAGTTTCTGTATTTGCTGACATGGATTATATTGTACAGCATTTGTCACTCAAGCTGAAACATTTCTAAACTTCTAACTACGTTTTGCATCTTAGTTTGCATTACCTAGAGTAAACCCTCCACTCCTGAAACAGCTGTCAGGCACTACTGTGTGAAAATGGAGAACAAATGTAAATCAAATTAATTACATGGCATTTAGGAGATACAACTAACCACACTGATAAGTTCAAATTAAATTGTAACCTCTCAGAACAAACTGGGTTCCCAATTTACAAAACCTTTTGTGTAGCCCAAATTAGGCGTTAGAGTACTCTAAGTAAACTGGGCCCTGAGAATATTTCAGAGCAATTATAACAGTTTTACAACCATCTTTATTAGATTAAATTATATTTTTTCCAGCTGTACATATCACACCTGCAGTTGCTGTAAGGTTTCCTCTTTAGCTTGTCAGAGGTGTGCTGATGTCAGTGTCTGTATGTGTGTGTTTGTGTGCTGCAGTGTGTGCTTGTGTTTGTTGCTTTGCACACTCACAAACACAGAGAGGGCGAGTCAGTGTCAGCTGTGCACCTGTGTACTGTATGTTTTGTCCTGTGTCAGCGTGGCCTCTCCGAAGCCTGATGTTATCGACCTCTGGTGATGAAAGGTAGATTTTGTCCTTTCCAGGTGTCCCTACTAGAGAAAAGGGAGAAGATAATATAACAGGTTTCTTCAAATCCTCCATGGGCCTTGCTCAGAATTTCTGATTAGCTTGTTGCTAAGCTATTCCATGCAAATCTGTTTTAAGTTTCAAGTCTAGTCATGGATCTGAATCAAATCTTAAGTCCCTTTGGATTTATTATCAGCCTTTGTATAATTTCTCACAGGGATTAGGGGCTATGAACAGTCACAATTACTGTATAATGAAGCACCTTGTGGCTGAAGATTGAATAATGCTGTCTAAAATGATTTTGATGTATAATATGTGTGGTAGGAATCCACAGTCTATGCTATGGGAATCTCGTTTGTGGTTTTGGGCAATTTACGTTGCCATGGTAACTTGAAATGCCAACTAAGCATAGCAAGGGGCATTACCTGACCGAGCTGGTCGTTTTGATGTATAACATGTCTGATAGGAATCCACAGTTTGTCCTGTGGGGCATCTTGTGTGGCGATTTTTTTTTTGGCGATTTACGTTGCCATGGTAACTCAAAAGGAAAACAAACCATAACAGGGGACATGCCATGACTGAGCCGGTTGCTTTAATGTATAATATGTGTGGTAGGAATCCACAGTCTGTCCTGTGAGCTCATCCTGTGTGGTTTGTGTGTGGAAGATATGCCCCTGAACCTGGGAGCCATCTTGATGAAGCTTCAGCCAATCAGGAGCGACATTACTCACACCATGTGACATGTCTCAAATCCAAACAAAATCACACAAAAATTATATCATTTAAAATAAAAACTCTCAGGGTGGAGTCAGGTGTGTCTGTGTGTGTGTGTGAAATGATTATAAATTAAAAAGAACAGAGGTACTTAAGAGAGGAAGGGAGTACTAATGTATTGGGTTAAAAGACACACACACACGCTGTGAGAAAATGCTGCTGAACTTAGAAGCCATGTTGATGAAGCCTCAACCAATCAAAGAGCAGGAGTTAACATAGAGATTTACATTGCCAGGGTAATGGACACACAGATATTAACAGTTTGTAAACACACTCACACCTGCACCAAATTACTGTTTGATGATGACAGTCGGCCTGTCCTGTCACTATAAAAACCACAATAGGGGACATGTCATCGTTTTGATGTATAATATGTGTGGTAGGAATCCCCAGTCTGTCCTGTGAGCTCATCCTGTGTGGTTTGTGTGTAGAAGAAAAGCCCCTGAACCTGGGAGCCATCTTGATGAAGCCTCAGCCAATCAGAGAGCAGGAGTTAACATGGTGCTTTACGTTGCCATGGTAACGGACTCAGAAACTGACAGTTAGGAAAACACACAGACACACCTGCACTTCATTTATGTTTTTTAACACAGGAGAAGTGATGACAGTTGGCCTCGCCATTCAAAAAGTATAAGTCCTGTCACAATGAAAAACATATTGGCGGAAAGAGGACAAGTTTCCCTCCATGTACATGTCTTTTTGTAAAGAAATTAAAAAAGATTAGGGTTTGGTGGCGATCTACAAAAACAGGTCATCTCTAATTTGGAGGAGAATTTTGAATGGAGAAATTTCCAGATTTTCAACACTCACCTAAAACTAAAACTGCTCAAATTCAAAAAGTATAGAAGATATAAAGAAGCTGTTTTACAGGGAAAAAGCTAAAAGTCTCTGGACTCGTTTAAAGTTCGAATGACGTTTCTATGACAAAGTATGGCAATACACCATGAGGATGAAGGGAGGAAAGTTGATGAAATGACTCCTCCAACTGCCATTTTTTGACGAAAAAATAGAAAAACTTAAATAAAATAAAAAATATTTAATGTTTTTACAATAAAAGTAATAGCACACATGCCGGGACCGAGCCGGTCGATTTGATGTATAATTTGTGTGGGATCACTCTTCCGTTCGAGCCGCATTAATGGTGACGGAAGAATAAGATATAAAGAGACCCGTTTCGAGGTGAATAACAATATGTGCCTCCATTCATTTTAATGGCAGGCACCACTAAACTGACAAGACAACGAGATAAATGTGGTGCAATTTAAAGAACGTAACAAAATCACCAAGACAGGAATGAAACAGTACACAGTACATGCAATACATGTCATGTTAGTAAGGATGAAGACATGAAACGTGGAGGAAATGGGTAGGTATTACTTGCAGTAAAGGTTTTTGGCTACCAAGGTGCTCCGTGTCACCTTTAAAATGATCATGCTGATGTTTTGTACATTTTTTGTTGGATAGCACTAATCTCAGAGACAAATCTGGTCATATTGTGTTTCCTGTGACTGCATTGTCTTTCTTGTTTCACAAAAAATTTAATGCTTTTAATGTGAAAAAGCAGCAGTAGCAAATGCTCAGTTTATGGTAGCAGTCAAACATAAGTAAAATACAGGTCTGGTACAGCTGGAGAGAAATAGCTGTAAAGAGTAAGTGTTTTATCAATGAGATAGATTTTTAAAAAGAACTGAATTACATGCATGCCTTATTTCCTGTAAATCCCCTGTGCATGTAAAGGTAATTTAAATCCAGAATGAGAATGGCAGACTCCTCCGTAAGAGAAATATACTGTATATAGAGACATACAGTATATATGTGTATAGAGAGAGCCTGAATGTAAATCCCTTGAATTGCTATTGCTGAAAAAATGTCACTCATAAATAATTTCAAAAACAGATTTGCTATGACATATATAACCATGTGTGCTTAATTCCATCAACAGTTCCAGATTTTGTCATGTTTAAAATGATAAAAAACACATGAACTCAAACAGTATTTGAAAGTAACTGAACGTAAAAGACAACTGTAGAGACTCAGGAAAACAACAGGGTTAAATTGCACACCAAAACGTCTGTGTGCATCTTCCAGGTAAAATTAATTAGCATTGTTAATGGTTTGTGACTGAATCAATCTCTTCGATCAGAGCAAAGCTCCTACAAAGCCTGCTACAGTGTTTCCTGTTCTTCTATTGAAGCAATTCTTCCTCTCTAACATCTTTATTTTCATTTTTATCCTTAGAAAATCTGCTTGTTTATGTGTCTCTTCTACATCTTGCTGCATTTATGTGTAAAAACAACTAGAGTAGACCGGGGAGCATAATATTCAGGCACTCTTCCACCTTTCAGGGCGTTGAGTTTATATTAGGTGACAGTGTATATTTCACTGATATTAAGTTGCTACTGGGAAAGATAATTCTTGAAGTGAAGAACAAAAGGACCATATGTTGCTGTGTAGTGCTTGAACATAATGTTTGTGAATAAATATAGGCTATTTTTTATGTAGAATCGAGGCTACACTTTCTTTATAAATACGTAGATGTATTTCTTATTTACTATGACACTTCCTAATATTTGGCTTGTATCAGCCATTTATTTGGCCTGTGTCTAAAAATTAATCTCTCAGAAAATAGGGCTTAAAATAAGTGAAATGTTATTCAAGCAGTGTTTTACTGTCTGCTCATTGTGGTGCATAATGATGCTCAAAATACAGGCATAGAAATGTATCTTTGGGTTGCCAGTGGCTGTAAGTGCTTGGTCCATAACATGCTAAAAGCTAACCATGTTAACAAAACTAATCAAGATTTTTTGTGGGTTTTAGAAAATTACTTTTGGATGTATCAAAATTTGGTATATTTGCAGTGTATATCATTATATCATTCTTTGAGCAGCTTTTTCTTGCTTTTTGTTTAGTTTTGTGACCACAAAAATATCAGACCATATGGGACTTTAGTTACTT
Source organism: Sandelia bainsii (assembly GCA_032362345.1). NCBI lineage: Eukaryota > Metazoa > Chordata > Actinopteri > Anabantiformes > Anabantidae > Sandelia > Sandelia bainsii. The sequence continues at coordinate 9,892,375 of JAUMHL010000014.1, forward strand.
TAAGTTGGGAAGTGAGTGGGCGGAAGGAAACCAAAATCTTGTCCAAAATTTTGAATGTATGAAGGACAAAGTTGCTGCATGTAATGTAGTAAGGTAATGTATTGTCTTAATTACTTACATAAATGTGGGTAAAAAACACTGGTTAGGCCATGTACATTTAGCATGAGGACAGCATTATCAAGTAAGATTTAAACACTTTCATCCTCTTGAGCCTCATCTTGAGCCTGTTTATAATGTGATTCTGTTTCAGGTGTGGGCTTTGCCCCCTCTGCATTTGAGGAAAGAAAACCAGGAGCTTTGTCACCCGATATAAACTCAGTGTTCTGAAAAATACAGTAACAAAAAGCCTGAGTATTAATTGTTCCCTCGTCCTTCAGGTAGTTCTCATAGATGCTGCAAGGGAACACACAAACACACCTGTTTCCTAGGAGAAAAGAGGGAGGAGGACGCGTAAGCATGGATTACAGACATTAGCCAAATTGGTGGCTTTTGCAGATACTCATTGTGAATATATATAACAGCTTAAACCAATCACTGAAGTGTTCCATCACCAAAAAAAAATAGCTAGGAAAATAAATTTCATATTGTAAACAAATGTGTTTGTGTTAACTATGTGACTAACGACCACAAATGAAAACCAAGGTTAACGGTCTCATTATGATAGAAAAGTGATGCTTCACTCATGCTGCTACTAACTTCCATTGCCAAACCACTGTAACTGTAAGACATTTTCTGACTGTATGTGTTAACCTGCTTGCTCTTTTGTGTCCGTGTGACTGATAAGTGCTTTCCTTTGAGAAAATCTTAGCAGGAGGTAGACAACTACTGTTCAGGCCGCTTTGACTTACCTTGCTGTGCACCCCCAGCTGGCTCGGCTGGTCTGGAAACCTACCTTAATATAGATCAGGCACCTGGGAGACCAGCATGAGATTGTGGGCCTCTGGCCTGTTCCAGTGCTTTATTGATAGACACCAAGCTGGATTGCCAATATCACAGCAGCACATGGACGTAGTGGCTGTGTGTGTGTATGTGGCTTCTTTACGTACTGTATATGTGTGTCTGTGCGTCTGTATTGTGGCACTTTCTTCTTTCTTTTCATATATTAGTTTCCTTTTATATTTGCTCAAACATTCTTCACAAGCTTGTAATAAAATCTAACCCACATACACATACATGTACACATTACGCACACATTTACACTGACATGTACAAGGTTAGTTTCACATGGGCCAGCAAAGTAGCTGGTCATATGTTATTTTTAATGAAAGAGGTGTCATACTGTATGTCATTAGACTTTATTTGCTCCATCTCTATCTGTTTTTCTGTGTACTGTTGCCTCTCATTCTTAAATGTCATGATCTATTCCATCAAAATAATGACACTGATGTTAAATCAATTTCACGGAAATGGGAGCAGGAAATTCATACGTGCGTCTTTTATCTCTACCCCATTTTACAGAAGGGTGACTTCATCTATGCAGAATATAAGAACATGAAACTCTTATAAAAATGGGGGTAAAGCAGATGGGTGATAAGAAACATGGAGAGAAAAGTATAGAAGGAGTCAGACAGAATAGAAGGAGAATGAAGAGGTAGTTAATATTTGATTAGTTAATTAGAGAATGTGCTACGTTCTGAGCGAGTGTGCTGTAGCTCTAGGCTCCTCGGTGTCATTGTGGCCGACACAGTCATCACTTACTGTACCAGCCTATTTCCGATGGCCTACACTTCACAACAAATACAGTACCAGCACTAGCTATTTTGCAATCATACAGTTCAAAAGAAAGTGGGTGCACAAAAGGAAAGAGTTACAGTATTGTGAAACATAGTGCAGCTTAAGGTGTTTTTTTTTTGGTGACCAGAGGTTTGTGGCAGATCCAGGAAAACTTGAGTGTGGAATACGATGTAATTCATTATTAAACATTGTCAGAGGACATGCTAGAGGTCAGTTATAGTCTGGTATTAGTGAAGGCTACTTGTATCAGTTCTTTTAAAGGGACTGTTCTCTAGCCATGACATGGAAGAAGTTTAATAATTGTAATGAAGCAAAGTAAAGTGAAGCAAAATGCACAATATAAAATATACTGTATAGGGTTTGCTAATTTTTGAGAGTTATACATTGGTATTCTTTCATTTTAACCTGGTGACCTGGTTTTAATTGGTGGACCCAGTACAGTGCAGACAGTACAGTGTCACCATAAATGCATTGTGTTAGTGGACTTTCAGACTGATACACTACTGCTGCAGCTACTGTCCCACTTTAGTTCACAGCAAAGTCTCTGAAATAAAGAAGAGGTACAGGAAAACACAACTTTGCCTGTCAAAGTTGCACCTTTTCTGCAAAAAGTAGAGCTAGAGACCCAAGGAGGGAGAAAGTGAGGACATGACTTAAGAATAACCAAGGACGATAGAGCAGGATTGAGGAAAGCAGAAGGAGGCGTCGGCTTCCTCAGAGAGAAACCCTAGAAATGCCACATATTACCTCAGACTTCTGAGGAAGAAAAGACATTGAGTGCGTGCATTGAGACAAGATGAGATGGATAAAAACACACAAAAAATGTCTTTTCTGCTGAACATTACCCAGTTATAAAATCAAGCGTAGATGTTAAAATGAAAGCGAGAATACAGTATGTCTTCTCTTTTGTCTTCTCTTTTTGTGATGTGAGAATGTCACACTGGGTCCAAAAAAGATACAGATGTCTCAATGATGAGTGACACAGATTTCACACACACACACACACACACACACACACACACACAAATATACATCACAGGAATGCATGAAAAGCTTCATCTTGTTTTGAGAGTCCCCTGTGCAGTAGAATCTTCTCAGTCCATGAATAAAGTTTTCCCTTGACTGGTGAACATGTGATGATTGATGCTTTATTAAGCTTATCATCAACCCAGAAGAACAGAAAGCCTAATTCTCCAGCACTTGTCCTTTCACTGCGAGACCAGAGGAAAAAATAAAGAGAACAGGGACCAAGGTCTGTGTGTTAATTACAAATATTTAAGATAAATCCAAGTGCATTGTGTTGTGTGTGTGTAATCAGTGTGTCAGTAATGAACACAGATACTTCTAAAATTAGAGGTTGAAGAAAAAGTAAATCATTCATTCAAAATATCATAATAATGAGTTAATAACACAAGTCAATGCAGGAAATTTATCATAGTTTTTAAGCTGTTTTGTAATGTAAATGTATTCTTTTTTTCTTTAACTGAAAGGTAAGACAAAAATGGGTCACCTTTTACAAATTTGTACAGACAATGAATCTTCAACTTCAGAGCATTCTTGTTAAGTCTAAAAATTTAAAAACACTCTAATTGACTTTGTTTCTTAGCTCTGACTGTCACATCACCGATTATCTGATTTCTTACTGCCTGTTCTGACAGCCATTGATCTTGCCCTGTCCATCACAACATTAAATCCACCTGTAGAATTTTTTTTCTGGCTGATTGGTGGCTGATATGTTGGTAAAATATTTAACTATTAGGCATAACTTGCAGTAGTCAATGAGATCTACCAACATTGTTTGTCTGCTGACCACACCCTGCTTAAAATGTAAGATGCAGTCCTTCCCTCACTGATCATGTAGTAAACCATTTTAGAATAATAACCTCAGTATTTTCAGTATGCACTATATAAAATAACAGCTGCATAGAAGTGCCCATAAGCAAAATATCTTATTGCAAACTGACTTTACTTGCAACTGGCTTGCATATTCAATTTAAAACAGTGGATTTCTGTGCAAACTTGTATTTCTTTCATATCAAATCTAAAGTTTGCATTGACAGAATGATCCAAATCATTTAGCGAACTCTGGTGCGGTCCTCCTGGAGAGAAAGCTTACCGAACCAAAACAGGAGTAAAAGCTATGAATCGCGTGATTTGAGGGCATTGGATTAGATGTAGATTTTAATTCATTTTGTTTGTACGTCCAAAACCTTCTGCAGGATGAATCGCAGACAAACGTGGAGTCGTAAGAGGGGGCAGCGTCTCACATACATCTATGACGTTGGTGCGTGGTTTGGTACGTTTGGATTTTTCCCTGTTTGAAAAGAAACGCTACAAGTTTACAAACTCATCGTAGAAAACGTACTAAGGTGCGAAAACACCCTTAATGTAACCTTACATGTCTTTTATATGTGTGAGTTACTCTCTGAATGGCCTCAAACCAGTTTCTCAGTTTGTTATGTGAATTTACATGGACTTAATGTGAACCTTGAGCATCGCTGCAGTCAAGGAAAATGCATGCCACGGTGAGAAGTTTGAGAGCATTATGCAACCAAGCCACCATAGAGTTACACTATCCGAGGCAGCACTTTCACATCCATCACACCTTCAACCTTTTTAATGGCTGCATGTATGAGCTTGAGCCCATTTTGCACTTCAGATAAATTCCAGCCCAGATCCAGACTGGCAAGTTTACAGTCTCTCCCTGCAGTGTTTCAGTGAGCAGAATTTGTTTCACGTTGGAAAATTAGCATTCTACAGTAGCTTTCACCCTCACATCAGGGTGTTGTTGCTGCTGTTTTTAGCAGCTTTCACTCCTACACTCCTGGTTCTAGCCAGCTATGACTCAGGACTACTAATTGTCTTCATGGCATGAAGGAACCCTCAGGGGTATCAGAAAATAACCCTGAGTGATAACTCACGTTCATACTTTTTTTAGATTAGTTCTTTGCTTCCAGGTATATCATGTGATCTACAGTATGTGTGTCTATACGGTAGGTGTCTTGTGAATGCATGCGTGCAAATACATTTCTCTCATACACTATGTCTACTCATTCTGTATACCTTTGTGTGTATAGAGTGGTTTAAATGGCATTATTTTTTATGCTGGATTCGACAGTGATGACCTGGCAATAGTGTTATTTTGGCTGAGAAAAGATTCTGGCCCTCTCCAACCCTCTGCTGTAGTGATTACTGACTCCAGACTCCTGGCACACATATTTCAGCTAGAGGCCAGGGCAGCTCCACCCCATAATCACTATTGATTACTGATAATCCAGTTAGGAGGAGGAAAACTGCCTGTGCTTTGGCAATGAGGAGAAGATGGCGTCAGTTAGATCATCTATCTTCTTACAGTGCTGCAGAAGAAGGAAAGACATGAATCATTTTAGAATTTCAAGCTCCTTTTACACACTCACATGTAAATTTGTTGGCACTTTTACTCTTACTCTTCCTTTTCTATAAAAGTTATCATGACAATCTTACTGGATCAGACCTTCATGTACAGTAGTAACATTCCTGTAACATATTTAAACAGACAAGGTTGATAGAGAAAGAGATTAAATGTGGGTGTTGCTCCTTTTTTTTAAGAGTAGTAATACATGTGTCACTGAAATGTACTGCATATACTATGACTCATCGTGAATTAGCTAATTTAATTTTGTAGAGTTGATTCTTCTCATGTCAGTTCAGTCAGTAACATTTATTTTGATCCATTTTAATTTTCCAAAAACTTGGACAAACAAAATAATTATCACAGCATCAGTCTAACTTTGAGCTTTCATTCATGTGAATCTTACAAACACTATGTGAACCAGTAGAAATTAAATAAGTCTAGTTTCTTTGTAACTCTGCTTGGATGCTGCACTGAGTGTTGCAGAATTTAGAGTGTTAAGAAAATGGATTAGGGGATCTTGGATGGTTGGATGAGTGAGAAGAGGAGATGAGAATCACTCATCACCTCTTCATCACTCACAGTTGTCATTAGCTTATCTAAAGTGCCTTGTGGAGTTTTCTTATTTTGTTTACATTCAGTCTTTGTCAGAACACATTGTGTGTACCCATGAAGGCTAACAAATGTTTTTAAAACGCTTGATTTCGCATAAAACAATTGCAAAACAATGTTTAAGAACATTATTCTGTGCAAAAGTTGGTCTTAAATGTCTCCATGTTTGCCTCACTTGCATTTTATCCTAACATCTTAGTACCTCCCACATAAGACACAAGGGAGAGATGCAAGGAAAAGATGTGAGGAGAGAGTAACTGAGGAAACACTTTCTCAGTGAGACGTCCTTTTCTCCAAAGCGTCATCTGAGGTGATGTAGTTTCTGATGACAATGGCACAGCTGGATCAGCTGTCACTCTGCAGGCGTTGAGAGTTATGGATCCCTTGGAGTTTGTACTTGCAAAGATAATGTGATGTACTGTCCAATTAATAATAACTAATGCCAGCAGAGAGTTGTAGTGATGTTTTCCAATATAATAGAAATGAATGTGGGATGTCTTGCATGTTTCCCCTTAAATAAAGTGTTTGTTAAGTATCCACACATTTGTTACAAACCCACATGCTGGGAGGATAAGGCGCAGGTGAGGAAAACAAGGACACATTTTAGTGTAATGGAAAGCAGCCAGTGAGAAGCATCTCGTGTTTCCTAGCTTCTAAAAGTGGAGAAGCCTTCTTCTTCACTGCATTTGTCAACACATTATTATGTTTTTGGTGAATTACTGCAAACTCTTCATCAGCTAAATGATGTGAAACCAGCTGCTGAATCTGAATAGAAGAAACTTCTCTTCACCTCTGCTACCTTTTACTTACCTCATGCCAGATATTGCATGGGTATTCCAGCTCTATCTGTTAAGGTCATGTGACAGTTGAATAGTTCCAGTACAGAACATTTATGCAACAGAGGCCTTTTAATGTCAAAAAGTCATAATTTTAACAGATACATCAAATGTCAACAAACTCCATTTGAAAAGGTTCATATTCTTTGTGAGAGTGAAAGAGAGTCTGTATTATTGAACGGTAGCTGTTTGCAACCTTTTAAAAAATGGTTTATCCAAAGTTTGATACTGTATATTTTCTCTGTTTAGAATTAGAAGAGAATTGGATGAAAACAAAACAGATTTAGAGAGGAGAGAAGAAAGCGAGAACGGAAACAGACAGAAGGCAAAAGAGAGAGGATGGATAGGTTAAGAAAAACAGCTACAGCTAATCTGCAGTGTGGGAGATGAAGAGAAATGAAGAGATGTACTGTAGGTGTATGAGGCTAAACTGAGTAAGGCATTAACACAGATGTTTTTGGAACACATTTTTTACATTATATTTTACTGCAGGTTAGGCAATATGAAAACTCTTTAAATGAGTGAATATGAAAAAAAAGTATAAATGAAACACTGGATTTAAAATTATGTTTATCATTATCAGAAAATCAGGAAGTCTTTCTTCACACACTATCATTTGTTTTCCAATGGATGCACCACAGCAATAGTTAATGAGAAAACCTAATAACACTACAGTTTACAAATATGATAAATGTATTGGCTAATGCTTTTTAACAGCCTCAAAATTGAATTAAAAAACTCTATATACTGCAGAATGAAAGTACATTTTGCTTCATATAGATTCATTTTATGCGCTGTGTGGCATAATCCTGGCCATCAACTCCTACGCTCTCTGCATCTCCACAGCATGGAGCATCCACTGTCTGTCAACATGCTAATGGGAGGCAAACTAAACAACACAGAGGGAAGGAAATTAAAATATACACAAACTACACAAAAATAAATAGATATACAAATCGGAGCATTGTGAATTAGGTTGATTATGAATCGCGTTTCAGATATCTGCACTGGGCAGCTTGAGTGGACTGATCATTGTGTCATGTTTCAGTGTTATTGCTTCAGTGTAAAGAAGATGTGTCAATTGTAAAGCGATTATAAATGCTGCAGCTGGGACACAGGATGAGGGTAGGCTTTTAGAGGGTCATTACTGCAGAAACTGTTAAAAACAGAGAATAAACCAAATGTCCTAAAGACCTAAACCAATTAACAGGGTGATTTAAAAATCGCATGGCAACATACTGTCAAAACAACTGAGCCTTTTTTTTTTTTACCCTTGTCACAGCAGAGCAGATTTAATACTGCTTGCATTAAACTGAAGAATGATTAAGGCACTGAATACAAGCTAATAGTATTTACTGCAATTCACACATGGGGCCAATAATACGAGTGAATAGTGCTGTTGCACAGCCCAGCCGCTATACTCAAGTCCTGTACTCTTACTTCAGGGTCCCGTTGGAGTCTAGAGAGATGGCAGCTAAGTGGGCTCTGGATTGATGTTCTTCTATAGCAAAGCACTGCAGAGACCTCATTCTCACTCTCTGCTACTCCCCCCGCTAAACTGCTTCTTCACTCACCTGCATTGCACCAGTTATTTCTCACCTCTAACTTAACATCACCTCCTTCCCTATAGATTTCGTGCTCTGTAGTCCTCCTGCCTCCCCGCCTCTGTCCTTCTCTGTGTCTCTCTCAGTAAACACAGCATGGGTTCACTCACATGTGCTCAGGTGTGGGCTGACTTCAGGGCAAATGAACGCTGATATTTCCTTTTAGCAATGAATTTGAAATACTGACTCGACTGTGAGGGAAATAATGGCAAAACCTGAACTTTTAACAACTAGAATGCCTTACATTTCTGTTGTTTTTCCCAAACCAGGATGTTTTAGACATAATGTAGATTTTTTTGTTAGATCTTAGCGTGGCTTTCGACACTATAGATCATAACATTTTATTGCACAGACTGGAACATGTCATTGGGATGAAAGGAACAGCACTAAGCTGGTTTAAATCTGATCTATCAGATAGATCCCAATTTGTTCATGTTAATGATGAACCTTCCATGCACACACAAGTTAGATACGGAGTTCCACAGGGTTCTGTGCTTGGACCGATTCTCTTTTCATTATACATG
>JAUMHL010000014.1:9915569-9927556 GCA_032362345.1 Sandelia bainsii
AGGTTTGGATAGTTTTTTTCCTTAATAAATAAAATCATCACTTAAAAACTCAATTTTATGTTTACTTGGGTTATCTTGGTCTAATATTTAAATTTTTTTGATGATCTGAACCTTTTAAGTGTGGCAAAAAAGTAAAAAAATCAGGTCATGTTATGTAACTTATTTCAAATATTTTTACTAGAAATATGGTTTGAAACATAATGTGGAGATATTAACTGCTAAATGTATTTGTGTTTAATTAGTACATTTTGGTTACATTCTCATTTATTGCAATTTAACAATGACTATGTGAAGTGCTGGGCAGAGCAGAGTGGATTGTTTTCAAGTGTCATGCTAACATCACCTTAAGTTGCATACTGTAGCTTTAAGATCTCCAAAGGCAAGACCTGTAGGGATTATAGCTCCCACAGAATGACCTGAAGAAGGGCAACAGTCTATTACTTCCTACAACGGCATGCACACCTTTGTCACATTTTCAGTTCTTTGTTGATTACCCATTTCTAATGTCATGATAACTACATGATACTTAGTTCAGTGGAGGACATAGCATATGTACAGTTTTTATAAATGTCTGCCCTGCTTTGATAAATTCCCAGGAGTGACTCCTGCAGATTCATTTACATAATGGAATACAACAGGCTCATTGGGGATTGTGACTCTGCAGAAATATGCTCCAAATTTTCAATTTCATAAAGCACATTGTTGTAGCTCAGCAAGCTGTGTCTCCGGTTAATATTCTGCCACACAGAATATATCTCATACTTATGCTCGCTTTTATTTGTAGGGTTGTAAGGAGCAGAAGATTATGGGTGTAACTGAGCAAAGTAAACATAAGAGAGTGTGAAGAAGGTGATGGTGAGAGAAATTTTTACTAAAACTGGTAGAAGGGAGCTGGGTAATAGCCAAAACTGGAAAAGAAAACAAATGTGGGTCCAACTGTGGTAGATCAATTGAATTAGACAGATATATAATTGTAGGTAAGGTGCCAAATACACAGTATATTACCCACAGATGGTTCATCTCAGTGGGATTATTTGAAGCAGTGCAGTGAATGATGCCTTAAAGGTCACTGTTATAGCCAAACACAGGGAACATCAAAGATCTTAATAAGCAAGCAAACCCTTACAGGCTTTATATGAATAACTAATCTTCACTCAGTCATTGCAAAAAATATGAACTGCACTGAATCGAAGTGCCACAAACTGTAGGCCAGCATGCCTGAAATGCATAGTCATGTGATTCAACTTGTCATTGTGCTACAGGTCAACACTAACCCCTATTGTAGGAAGATTGATGTGCAAGGGCCCTGAGCACTAATGTCCAGCTGAGCAGACCTCGAACTGCGGGATGATATAGGCAATCAATTATTGAAGCGAGATATGGGTTATCTATTATAGCTGTGCCCAGAAAAGAGTGTTGTACTTTCATCACAGCAGACAGTTGGTGAGAATAATTCTCGTTAAACAGGGCTGCAATGAGTGTGTGACAGATATTAGTGCAGAAGAGGACACATATAACGATGAGACTGTGTTTAATGTAGTGTAGCATTAGCCTTTGTTACATGGAGCGCGTGTTTGGAAGTGGAGCAGAGTGCAGCAAGAGTTCCTGTGTTCTCTGCTCTTCACAATGGAGGCAGCAGAGTGGAAAATCTCTGGATTATGAAGAGCCTGACCCAGGGACAAGTACACACACACACACACACCCGCTGCTACACACGTGCTCACCCAACTCCGTTTATGTAAAACTCTGCTATACCTGTGCACCTGTGCTAAACACACAACATACTATGCATGGGTTTTACAGGTATTACAGTGTTACTATTATGGGAAGTGGCTGCTGCTCCTAAATTGCTCTCCTCCCTTCTGCTCTCATATCATCCTCTCATATATCAACTCACATAAGCAGTGGTGAGCTGGGCCCTGAGGCTAGCTCTCTTCTAGCCAGTGATGGCATTAGATGGTTCATTTTGTCATCACAGCCCAATAAAATTACAGCCATGGTCCTGCTTGGATAAATATTGAATGTGAAGAGGGAGGCCATGAAAGAACACAACTTTCACACATCTTTCACTGCCACCTTGACTCATCATTCCTGTTTTTCTCTTACTTTACCAAACACAGGTGTGAAATATGCTTTGTATTACATGTGATACCACAATATATGATGTAAGACAACAGACAACATGGTTTGAGCAGGCTCTTAAGTTTGAATATAACACAGCATGTTGTAATGGGATATACACTACAATATTTTGGCTGTAGGTGGCTACAAACTTCACAAATTGGTTGTAAACACTGTCTCTGGTTCACTTTTTTACAGCTGACTCTTATGAAATGGTCTTAATATTCATTAGATGGATAGAGGTGTATAAAGTACACAAACCCAATACTCAAGTAAAAGTGCAAGTTGTTTCCCAGAAAAACACTCTACTACAAGTAACAGTACACTTTATTATTTTACTCAAGTAAAAGTAAAAGTAAAAGTACATGCTCTAATAATACTTAAAATACAAATGTTAAAGTACTCCACTAAAAATACTGTGTATTTTAAACAATGGTGAATTTGATGCTGTTGTTAATATACATGTAGAAGTTTAGTCCAGATTTGATTTGATAAATTCTCAAAGCTGAAAATGATGATAAAATTATGTTACCTACACGATGGAACAAGAACAGCAGTCTGTAAAGGTGGGGCTGATTTTAACCACAGTATATAGTGACAGGGAGTTAATCCTTAAATGATACATCAGCATTTTATTAATATATAATGACTTTTATAAGAATCAAATCCTGCAAATCCTGTAACTAGTAACTACTGATGTTATGAATAATAAAAGTAAAAAGTAGAAAGTAAAAGTACATTTTTTCATTTGATTTGTAATGGAGAAAAAGTAAAAGTAAAATAAATTGGGAATACCCCAGCAAAGTATAAGTACCTTAACATTGTACATAAGTACAGTACTTGAACAAACATACTCAGTTACTTACCTCTGCATAAATATGCAACTCAGTGCTGTATAATGATGCAAAAAACACTCCTCACTCCCATGACTTCCTGTCATTGCATTTTCCGCATTTTCTGACATCTCTGCTTGGATGCGCGAAAGACACCTTCGACTCAGTCTCCCTGAGGCAAAAGTTCTGGTTTTCCCAGCCAGACCTTCTATACAGCTCAGCATAAGCATCAGCTTAGGATCTTCAGTGATTGCCCCGACCAAGTCTGGGGTTATCAGTGACTACTGTCAATGACAATGACAATCAAACCCTGATCCAAAATGCAGCAGAACATCTAATTTTTAGTCTGTATACATGTTAAGAAGTTGTTGCTGTTGCTAAGCTACCATATGACGGCCACTGTCTTCGGGGGAGGGTTTTAGTAACAGCCAATTCATTTGTGTAATCCTAAAATAGCTTGTAATTTATGGCTGTTTATGGTTTGAGTGCTTTATTGTTAGAGCAGTACTGTTCTCTGCTAAGGTTGACATGCTTATGATGATCATGGATACATTTGTGTGCACATCTTCTGTCTTGAATGCTTAACTCAATCATGCTAATATTCTCTAAGCTATCATTATAATTCAGTGTAAACTTGATGCTTTTCCCTGCAGTCGGCCTAGCAGCAGTGTGGGGGCTGCTCTGTTCTGCTCTCCTCTGCTTGCTCAAACTCTCATTCTCTCCATGAAACAGGACTGGAGCTTGTTCTGGCAACAGCAATCAGATTAGTAAGTAAATAAGCTAGTAATTGGCCTCAATGAAATTTTCAAACGATACGGCTGCTTACTAAGAGGACACTCATCCTGAAATTTCAAGCATTAACCACCCATGATATGACATGTGATTACAAGTACCATCTCCCTCTGCCTCCCTCTCTCATACCTCATCCTCCCCCTTTCCTTACAAGTGCACTCCAAGGCTGTTTGTACATCATGCATTGTACCTAGTACAGAAGATTTTAGAAAATGATGCTGCAAAATATAAATTGGTTTGTGAAATAATTTATTAAATGCATACCAATGTGCTCTATAAAATATAGTGTGATCTCTAAGTACTATAACACTATAACATACAGTATAGAGCATCTACATATTTTCAACTGCATGCATTAGATCTTTTTGTTAATCCTTTAATCTTGCAGTGTATGTGTATGAGTGCCCATGTATGCTTGTGTGCCTCTGTGATCTTGCCTTTTGTCTAAGCGCAGCATTGCAGAGCATAAGCTGCATACTAACCCAATCATTAAGACATAAATGAGAACATCAGAATCTATCTGCAGTCTTCCACAGCAGTCCTGAGAGAGAGGCAGAGGGAGGGAGAGAGGTGGGGGGGGGGCTGACCAATTTATCTTCAGTCTCTCCTTCCTCCTCTTCTAATGTTTGCATCTCCCCATTTCTCTCTTGCGCTCCCACTTCCTTTAATTCTCTGTCAGAGAGAAGCACAGGGGCGGAATGTGGCCTGGTTGAATATATCAGACTCAGACTTTCTGCCTGTAGTTTTTAGCCTAATTGGGAGCAGCAGAAGCGACTGTGTCTCGGGCTTGGCCTAGACGATGTGACCCCATCTGATTCTGCCGTTCCTTTCTAATTTTGTCCTGCATTTCAAACACTGGCCAATCCTGGCCCACTTTCCTGTCCATATGTGGATAAAGACACAACATCAGAGAGAACATGAAAAGATGGAAAGATAGAGAGGGAGTTGGTTAAAAATTGTCCTGTCTTGACTTTTTTCTGTATAGCCCATCTAAAACAAAGTCATAACACACTCAGAATTTGTGTTTGGTGCACACATTTTCAGAATGTGGTAAATCTTGGTTAGAAAACCAGCTTCCTAAAAATTACATTCTTTTACAACTAAAATGCAAACTTGATTATGTTTTTGGGCAAATATAATCACATTATATTTATATGTATATTAGATACATTGAATTTTTTCGAATAAGTTTGTGAGGTCAACAATGCTAGACAGCTTTGTTACACCTGCTTGGATTTTTATCTGTAAGATTCTTTTCATCTGGTGCCATTCAGGCCTGAGGTCTTCAATGTTGCATTCATAAATAGATGCAAAGGAAAACAGAGCTTCATCATCATAAAATTTAACACTTGCAGGATTTAAGGTTTGAATGCCCTTCATTATTTCACAGTTTGCTTTAGAGAACCATCTATAGATCTCACTCAACATATTATCAAGGACAGGATAAAATATATTTGTGCTAAAGGTGTCTTAATTCTGCTCATTATGCCCACCTATTGAAGACATTACACTATGTCCATTCAGCCTTATGTCCAAAAAAAAAAGTGCATTTCAGGCAGCCTATTCGTAATACTGTGACAAGCCTTGTGTTGACAGGCCCACCTTGTATCACTTAGCTTTTTGAGTTCTCTCTCTCCATCAAGAGAAAAGATGCATTCAACTCCTGGGACTGCTTTTACAGTGTCAACTGGAATCAGGTTGAGGCATTGAGCGTTAACGAACAAGAAATTTTTTTGTACATTTTTCGTTTCATCAGTCATAAGTTCCAAAACTTAACTCTTCTTGACTTCACTGATATTAGTGGAGAGCACCATTTCTGCCAAAATGTCCAAAATCCCATTTTGGATGTGGTGCTAGTATACTTTGTGTTCTGAGGTCCTTTGAGTTTCTTCTTAATGACTTTGTTGTGGTTACCAAGAGTCTCTAATAGAGGCAGAAGGTTTCCCTTGTTGTCTGAATCCACAGTCTCCCTGTGACCTACGTAAATTAGCATTGTTTTGCTCATAGAGAGAACAATTTGGAAATGTGTATAAGTAATTTAAGTTTATTGTACTCAATATGTCCATACAGTATGTATGCAAGTTTATGAATGAATATGAGTCATATACCTGGTGGTAGTCCACCTTGACCAGTGCTTCTCAGTGTGGGCTCAGCTGGGTTGCTCTCTGGGGGCTCTGATCTATCCCTGTCACTCTCTGAATCTGTAGTTCTTTCATCTGTTAGTAAAGACACATTAGTGAAAATAGTCACAGTGCCAGGTTTTATGGTGATGAACCATTTGACTTTGTACATTCCATTTTGTTTGTTGAAGGCAGTTTCACAGATGTTGTTGCTAAATGCATAAAGAAGGTTGTGTGTTGTGCCTGTACTTTCACTTCTTTTAGTGCCTGCTGGTTGTTCTGTTCGGTCTGTCCTTTCTGTGCCTCACTGTCATTCTGCATCTCCCCCTCAACATCACTTGCCCTTTTATGGATTCTGACATTTGTTTTTTTACTTCACCAGCTGAAGTAGGACATTATCTTTCTCTTCATTTTGTCTTGTGGCGCTGACAAATACACAATAAAACATAACAACATAAACATCACAAGAAACAGTATTGGTACTTACTTTACTTCGCTAAATATTCCTACACACTAAGACTGTTACAGCTTCATTATTGGAATTAGACTAGTTTTAATTATCACAAGGACAGACCTAATTGCTCGGAGCAGAAATTAAAACAATTTGATGTTGTGAACTGAACATGTCGTTCAGTTCATGTTTCCCAGTTTTTGTCCCTTGTAAATTAGCTGAGCGTTACATTCAGGTCACGTAGGTAACCATCTGCTTCTCTAAAAATTTAATCCTATACAGTCACTTGATAACACTTACCATTGTTCTGAGAGGATGTTAAGAATCTTTAAATACCCTTCTTGTCCACAGAGTAGAGTCTTTGGCTCAATTGGCTCAGTCAGAGCTTTGCCCCTCCAGCTGCCCCCCCAACTTTTATGTCCTTAGAATCTTTTTTCTCATTTATACCTTAAAATTGTCTTTGTTTTCTTAGAAGAGATAATGATACAATAAATAGTTTTTAAGTGTATTTGTGGATATTTTGTTTATTCCATTTACATATAGGGGGTTTTCACATACTTCACTGAGGAGGTTCAGCATTGCCACCCTGCCTAGACCTCTTGCCACTCCTTTGCCCCCCCAAGTAAAATTTTCTAGATCCGCCTCTGATCACCTGCAACAGTCTGTTTGAGTCTGTTTGCAGTCTGTTCAGGGATTCTAGGGAAATTCTACTCTGATGCTGTAGAGAGCATCCTGACACATAACTCCGTGTATTCAAATAGTCTGTTACCCAGCTGCTGTTACATATTACATATCACTATCCAATAGTGTAGCATACTGCTTTTTACACTTTACTGTACACATTGGACTGTAAAACCTGCAATACAGATATTGTTTACAATTTCTGATTCTCTTCTTCACTATATATTTTCGATGAGTCTTAACTTTTTCTTTTTCTTTTATTCCTAGATTTAATTAATATTAAATCTTAATACTTCAGTTTTTGATTTGCACAATCTTAGGAGTGATTAAGGTACATTTCAATACTAGTATACCTATGTACAATTACAAATAATGATTGGTAATGTTGAATCTTGCCCATGGTGGCCATGGCCACCTCTGGCCACCCCCTGGTTCTGCCATTGGTAAGCACACAAATCTCAAAACCCTGTTCATGCTGAGTTCATGTATTGTTCCATTTAATTGCAGTCATAAACTGTGTTCATCTAGAATCAATGTCTGCTCTTAGATTTACCTATCAATAATGATCGTCATGCACCTATTTAAACTGGTTTGATTGGCTTACCTTAATTTGCCAGCATAAAATTGCCTGAGCAGCATCTTTATCAATCTCAGCCATTAACCACTCTAATGTACACTGTAAACTGTGTATACTGTCTACTAATACTAACCCTAACACAAAAACTTACTCTTAACCTCGAAAACGCTCTTTGAAGTTGTGAGGACTGATTAAAATGTCCTCCAAAGGCCAAAATGTCGTGACAAGAAAAGTATTTGAACAAATGTTGTCTACACAAGGAAATAAAGACAGGCACACATACATACACTGAACTGTGGGTATTCAGTGTTTTATCTATGACCATTTCAGCATGTGGACTGGAGAAGCTGGGGATTGAACCACAGATCCTGTGGATGGAGGATAACCTGCTCTAGCTCCTGAACCACAGCCATCCCTGTTCCCTGTGAAAGAGCACTCAACTCCTTCATCTCCTTCCATCCTTTCATTTCATTTTCATTATCGAGTGCATGGGTACATCTTATTGATTGACACACACATCAACTGATATTGAATCAAATGAGATGTTGTTGAAATGGGATCAAATCAAGTGCAGTGTTGAGTTTAATGAGTCTGTAAAATTGGACTAAATCCACTTGTTTAAATTACTTGTTGATAAATAAATGTCAAGCTATTAAAATATTATCATAATATGATTTGCTGACAATTTCATTTTAAAACCGAAATTATGTAATTTTGGTAATTGGTTCAAACATCTCACTATTTAATTGAATTGCATTTAATCAGATTATACATTTAATATGATGACATTTTACTCAATGTACTATTTGATTTGCAAGTTCAGTGTTTAATTGACCATTTTTTTAACTAACCAACTCTAAGCTACAAATCTATACACAGTACAGAAAACATAGAAATATTTTTTGTTTATTTATATAAGACTATGTGTGATGTCTGTTACCAAAGTCTAACTTGTGTACTGACACTCACAGCACTTTTAATTCTGTACATTTTTGCCTTAAAGCATAATCACAGTCCCATAGACACCACCCACCTCGAAAATGACCAGTGATACCTTTCTTACACACTGAACAAAACCTAAACATTATGAACTTCACAAAAATAGAAATTATTGCTGAGTGGTTAAAAATGATTATATTTGATTCTACAGAATTTACTAATAAATTGGTGATTTACTTAGATTTAGCTGAGTTAAAAGAATTTAGTGGATGGTCTTTAGTTTACATACGACTGTGGCTGAACCAGCCCAGACAAGATCTTAATTATTTAATACCTCATCAACTAGGGTGGCTCCACATCTGATAATTAATCAGTGGGTAGTGCTGTTTTTCTACTGTGTAATGTTCTGTACATGTGTGTTTATATGTACTTTTATGTATGTGGAGTAAGGATTTTATTAATATCTTGCGTAGTCCAGGCTCTCATTTTTATTCATGTCAGATTAAATCACATTTGGTGCACAACATCATTGATCTCATTATATACAGTTTTAGGACAGTATATGGTGTATAATATTGTATGTTCCATTGACTAACATAATTTAAATTATTTATAATGTATAACCAGTATATATTGTAAGCATATTAATGACAGTGTTTTAAATAATTGCTCTAAAGATTAAGTTGTTATGCTATGACTATTAGATGTTCCACACTGATGCTGGCATTTATATATAGTTTTATGTGCCACAAAAAGATAAAGTGGTGTGGTTCTTATCAAAGTAATGACTGAAAAGACAGAGAGAAATTAATGTTGCAGGGGTTTGAACTAATGTTACCACAACAAGGTTGTTTGTGAGCTTCTGTGTTAGTGCTAGTGTGGGAGCAGACTTCTTTCTATGAAGTAGGGCAACCCTGTCTCCTAAAAATTATGTTCATATACAACGAAAATGCATATTCAGATTACGTTTTTGTACATGATGTAATTGTTATGTTGTACTGAAATGTATTTTTGTGATTGAATGACAGACTACTGTTATTAACATGAAGCGACTTGCAAGGAGTTGGGTAGGGTAGGGTAGGGTAGGGTAGGGTAGGGTAGGGTAGGGTAGGGTAGGGTGGATGGAGGGCATTTATTGTCTGAGACTGACATGTCGGAGACCCGAGTTCAAGACCGAAGTCCCCCATGAGGTGGGGTTTAGGCAAGAAAAGTACTGAAGTTAGGGTTAGAAGAAAGATCGTGTTTTGGTTTCATTTTTAATGCGGATGTTGTGTGTGTGAAGCGACTGTATGAAGTGACATTTTTGTCTATTAACCAGCCCACAGTCTTTCCCTGACCCTAACCTACTGCTGTGATGCCTGATCCCAACCATAAAGCACTTTAATATCGCCACATTCACATGTCTGGATGTTGAACTGTAACGTTGGATATTTTCACCAACAGAAAAGGTTGTAGATGGGATATTTTGACCATCAAAAATACGTTGCCTGTGGACATTTCATTCATACGTTCGGTATCAACGTATTTGCGACTTGTCATTTATGTTAACTGTGAACATATGATCATTACGTTAACAGAAAACGTAATCGGGTCGCAATTATGTCCTGTATCAAAACGTAATTGGGATTGCATTTTCGTCATATACGAACATAATTTTTAGGAGACAGAGTTGAGTAGGGATGATAACTTTACCTTTTTAAAAAATGTTTCCCATCTTCCTAGACACAGATCAACTGCAATTTTATCAATGAATTTCTCTCTGCATCTCCAGCTTTAGAAATTAGGAGATTGCCTCCTGTGAAATATGACATTATAGATCATTAGGTTTAGCGTCAAAAATGATCAGTACGTAGATCTTGCAGTAAACATTACACTTCCACAACATAAGTATTTATACTCTCAAAGTTCACCAGGAGATTGGGTGGAGAGGTGGCACAACAAAGCACAGGACTTTTTCACAGGTAGTTCAAATTCAGCATACAACAACTTTCTATTGATGCTATTGTTTCCAGTCACATTACAATCGTTACCACTAGGACTAATTTCACATGAAGTTATGGAAGCAGTCATTCTTAAGGCAAACATAAATTTTTACTGAGCCTAACCATGTTTTTACTGAGCCTAACCATGTTTATTTAGTGTCTAAACCTAACCCAGACGTCTGTGTGCCTAATCCCAACCAAATCTCATTGTTTGCACAATTGTTGTTTCCTTTTTGATCATTTAGGGTGAAAATTAGTTGCAGCTGCCATTTTTGTATCTGATGTCAAAAGGGGTGCAATTTCAACAAATGCCTGTTCTGTACATAGGGACACTTTAGACAAATTACCTATGTAGGCATTCAAGTTGGAGGACCTGTTGGAAATTAGAACCATTTCCAAATCATAGATGTTATGTGACCTCTTCACCATTGTTACAGCTGGCTCAAAAGCACAATAATGTACAAAACATAAAAGTTTTTAAGAGTAAGAGTTTTACTGCATTAAAGTTTTTTGAAAGTAGAAGAATAAATTAATGTAACTGTACAGTATACCTAGTACTACAAAGTTGATGCTGCTCCAGTGGGAGCGCTGAACAACACTCAGCCCCACAGCAAAAACAGGGGTTTGCTAATCAGCTACTTGTCGTACAATTTACCAGTCAGCTGGTCAATCTGGAGTTGTAAACAGGAAACATCAAACAAAACAGGATGTAATTTAAACCTTAATTTTCATTGTCCTTTTGAGACTCTTATGGTCACTCATTTTTACTTTTCCGTATGTGTGTATCTTTCCCTTGGTTTTGTTGTACATGTGTCTATGCAATCCTGTGCTATAGTCTAATAGCATGATAGTGCAAATGAGGGTTTGCCTAATGGCAGAACAGATACACATTTTATTAATTATTTATTAATATCGTAGTTGCAGTTGATAATTATCAAGGTAATTTTATTGTTCAGTTTTGTTTTACTGCCCTGTCGTATGTAAGCACAAAAAGAAGATTGTCAGTTTACTGTAGGGGTGAGCGGATCCATACAAATATTGATAGTATCGATACCAACATTGGTATTGATATCTGCACACCACTAGTTTACTGTACATAATGTATGGAGCACTGAGAATTTGTGATGTGTTTTCATTGATGTTTAGAAATTCATGGATTCTTACAGTGGTGCATTAAACTTTTACAGTTTTCAATGCACAACTCACCAAATGGGTTTGTAGGCTTTTCTGCACTCACAGGTGGCAGCTCTATCCCCTGTCTCCTAAAAGCCTATTCATATATAACTGGAGTATTTCCCCAACTATGTTGTGGTGGCAACATAATCACTGGCTGGATTGTGGGTGTACAAAGCGTTGAACTGTGACCACATAGCCCAGGGTTTGCTTTCAGATTTGTGATTAGGTTTACTTTTACTTACTTTACTTTGCTTGGCAGACGCTTTTATCCAAAGCGACTTACAAGGAGCTAGCGCTGAGTGTCTTGCTCAAGGA
>JAUMHL010000014.1:9927656-9950200 GCA_032362345.1 Sandelia bainsii
AAAGCGACTTACAAGGAGCTAGCGCTGAGTGTCTTGCTCAAGGACACACCTGGTATGGGGGATGGGCTAGGAGTCTGCCCACAAAAGGTTTAGGTAACAAAAGCACTTTCATTATGATTGGGGAAAGATTGTGGTTTTGGTTAAATGTAAATTAGCATGTTGTATCTGTATTGAGCCAGAAAAAGATTCTTCCCTTATAAAACATTTAATAGTGATGTTGTCAGCTTGCACATTTTGGAAGAAAATGTTGTGAATGATCATCTTACTGATATATTCTGTGTACAAATATTAGCAACTTAGAAAATGTAATCTGGTAGAAAATAAATTTCCTTCAAATTGCACTGGCTGTTGCACAATAGATCTACATACATATAATTTCTAGGAGACAGGGTTAGCAGACCAGGTGACATGTTTGATGATCTTTTTCAGTCTTCTTCAGTCAGCAGGGACAGGAAATGTTCATTTTTAGATAAGGTGAGAGTTTTTATTTCTTCTAACTCTCAACTTAGACTTGATCTACATATCATTTACAGTGTTGCGAAGTAGCCCGTCTTTTGGGCATTTGATTAATCGATTAGAAAGTTCCTTTACGTGCCCCTCTGTTTTCTTTGTCTTCATCCTTGTTTTTCCTGAATCTTCTTTTACATTTGTTTGTAATTAATAATGCACACTCCCCTAATCAAATGAAGAAAACTATTTCAGTGACACTCTGAAGATTCTACCTCCTTTCTCTCTTACTTTATCTTTCATGTCTGTGCAATATAAACATGGACGGAATGATTTCCTTCTTTATGAAAATATAAATAGTAAAACATGCACAGATACATGTAAATATCTGTGTATTTGTCTTGTATATTCTTTTAATCAATTAAATGCAGCGTGGATTTCACATCTCTGCCAAAAACACACTATTCCCATTCGATTTATATTCCTTTATAACAAAAAGGTATTCAACTGAAAAACTAGGAAGTCCATTTTTGAACATGGACCCAATTTCTAGTGATCCCCCTTTAAGAGGCTCTATAAAGCCTGACATGGCTGGCCTGGCTGGCTCAGTGGCACCCATGGGAGGAAAACTCTGATAACAAGCTACCGACAACTATAGATCATTAATACTGTAAAGACCTGCTGACATCACCCATCCCTCCTCATCTGTCTCTAATCTTTTCTCACTTCCACTTTTACTCTGCATGCCCATGTGTGTATCTGCACTTGATTTACCTGTGAAAGAGACAGAAAGAGAGCACACTAGAGAAAAAGCACGTGGAAGCTGGAGAGAGGCAGAGCAAGCACAGTGTATGTCTGAAGGTGAGTGCGTGTATCTGTTATGTCTCTACCGGCAACCCTTTACCACCCCCTCTTCCAGGCCATTTTTCATTGAACTGCTGCAGTACACACTGCAGAGGGAGACTGGGGGGATGGTGTGGAGGTGAGGTAGGGTGTGGAGTGGCATGAGTAGCAGCAGGAGAGACAGCAGTGCCATGAAGAAAAAGGGATTTTGTTGCGATACTGTGCAGTTAATGAACAGTTATCTGTTGCTAGGATTGCCTACGTTATTTAACAGGTTGGTTTGCTGGGGGTGGAGGAAGGAGACCCTACAGAGACAGACAGAGTTGATAACTGAGCTGCAGGTACACACACATGCAAACAAGCATACAAGCATGGCCTGGTAGAGCTAACAGCAGTAAGACTGCAGTGGGCGTTGATTCATCGCCCCCACTCACAGTAGGCTCATCTTGCTGATAATTATCGTTGTCAAATTTATTATCAGTGTAAGTGTCAGCATGACAGTGCAGATGAATTACACCCGGATAACCTTGATTAAGCAACAAATGAGTATTAGGGCAAATTTTTTGTGCATATGGACGTGCTGCCTGTAGAAAATGCCCTCTGCATTCTTCATTCATCTCCATCCTCATGTCCATAGTTTCCCATTGTCATACCTCTCACCTCCACAGTCTCTGTATTTTCACAGAAGAGTTTTTTCCTCTTATCTTCTCAGTTGAAAACAAACTTGTCTGCCTACAGCACAGTAGGTAGAATCAGCATGTAGTACAGCTGTGAAATGAAGATGTCAACTTACTAGGATACAACAGTGCTGCGAAAAATTATTTGCTCACTTCCTGAATTTTTTTGGCATATTTTTCACACTTAAATGATTCATATCATCAAACAAATTTTAACATTTCACAAAGATAAACAGAGTAAACATGGAATGCAGTTTTAAATGATGATTTCATTTATTAAGGAAAAAACTGTCCAAAACCTCCTGGCCTTATGCGAAAAAGTAATTGCCCCACCCTTGTTAAATCATGAATGAATTTCTTTTGCCACACCCAGGCCTGATTACTTCCAGACCTGTCGAATCAAGAAACCACCTAAATAGAAGCTGTCTGACAAAGCAAAGCACGCTAAAATATATCAAAAAGCAACACATCATGCCACAATCTAAAGAAATTCAAGAACAGATGAGAAGCACAGTAACTGAAATGTGTCAGTCTTGAAAGGATTACATACCATGTCTAAGGCTTTGGGACTCCAGTGAACCACAGTGAGAGCCATTATCCACAAGTGGAGAAAACAGTGGTGAACCTTCCCAGGAGTAACCGGCCTACTAAAATGACTCCAAGAGCACAGCGACTCATCCAGGATGTCGTAAAAGAACCCAGACCAAAATCTAAAGAACATCAGGCCTTAACGTCAGTGTTCAGGATTCAGAAAGAGACTGGACAAAAATGGCATCCACGGAAGAGTTCCAAGCCACTGCTGACCAAAAGGAACACAAAGGCTCGTCTCACATTTGCCATAAAACATCTTGAACATCCCCAAGACTTTTGGGCAAATATTCTGTGGATTAATCCTGTGCATGGATTACTTGCCATAATTGATGGAACCATGAATTCTGCGTTTTACCAGAAAATCTGAAACACACTAGCAAGTCCACCTCTGAATGGCTCCACAAAAACAAAATTAAGGTTTGGAGTTGCCTAGTCGAAATCTAGACTTAAACCGATAGAGATGCTGTGGCATGACCTTAAAACCCTTCAATGTGGCTGAATTAAAACAATTCTGCAAGGAAGAGTGGGCAAAAATATATCGCAATATAAAAGACATTATTGCCAGTTATCACAAATGTTTGATTGAAGTTGTTGCTGCCAAGGGTGACACAACCAGGAGATTTAGGAGGCAATTACTTTTTCAAATAGGGCCAGGGAGGTTTGGACAGTTTTCATCATTTAAAAACTGCATTTTGAAAGTTATCTTTGTGTAATATTAAAATTTGTTTGATGATCTGAATGATCTGCCGCCTCAAGATTACATGCTAGACTGTACCCACAATTATGCTTTTATAGGGAGCATAATCAGTGGGTGGATTATGTTTTGGTGCAACATATGTTTTTGAATCAATGATGCGCTCCCCAGAGTCCCCAGAGTTTGGTTTAGATAAGAAAAGAATTTTGACTAACGGTATAAAGAAATTGCAATTTTGTTTAAAAGCACTGACTCAGGTTATCACCTGACTCTTCTCATGACAGCAGCAGATCAAAGTTGTTGCTTATCTACTGAAATATCTCACCAATCTATAAAATGGATTAGCACAACATTTTGTGTAGACATTCAAAGATGATTCACAGATGATGTATCACAAAAACTTTGGTGACTTTCCTCCATTTGTAGTTTTAAATACAGTACCATTCAATCTGGTCAGTGAACTTTAATCTCTTTCATGAACTTTTCATTTACCACCATCACCTTGTCAAAATTTTGATTTATTACTTACTGGTTTATGACCCACTACCCTCAGAGCTAATGACATTTCCATCAACCTCAGGAGTACTTTATGTTTACTGCTAATTAGCAAATGTTAACATAGTAACACTCAAAAGTAACATGGTGAACAACGTGCTAACAATAGTAGAAAGCACACTGTGGCAGTTCACAGCACTAAAGCACAGCCTCACAGGGTGCTAGTGTGGTTGTAATCTTTTTTTTTCCACTCTTTTTCCACGTGGACTCAGCTAGCCAGGAGAATCTATCGTTCATTTCAAAGTACAGGTACTGTCTGATATTATTTTATTCAGATGAATCACAATTTACTTTTCAGAGACCTGATTTGGGGTCTTTTTGTCCTTATCAAATTGATGTTTTTAAAAATAGCAGCTTTAAACTGGTATTTAAAACTGTTAAATATATGTTAGTTAGTAAGGTCAGTATTTCATGCACTGCATGAATGAATATAGTCTGTGATGTATGGACAAAAACCATACATAACCTATAGCTGGTAAAGAAAAAAGTCAGTAGCCAGTAATAGTGAACAGACCAACACAAATATGGAAATTATAAGAACTAGATACAGGATTTAAAGATGGCATCCACTCACATTAGTAATAGTAGTCCCTCAGTACATAAGCCAAAAACATTGTGTTGCCTTCTGCACCTGATCATTAGTGTTTCTCCTTCTGGGCTGGCCTGCACATTCCCCTCTGGCCTATAGACTTCTTCAAAGGTGGGTAGAGTAGCCAAAAATTGTACTCAAGTAAGAGTAGCGTTACTTCACAATAATATTACTCAAGTAGAAGTAAAAAGTAGTCATCCAAAAAATTACTCAAGTAAGAGTAAAAAAGTATTCGGTGAAAAGACTACTCAAGTACTGAGTAACTGTTTGATCGTGATGTTTAATTTTTTATTTTTTTTTTGAAATTATGTAATCAGACAGACAAAAATATAAAATAATGTGCAAATTTTAGTATTTCCAAATAATAAAATAAAAAAATAGTAAAAATAAATTACATCTTTACAAAATAACAAATTAAGGCACAAGAAAGACACATTTCCAAATCTTACTTTCTCACAACATAAAGCTTCTGAAACCAACACCTACTGTAGGTAACATATGTATGTTTGAACTGTGACATTTCTCATGTGTTTTTTCATTCACTGTCTGCAACGTCAAGTAGCACGTCGACTACGTGTGAAGATATCTGGAAGTTGAGTCCTGGCAACTGGACTTCTTTGTTTCACTACTCAAGTAGCTTCAACCTACCAAAAAAGAAGTCCAGTTGCCATGAGTTTGAATTATTGTGAAATATTGATTATAATTTCATTTGACGTGTATGGACTAGAATTTAATGTCTACTATTTTGGATTTACTCCTTGTTTCAAAGAACATTTTTAACAATACAGAAAAACTCACACTATTATTTTGTGAAAAATCTTTCAAGTGGTGTAAATGACATCAATAAACTGTGTGAGCAATTAGTAACTTGTTTAAGGTTTTTGCTTGGATAATTTAAGTGATCGCTTTTATTTTGTAATTTCCTATTAAAGCGGAAGTTTTATTTTGAAATCACGGCTAACAATCGCAGTACATTCACTTGACGCTAATAAGTAAACAAGGGAGAAACTGTAAAGGAGATAAAAACAAGGTGTTAAGTTAGACAAAACTCTGCTTATATTTAGCTCGTTATGATTTAAATACGGTCCTACATTGTTTTAATTTGTTCTCTTGTCCTCTAGACGGCATCTCTCTGGTAGAATAAATGCTTAAAAAAATAAAAGTAACTAGTCGAGTGTTGCCCAGTGTAGCGGAGTAAGAAGTTTCTTCTTCATAGATCTACTCAAGTAAAAGTAAAAAGTATGGTGCAGTAAAACTACTCTTAGAAGTACATTTTTTTCAAAAAAGTTACTTAAGTAAATGTAACTCGTTACTACCCACCTCTGGACCTCATACCTGGATGATGTCACAGTTTTTCTAATCTCTGGGAAAGCTTTAATTTCTCCATAGTTTAAAAAGTATTTGACTTCATTTTCAGTTTTACAGACAGAAAGGACATCACACTGTGTGAGCTGGTTTGTTTTGCAGTGTGATACAGTCAACACCTTAGCAGATTTACAATAGAAGCCACTCATTCTGATCAGGCTGTATTTATGAATGTATATTTAATGGAAGCTTGGTCATGAAGTGATCCACACAGAATAACATCCTGACAGGAGTCACATGCTCAGAGGGCAGCACAGAGTGCCGCCTGACTCAATCTTGGAGGTAGTGAACACCTCCTGCACGGAGGAAATTCATTCTTTCATTATTAATTCACACACTGCCATGACCAGACCTTTCATTCATACATTTTTTAAGTAACCCTGTGCAGCTTGTATTTTGTAATTCAGCTGGCATAATGCTTGTATTTTTTTTCCTTTTCATTGAAAATCATACAAGACCTACACATGGCCTGTCAAACAAATCAACATAAACAGTCTGTTGAACCCTTTGCTGCCTTTGGTTAGAGAAAAGAAATCATACTTTCATCAAAGTGACAGTTTTGACCTTGACCTCCTCCCTGCCAGCCCCTCCCACAACAGTCATATTGTCACAAAAAGTCAGATACTGTAGAATGTGGTTGATCAGCGAACATCAATAACTTGAGGGCAGATGCTTATCGTTTATGTAAGAGCAAAGAGGTGAAGGGTGGAAAAAGCTGTGTGGTGTTATCAGGAAATATTTTTCCATTAGCTCTACAAAAGCACACTTACTTAAGCTTCACTTCATAGTTTTCAGAACTGTGGCCATGAGGCCATGTAAAAGTCAAGAGGTCAAAGTTGTAAAATTGTCACTGTGATGGAAGAGTAATTTATTTTCTCTCTCTCTGTGGTCTGAGGTCATTCCATTTTACACACATGTTCCACTCCCTCTCTATTTGTTTGGCTGTGTGTATTTACCTTTTAATAACCTCGCTCAATATAATACTGTATGTCCTCGGTGTGTGGCTATTGCATTAGCATGGTTGTTGTTTGCCAAATAAGCAGACCATATAAAAATATATGAGGTGGTGTTAAGGTGTTAGTGATCAAATGTGTGTGTGTGTGTGTGTGTGTCTGCTTCTGGTTACTGTATGTGCAAATGTTTTTGTTGTACTTTCTCCACAAACAGCAAGTTGAAAAACCAGGCCTTCTGTGCCCTCACAGTCATTCAAATGTAACACAAATGTAATTTAAGAGGTGCCTGTCAGGAAGTTGCATGAGTGCTTTCTGATTCACTTCAGTTTCAATGACAGTATTGTGTTGTGGCTTCAGTCTGCTGGCAGCCTCATGCTTTCTTTTGTTTTTCTATTACATTCCCATTGCGTCCTCTAACCATTTTGGCTAAACCTCCCTTGTTGTTTAGATCATTAGTTACATTACATTTTCTCCATATAACTGCTGCTGACAGGGAGCGTATGCTTACCAGATGCTGGCCCCGGGCTAGTCAATATACACACATACATAACTGTACAGAAAGTTAGCGCAGTCTTTCTTCCAAGATATTGAATTGATTACACATGCACTTTCCTTGCAGAGACCATTGATTTCTTTTTCATTTGTGTTTGAGTTTACATTTGATTACATTCACTGACATGTTTAGCCATGTGCACTCGTTTGTTTGCATATGTGAATGTGGATGTTGTTTTTCAGATTATATTTTGTGTAACGTTTTCTATTTGACCCTTCAGCCCCATCTTGTAGCTGGAATCCATTGGGACATTGCTGCTGCTTGCTGTGACTGCAGGACTTAAGGGGATAATTAACTATGTACTGCTATTACTAAATAACACCCTCTATTTGACCCCTTATATCTCAGCCTGGCTTAGGGTGACTGCTCATTTCACCTCATACTGTGGAGAGGATGCAGAATGTGAATCTGTGCTTATGTGGACAGTGTGCAGAAAACATTTGTATTCAGTAGACAGTAAACCAATGTAAAAGTCTTAAAGAAAAGTCAGTGTATTTATTTGACTATTTGAATAACTTTAATTTACCCAGTTGTCACTATTGTCTTCTGTTTTACTTTCATGTTTGCCTTTCATGCCCCAGTTTGACACAACTGAAAAATATGCAAATACCAGGCCATTGTGCTGCACACTTGTCCTGATCCACTATCAGATGAAAAACAGAGCAGAATAAAAGATTATAGAAAAGAGGATAGCCTCAACGCAGTGAAGCAGTGAATGGCTGTGTTAGTTAATTGACAAGGTGGCTCATGAGACACTGCGTGTGTTTATGTGTCTGCATCTTTCTGCTGTACTGTACTGCGTATTACAGAGAAATGGGCTGCAGTAATCTGGTGTGTTGCTACCAGCTCCCTCAACCTCTGTCAGCAGTTTAGCCACAACCACAAGTCCAGATAAAGCATTAACGATGAGGCACTGACAAGGCAGGGCCATCCGGGGCCACTTAAAACCAATACTACAGGGCAGAGTAAGGCTCTCCATCAATTACAGCCTTAACAGCCTAATTGTAATGAAATAATCCAATCCACGAGACAGTCTCAACGTTGCAGATCACCAACAGGCAAGCAGACCAGTGGAAGCAAGCATAGCAGTGTTTTATTTATTTATTGAACAACTATAAGAACGATATACACCACAGAGCTGATGAATTGTATTAGCTGTTGCTTTTAACATACTTTTACATACATTCATTCTTTCATCTAAAGCAAAGCATTTTGTCACACACATAGGCACAGAAAGAAATGAGGGATTCATTATTTTGCTGAGTGACACTTGACTGTTGTCTTGATAAATTTCGCTAATATACATTACACACCTCTTATCCATCATCATCACTGTCAGTCGATGTTTCACTCTTTGATTGGTGTTAAGCTTCTCTGAATGAATCTTAACACTTCCTGCAGTGTTTCACATTAAAAGCCCAGAATTTTAAAAAATGTTTTGCATGAAATTTGTACTTTTATTGGCAGTGGCTTAACAGGTAGAGATAAAACTACAAGAAAAGGTGGCTGTAACTAATTGGGCAGTGATAGCAGTAATTCCTGTTAAAAAGAGAAAAAGTCACACATTTACATCACAAAATGATACTGTCTATGATAAATAAACAACTAAAGTAATGCATAGTTCTCCACACCAGATAAAAAGTTCCATACAGAAGAAATGTCTATCCTTCTACTGTCTCGATGATGAGACATCTCCCCTGTCTCTGCTATCTCTTCTCCCTCTGAGGGATTTGTCAACAGGATGATAAATTCTTAGTCATAAGTCTATACTAGAGTGATGTTTGAGGCAGTAGAGAGCTGCAGCAGCAGTGGTGGACTTCACTAACCATTGCTGAGTGCAGAAGGACATGACTGTGTGGCAAAGTGCCAAAAAGAGCTGTGGTTCTTACACAGCATCTGTTACGCTGCAGTCAGCAAAACATCTGGGCTCATTGGGCACACTTGTCCTTTTTTGTCCTAGCTGCATGGTCTGCATGGTCTAGGTGACCCAGGTCTACCGTAACTTAACATTTAACATTACTAAACATTTAAAGTCTAATGTAAGGAAATCTCTTCAGTCGTGATGTGATTCACCTTTTGAGTTTTGATTTGATGTTTTATGTCTTAAACGTTGCAAATGACCAGAAAGACCTTGACTTTAATGTTGTTATCTGAGATTCTGCTGAGTAGTGTATATGTGTGATAAACACCATAACGTATTGAATCTCAGCATGCTGACAGCTACAGGCTGAACAGTTGGCTAAACACAGAAAATAGGAGAACATAAAAGGGAAATGTGTTGCACACTGCAAAAGACAAAGCTGTACTAGCACACATACACGGACACCGATATTCACACACACAAACACATAAATGTACAAACAGGTTGTTAGCAATTTGTGTACAAGATGTGACATAAGGTCATATGACCTCAATTTCATGTGTGACATTTACATCATGATAGCAGATTAGAGAGAAGGGCTGTGTGTGTGAGTGAGCATGATGTCCTCTGGAACCAACGTTATCTTCGGCTGGAAATCTAATTATTAGCACACAGTAATTTACTGTACGCTATCTGTGAATGTTTGCAGAATCTTTGTTTGTGCAGGTTCAGTCATGACCCACAATCCATAATATTTATAACAGATGGTGTAACCCAGCATTTACTGTTTTGTGGCAATACATACATATATATATATATATATATATATATATATACACACACACAGACACACATATATACATATATATATACATACATAGACATATATACACACACACACACACACACATATATATATATATATGCATTCTATCATGTTCTCCTCATATCTTTATGATGTATGCTGCACACCTGCATAACCAACATATCTAAGTATCTACAGTACCTGGATGGTGGAAATGATCTGTGGTTTGCTGCACTGTTTTGGTGCGTGATGATTAGCTCACAACAGGTGCTAGCTTGTCTCACAGTCCCTGGAGTGGTTCACAAGAGATACCAGCTAATTGCTGCAGGTGATAATACCACACAATGAGGCAACCACCTTATCACAGGAGAAAAGAAAAATAAAGCACTCTGTAAATCGTTTTTCCTACTTGGGCACTTAAAGAGTGGAGAAATGTTTGAGAAAAATAATGAGTCACTCCAGACATACATATGAGGGCGGCTGTGGTTCAGCAGTTGTCCATAAACCACAAGGTTAATAGTCGACTGGCCACATGTTGAAGTGTCCCTGGACAAGAAACTGAACCCCAAACCCTTGGTACCTTAAATGCAGCTGCCAAGAATTTCCCCATGGGAAAGAATAAAGGATATCAATAAATAAATAATATAATCTACATTAGGTGCTCTACTGTAGGTTTTGTCAAGAGCATGTACTGTACCATACTGAAGTTCCTCCTGTACCAAATGTTTGATTATAGTCCAAAATATGAGCCTGTAATCCTGCCATGTTATAAACATAATTATTCATCAGAACTGCATCAACTGCATAAGATAACATAAAAACGTGTCTTGTTTCAGTATTGTGTCATCCAGTTATACTGGCCAGTAGATTTTATTGTTCAGAGTTGCAGTCATCATCCTTTTCCACACAGGTACACCACCCACACTCAAGAATTTTATACAAATGAATGATAGTATAAACTCAATATGATGTCGGGGGTGGTAACATTATGTGACATCTGTGGTTGTTCATTAGTTCAGTATTACCATGCAACAATGTTGCTCAAATCTTTGTTAAAAGAAGAAGAAGCCTCTAAGACTGTGGTTTGTTTGGGTGTGATGTATACAGACCTTTTCTGTTGCATTTCTAGCACGGACAGGACAGGCATAAAAATGGAAGCACCAAGTAATAGTTAAATTAGTATTACTGTATAGATTGCAAGATTTTTAAAACAAGATGCACGTTGTCTGATACATTAAATTGTACTGTATTTTGTGTGGTCATAGTGAATAACTTGTCGTACACTCCCCACTTTGAAACCACAGCATATAAAAACGGGACACAATGAACTGCAGGCACAGTAAACAGTAATACTTAGTTATTCTGAAGAGCAGGTTGGCTAATACTGTATATTGACCGACAAAGTGACGACTGCCCAGCAACAGCCACATTCTTTAAACACTGGATATCACAAACATCAGATTGTGTTCAGTCCTGTGTAACAGTAGCTGTGGTAACAGTGTGAGAATTCAGTATATGCATATCAACTGACTTATCAAATCCCTTCTCTGCACTCCCTCTTTTCTCCCGTATCTCTCTCTCTCTCCCCTGTCCTCACCTCTCTGTCTCCCACCTAGATGGTTTATAAGCCCTGGCTGTGTTCTCAGTACTTCCAGACTACCCAGATACACTGCAGCAAGCGAATCCCCTGTGGTCAGTACTGCCTCGAGGTGCAGCAGCGGTGCCCCTTCATCCTGCCCGACAATGATGATCTCATTCATGGAGGCAGCCCCAGTTTTATATGCACAGGTACAAAAAAAAAAATCAACTGGCAGTTTATGCATCCTTTTATTTATTTCTTTCTCCTGTGCAGTGTACCCAAACAGTACACACTGATCAACTGAGCCAAAGTGCTTTGTTGACTGTTTGAGGGATAACTTTCCTTGGCAGACGCTTTTATCCAAAGCAACTTACAAGGAGTGTCTTGCTCAAGGACACACCTGGTATGGGATTTGATCCTGCCACCTTCTGCATCCCAGTCTGATGCTTATCCCATTGAGCTACCAGGCCACGGGATAAAAGAGCATTATTTTCCCCAACACTGGGATTCGAAGCTGCTAGTAGCTTACATCTACTGCCTCATGCACTTAACGTACAATGAGAAACGACCTAATCAGCATGTAAAGAGTGTAGTATTTTAATCAGTGTTGGTTCAATAGGACACACAATCGCTGATGGACACACAGTGAACACTGGTGACTTTACAGTTACAGGATGTTCTGTTAATCAGCAGACTAACAGGGTGATACACCATCACAACTAATTGTTGCTAATTACTCATGGCACCAAGAATCAGTTGCGAAGCGGAGCAGTGTGACAGTGCTGTAAGTCTGTATGCTGTTTACCAGAATATACTGTAGCAATTTATTGTTCTGTTTACTACTAGCTCAGGATACACACAGAGGCAAGAACACACAAGTCTGAATCCTAAATAAATGCTTAATCTTGTTAGGATTCAATTTCTATCTCCACATACATGGGATGCAAGTCCTCCAGACTATGACTGTGGGAGCAGATTTTTGTCCTCAGCACATGTTGAAGCCAAAGGCGCACTTCCCACGACACTTTGATGCTGCCCTCTAGTGGTTATGTTGAACATTACATTACAATTATGTACAGTATGACAAGAAATATAAACTACGTTGTTTAGGTTGCTTACTTAGGTTGCTTTTTGTATTGACCATTTGTATAACATTTGCATTATTAATTATGTCACTCAGACTGAATGATAAGGGTTGCAATTACTTATATTTTTGTTATTATCAAGTCTCATGAAAGGCCAAAACCAACAATGCTAGTCAGTGTCTCAGTACTGTATGATTGTTCTAACCTGTCTGTGGTAATCAGCCACAGCCACTTGTTTTTTTAATCAAATTAATCTCTAAATGGGTCATAGATAAGAACTTTCTTTTTTTTAAATGCTAAATAATTCCTTATTTTAAAAAACAGTTTAGCATTGTTTGAATTAGTAAACTTTTGGTCCACTAATTATTTTATCTATAATTATTATTTGCAGCAGGATGTTTGCTAGTTGATTTAAAATAAACTACAGCATCCGTGTTCATGGTAATGAAGGAACATGGAACCCAGTTCGATGGTATGGATGGTTTTGGGACAGTTATAGAGGTCTGTGGCACAGAGGAACAAACGCTGTTTGTTAGTAGGGTCAGTTAATTGGTTTTATTCAACTCATGTTTTTTTTTAAACATATAGAATATCATCAATCTTACTATTGTACCACATAGTAGAGGTGATTATTATACATTTAGACTGAACAATGAGTCTGCTCTGTGAAAACATGCTGATGCTCTGACCAACACTGAGATTTAGTTCAATACATACAGCAAGTGTTTGAGATTACAGTAGCTATTTCAGTTATTTAGGTAAGTGTGTTACTTTGCATACTGGACATATGTATTTACGTTATTTTGACAATAACTATGCAAATGTTGATTATATCAGAAACACTAATATAATTACATGGTTGTTATTGTCAGAGTTAAACTGTTGACAGTCAGACTGTGTTGCGTGGACACACAATTTTCCAAAGTTCACACCACACATTAGCATGCACACAGGCACCCCCCCCCCCTTCCCAACTCATAATCTCAGTGGAAAGTGTGTCAGTCTGCTGTTTGTGATTTCAACCCTTGTGCTGATGCAGTAGATTTGGATATATAATGCTTTTCTTGCTATTTGCATGCATCTTTAAGACTTATTTTGTGATTCATGTTTCTTAAAAAAAGATTCATAATATTATGTTAAAGGAAATACTCTCTACTGTAGTGTTTGTTTTTCACTACTAGCACATTTTTCAGTTTTTAATGTCCTCTGAAAACTTATTTTGTGTTGTTAACACAGTTTGGATTTGTTCCAGCTTCTGCATGACATGCACATCCTGTCGGTTTTTTTTCCATTTGCAGTGCTTTGAGCTTTTATGTGCTGCTTTCCAGCCATATTTTAAACGTGAGAATGAGGAATTCAATCTCACTGAAGCCTGTTGAGTTGTTATTGTCTTTTATGTCTTTTGGTTCTCAAAGTAAGCAGCTTTATTTTTAAAACAATGATTGAGCTGTGAGCTAACTGTTTAAATCTCCACCACCATCATCAAACAATCCTCAGGGCTGCTGGAGGACTACCCATCAGGTGTGGACCCCGATGCAGAGTGCTGTGATGTGCGGTGGGACTTGAGAGTGGACAACCGTTCCCGAGGGACCCTGAAAAGAACTCACCCACCATGCCAGCATCGTACCTCCCTCAGCTCCTCGGCAGCCTGCAGACTGTGTAACAGCCGGCTCAAACTTTGCCTGCTGGTCCTCGTCCTCCTACACACTGTTGCCAGCCTCACTGCATCCCACAACGCAACAGGACTGGGCCTCCCCGCCATCACGCCTCTGGAGGAGAGCCCTGCCAACGAGGAGTGATAGAGCTTCCAGGAGGAGGTGAGGTTGTCGGGGTGGGGGATTCCCTCACCATGGCAACCAATGTGGAAAAATACAGCCACAGTTGTGCGGATGGCTGGAGCTGTGTGCCTGTGGACATTCTGCAACACTTTCTAGCAAATGGAAAATGTGGGATGCTTTGAGATGAAAGACACACAATTCAATCAAAACAAATATAACTAAACAAATAGACACACTGAGGGACTGAACCAGTCCCTTGGGTAGTAAAAGGGGACAATGCCACAGCCTTTGTTGAGTAGGAAGGTCAGCTTCCTCATGGCTGAGTTTCTCTCACTACGCTTTTTTACACTGTGTTCCAATTATTGGTTTCTGTTGCACTGGCTGACTATGAAATAACATAATCATATTCTCTTTCTAATGTTCATCCTTTGTCTTTGTTTCTGCGTCTCTCATACAGGACGAAAATGCGATCTCTAAATAAGACAGACAATGTGTAAAAAAATTATTAGCTGCAAGTTTGTGTGTATTTATGTGGGATGGTTTGTATTTTAAAATGTGCGTGTGAGAATCGGGGGCAGGGCGTGTGTGTGTGCCTGTATGCATGTCTTTACACATGTGCGTGTGTGCGTATGAGAGATTGTGTGTTGCAGACACGTACCCTAAAAGTATACCTAACAGACTGGTGCAGCAATGATGTTTTTATTGAGCCCACCCCCAGATGTCACTTAGCTCTGCCATGCTGATTTGTTGGCCACTATCCCATTAAAAGCTAACTGGGTTTTGAATGTGGTTCTGGTGTTCAAGCTAAGCCACTTGCTTTAAAACAAGTTTATGGATTTTGCTCACATTGTTTTGTGAGATAATACAAAAATTTACACAGTTTTTATAGAGATCATACCAGTTCTATAATCAGCATCAATAAAACGCACCTGCCTGTAAAACATCAGGGAACAAACGGGATGCATTCCTTCAACGTCACCTGTTCTCAAATGCGGTAACAAATGCAATAACTAAGATACCAACCGAATAAAGTGATTTATATAATGTGACTAAACATTAAATTATGATTGTTCTTCTTTGTTCCCAGGTCTCAACAATTACGTCTTTTCCTTAAATGTTATCATTTATCATTCGTTGATTTAATATCTTATGCTACCACAAGCTTAAGTTGCATAGTGTAGCTTTTAAGTGTTGTAAGGTGAACATTAATAAAATATGCTAATGAAGCTTTTAATAAACATAGATGAGCAAAATTAGAAGGATCAAAAAATCTTTACATCGGCATTGATGAATCTTTGGTTTACCACACATTTATAATGTTGATAAAATATTATACCTGGAATAACCAGGCCAACTCAAACATGAACAGTTGTCAGGAAATGTCTTCATTCACATGGAGGTAACAAGGCTCAGATATCATGAATGTATCTCACAAAGCAAAACATGACACTGTCTTAAACTTGTTTTGACAAAGGATTTCAGGCTTTCAACCAAACCCCATTCAGATTCTGGTCACTTTTCAGCCACATGTGTTAGCAAAGTTAACTGACATTCGAAATTTTCTTATGATACAATCAGCATATTTATCACTGTTGCTCCAATTGTAATTTTTAACAAATTTGTTTTGTAGATTTTAAAGGTACCATCCAGTCAAAACAATGCCCACAACATACTGGTAGCTCCTGAAGGTTCTTCTGTCACTGTTTGTTTTTCTTCTACCTGTTGTGGGTAAATGATGTATTGTGACAGTAATATACGAGTTTATCCCATCACTACTCGTTGAAAACAAAAACTACTGTTTTTCCCTGAACCAAAACTATATTACTGGTGTAATTTTAACCTCAGGCTTTTTTATTCCCAGGAAACATGCTGACTGGACGCTACCTTTAAGGACTACTTTTTATAATTGGTAAACTGAAATTCCTATTTAGTTACAATAAACATAAAATGTTAACATCTCAACATGTCACTAGGAAAGGTAGCAAGCTAAGACCCACTAATAGGTATATGACATTTAATCCTTTTCTCTGGCAATGCAATACTTATAGTATGAGATTCTACATTTTACCAACACAGAGATGATTTGATGGTAATTAAATGTTGGTCAGTTTATTTTTTAATCAAAATGTGTAATCTATTCTCATTAACTGCACGTGGAGGCTTTCTGCAAGGTTATGCCAGCCTCTTCTGTTGATTGTCCTCTGCCCCACCGAATAAGCATAAGCACCACATCTGACTCCAAAACAGCTCCTGTAGCATGTCTTGTACTTTTTTTTTTTCCTCAAAACATCAAACTAAGGTCTCATCAAGTAAAGGGCTTATTAAGATATACAGTACAAACATTACCATCTACACACTCAAACACCCCAGATTGTTAGCAGACTAAGAGTTAAAACATGGCTCATATTCAGTTTTTTTTTTACTCGTACACCCGCAGTACAGAGTCATTCCACATGGCTGTTACTGGAGAGCGGGAACAGAAACAATTCAGAGAAAGGGCCGTGACATTGTTTGTATAAAGCACTAATGGCAAAACCTGATAATCATCCAAGTCAGCTGACACTTTTGTTTATCTTTCAAATGTTGATCAGCATATGAACGGAAAGGAACGGTGTGACTTTAAGGGCTGACTTCTTTAGTTTCTAGTTTTGTTTTGTTTTTGTCTCTTTGATGTACACAGCTGTGAGAGATGAGCTATTTGAAGATAAACAGATGTTGCTGAATGAATTTTCTGACTATGTTGATAACTTAAATGAGATGTCCAAATCAATATGATGTCAAGAATTTTATTACACAGCTTATATGAGGATTTAAAACTCTACATTATTCGCATAATTTCTGTATAACCAGTATATTAAATTATTTTGACACTTATGCTGTTTAGACCCTAACCCTCTTATCATTCATGCTTGCATGAAATACATAACTGCTCACTATCATTCGGCACAGCACACCCATGCCCATTGGACGACCACATTCAGTGCTAGAAACATGCTGCTATACTATTGGCCACCAGTAGATGGAGATATTTCTCTTCTATTCTTTTATATTGTTACTGCTGCTGAAGACCTACCACAGGGCTGTCAGATACATAGGAATCAGGAAAGCTGGGCTCTGGAAGAAAAAGTGATGGGTGTGTGGGTAAAAGTGTGATGTATGCGTGTGTACGCAGGTGTACGTGCATATGCAGAGAGGTGTGTGTTTGCGTCTATTACTAATTGCTGTGTTCTCTGCAGAGCTGATTAATGTTGCAGACCTTAGGGCCTCCTGCACAGGTGTGGCAAACCTACACTGTCTTTAGACCCACAGGGGCCTGCTACATTAGTTGCCCCATTATTCACCACAGCCCTAAAGCTACAGTGAGTGTACTTTGAAACCCTTTTACTGTTCAGTGTGTAATAACTGTGTCACTGCCCAAAACCCAAAACAGACTAGGGCAGAACTACTGTATGTTTTCCCCAGACCTGTCTCATAGAATATTTCTGGCTCATAGAATATTTCAGCTGGTGTCTGGAATGGGGTGAAAAATGCCAGAGGCAGTGCAAAGAAGACCAGGGTCAATGAAGTGGACAATGATGTGAAACTGGTGCCAAAGCATACCTTGTATTGTATTAACATAAATATATTTCATATCTGACATCATACACTGCTTTTGAATGGGAAACAGGAGGAAAACAGGGTCTGTCTGTCATAGAAATGTGCCATGCAACCCTCATCACAAGAGCAAGTAAGGGATCTCTTGAGGACATGCTGTACATGTGAGTTCATTCTGCTTACCATGTCAGCGGTCATGCTGTGATGTCACAACCATCACAAGGCAACTGTTGGACATGTACATGTTCATACAAACAAACTGCATTCAGACGTCATGTAGAGGCCATGTTTGCTTTACATGCAGTAATGCATCCTTACTGTGGTTGCATGGTTGTGAATGCTGTGCACATGTGTTGTTCTTCTCATCCCTTCAAACATATTTGCATCATGGGACATTTGTGTGAAAGATTTCTTCCAAACAATAATTGAATTAAATTTAACTTATGTAAATCTCTGATTTGACTATTTTGGTAATGCAGGCATGCACACAACAATTACTCTGCTGTGTTAATTTTATATTTTTGTGTGTTTTTGGTTTGTCAATTGTTTACTGCATAATACTGAGAAGAAATTGTGTAGGGTCCTTTACAGTAGATTCAGTCTAGAGCCCCGAAATTGGTCTGTAGCAGTTGTAGGGTATAGTCTGTCACATTCTATAACACATCAACCTACAGAAACATTTTGTGTTTTTCATATAGACTATGCCCCAACCCCCTGTGCACCTAAAACCAAATGTTATGTACACAAATATTTCCCTGTTTCACTCCTTCTCAGCCTCTCTCTGTTTTCACAATAGTTCTGTTCTCTATCCTGTGGATCTATGCAGAAACCCATTTCTTTTTTGGTTGTAAATATGTTCCCTAGTATGCTGAACAATGTATGTCTTTTCGTCCAGGATTTCTTGTGTATTTTGAGTTGATGTCATATTATTATTTTCTTCTTCTCTAATTCTTTTTGTATTTTGAGCGTCTGAAATCATTGATGTTAAAAGAGAATGTGGTGAGAATTAACCAATAGACTCGTCCTCAGCTTTGCAACCTTATTATGAAGGTTGTGGTTCTGTGTGTGTGAAAACGAAAGATTTATGATTATAGAAATGAAGAAGGTTCAAAGGCATATAGTATCATTGCGATTATGATTATTATGATTACTATTATACTACCAGTATATTGTAATATTATAGATGCTTTAGTTCAAGTAACTTCTTTAATTTTTTTACAAACAACTTTGATGAAATGATTTATAAAACAGTCTCACAAGTCATGATCTTTTAAAAAAGTATGAAAACTACTGCTACAATGATTAAAATTGTGTTCTAATGAAAATAAATACAGACATATAATCTGTTCCTATGTTGTGTTTTGTATTATGTGGTTTTATTCCAATTGAGATGAAACTGTGATGAAAACATTGTCTCACTTAAATACAAAAAATCACAGATTTATATATATATATATATATGTGTGTGTGTGTGTGTGTGTGTCAGAAAAGCCAGTTTCAGCTGCTTCTTTACAAACCATGACAACAAAAGAAAGTAGCTCAAAACATCCCTGAAAATCTCGTCACATTCAGCAAATGCAATAGACACAGTCATCTGCCTGAGCACAAGAGAATGTGTAGAAATACAACTTTTAAAAATTCATCCAGTTTTTAGTATAACTTTATATGGCATATAATTTAAAGATGTATTACATAATTTAGACTCTAGTTAACTGAAAAACATAAAAGTTATGAATTCCTATTTTACACCACATTTTCAATTTTGATACAACAAAAGATTAACTTCAGCTGCTATTGAAAAAGTGGTGCAGAACAAACAAATAAATTGACTTTCATATATCATCTGATATTTTCTGGAGGAGAGCCAATTTATAAAACCAAACAAAACCCTACTGATAGCAATACTAAGTATTCCATAAATATTGACAAAAGAGCACAGACACAAACATTGAATACTAAATTTTAGGCTTCTGTTCTGTACAATATGCAACAATATTCACATCTCAATGTCTACATAAAGTAAGTTTATGGTGTGTATAACCTGTCAGAATGACAGCATGTGGTTCCACATATAACCATGAGGTGGCAATGTTTATATATTATATTGAATGAGTGCTGACATTACTCCAGAAGTATAAAAATAGACCTTCAAAAAAAGAAATTTGTAGACAGCATAGCCATAGGGATCATGAATGAATGATATACTAAATGATGCAATTTTTAATTAATTTCAATCTATCTATCATCAGCATTATATACAGTGTCAAGTGGGTGTAAATATTTACGCCATTAAATATTTAGCATCCTTTTTAAATAAACACCTTCACTCTGAGCTGGGAGTTAAGCCAGAGTACTACATATATCTTTCACTCATACATTATGAAACTGCTGACCAAGAGCTGATGAGGCCAGTGAGGTAAAGTGTATACATACTAACCTTTTAATAATTAATGTCACAGGTAATGCATTTATTCAGCCGTTTAGAAAGAATCACTGACATTATGGAGGGAGTCACTGACTGTCCAGAGTTTTCATAATATTGTGTGAAACTCTGAAAAGTGAAGCCTTGGCAGTTTTCATACAGACCCTTTATGGGCCATCTACTATGTCACTATGTATGGATTAAGCCATTGTGGGTCAGTGAGATGTGCTGCCTGAGCTTATTTTCCACTGGTAGTGCTCTATGGCAGGCTCAAAATTCAATGCTATTATAATGGTGGATTATAAAACTGAAGAGCAATACCAAATTGCATATTCGCTTTCAGCTTCTGCTCTGTGCCAGTGGCCCTTCCACCTCGGATTAAGTCCTCATTTCTATTTCAGCTTGTTGGGAGGATGAAGTGCTCAGCTGACTAATCCCCAGCTAGCTCGCCAATAGTCAGCATCCAATATTCCACCTGTCACTCAGACCACAGAATATGTGAGTATGGGTGTGTAAAGGCCATGTGTTTTTAGGATAACTGATTTCAATAATGTTGACATTATACTATCACTTCTGATAGGATGTAAAGAACAGTAGGTCATTGATGCTGATTTTAAAATGATGTGTCAGCAACAACTATACCACAGCACTGATATTATTTAATCATATTTACAGTTGCTTTATAAGTATAGTATGACGGTAGCTTTAGAATGCAGTGGTGCACTCTGTGTTGGCCTATGCTCACCAACAGAGGTCAGTACTATGCAGGCATAAAAGGAAAAAATTACGTCACATTGAAATTTTGATTTGTCTCAATTATTAAAAGGAAATAAATTACTTTTACAGTCAACTTTTTGTTATTGAGTGAAAAATAGTAATTGAAAATAAGAACTGCTTCTCCTAACAAAAAAAAAAATCTCTTGCAGGTGTGACAGAAAGTACAGAAACAAACATTTGACATAGCTTCAACTCAGTCTTTCACCACTCCTAGTTTTAATTTAGCCTGAATTTCTTACAGTGTGTCTTGTGAAGGTGTTTTTTTTTTTTTTTTTGTGTAAGCTTCTCTGGTGAGAAGAGTAGAGAAATGTCAAACTGTTTTAATATTTCACAAAGTTAAAGCTTCTGAAGTCCTTATGTAACGTCCCCTCATAACAGTTTTTAAGCCAAGTCTCTGGCACATCCTCCTGTTTTTTTCCCCACTTGTTTTTGCAGCAGTGTGTGTACTGTGTGCGTTCAGGTTTTATAACAAGAGGGAGGGGAGGAAGGCAACATTAGGACTACAGGGATTTAAGGAGATGATCTGCCTCAGTGGAAACACATCAGACAGACTAGTGTCATTCACATCATTTCTGACACAGAAAAAAAGTAAAGCTATTTATTGTGATGCACTGTTCCCAATCCATAAGCATCAGTTTTGGTCACTGTTAAGGGCTTAATGGATGAAGCATAATTAAACAGATGCTTGAGCACAGTTGATTAGACAAGCCGAGTTGTGCAATGGGTTGCAAATGTTGCTTACAGCAGCGTGAGTGGCAATGTGGCAAGTGTCAGTCACAACCAGAGAAACCCAATTACACTGGTTACTGATGAGGTGCATCCAATCAGCAGGTCTCCCAGGATTTCACTAAGGAAAGACAGGGAAGCCACCACAGGCAGCTAAATGAACTAATTAACCTTAATAAAAAAATCTAACTGGTTATGCAAGGAGCTGTGTGAGAGTATATGCTATTACATTTAGCAGCCCATTGCTCTTGTGATAGAATACATGACAACGTAGCATAGGCACAAGAAACAGTAGTAGTGCATATTTGTCTTGTCCTAAACTGTCAAGAAGCATGTTGGTATAATGCAGGAGACATTTTGAGTACATTTCTTGCAACTCACTTAAAAAGTATACTTTAAAAAGTATTTCAAATGAGTCTTACACACACAAAAAAAATTGTCTAGCACTTAACAATTCCTAGCATGTTCTTCTTCTTGACAAATTTGGGTCTTATCAGGGCTCTTAGTTTGTAGAAACTCATAATTTACAGAACCCGAATGGTAACTGCTTGTGTCTTCTTGTAAGTCGCTTTGGATAAAGCGTCTGCCAAGTAAAGTAAAGTAAAGTAAAGTAAAGTAAAGTAA
This sequence comes from Sandelia bainsii, assembly GCA_032362345.1. Lineage (NCBI taxonomy): Eukaryota > Metazoa > Chordata > Actinopteri > Anabantiformes > Anabantidae > Sandelia > Sandelia bainsii. The sequence continues at coordinate 9,950,175 of JAUMHL010000014.1, forward strand.
AGTAAAGTAAAGTAAAGTAAAGTAAA
>JAUMHL010000014.1:9950300-9977726 GCA_032362345.1 Sandelia bainsii
GATAAAGCGTCTGCCAAGTAAAGTAAAGTAAAGTAAAGTAAAGTAAAGTAAAGTAAAGTAAAGTAAAGTAAAGTAAAAGATCACAGCGCAACAGAAACATAATGTAGATCCCTAATCCTCAGTGCAGCTCCTGAATCAACAAATTACTGAAGGCTTTATAGTTGGGTCTCAGGACAGAGAATGACAAAGGAAGTACATACAAATGCAGCTGAAATGGAAAATATTGTAAACATGCAGTTCGAAACATTGGTGAAATTGAGTAAATGTTCCTGTTTGGTACTGGGCTGATTGAGTTGTCACAGGGCAGATTACAAGGCATGAATCACACACATAGCGTACATTGGTTGCCAGGCAGAAGCACTCTCTCGTGCTTTATTAGTTGAATATAATCTGTGTAGATTCCTCACACCTCACAATGCCTACTATATTCACACCCCCACTTGCCTCACATCCTTTGACATATGGGAGAAATAATGAGAAGAATGAACTTTTAATATTGTACCACGCATTATTTTCCACTCTTTCTCTGTTGTAATCATTAGTCACCATAAATCTCCTAAATATAACATAAGATCAATGTCTGCTTGGTTGGTAGGAATAGACATCAAGTGTTGATGTTATCAAAGTGAGTAACATCAGCTTCATCAATATACTTTGCTCATTAGAACTATCCACCTGAATGGAGCAGGCTTCCTTTTAGTCATTCCCCTGGTACCACATAATGCTGCTGTCTACAGGACTGCATTTTTCACCAGCTTACGGTACTTAGACATCAAAGAGGATACGTGCATGGATGGTGCTGTGTATGTGTAAGTGTGTGTATGTGTGCCTTTTAATGGGAAAAAAACTCAGGAAGAACAAGAAAAGGTATCTTTGTTCCGGGATGGACAGACATACAATGCAGTGCATTTACATTATGGACAATCAGAATAAAAGCATTATATATTATTATATACAGGTATTACAGATATACAATATATGAAAAATTGGAACAAGGAGATGCTGAGTAACTTCAGGTGTCACCAACATATGGAACCTGTGTCACACAACCTCTTCTTCACCATGAAGACCTGGATATGTTACAGTCCACCAAAGCACACAAGAAGTAAAACCCATCTTAAATGAGGCATTGAAGAGCCAGGAGATAAAGGGAGATCCCAGGACAACTGATGGTTCAACACAGAGAGCCTGAGTGCAAAATCAGCAAAGGGAGGGAGAAAGAGATGCACAGCCTGAGTGCTCATGTGCTTTGGGGAAAAAAACAAAGGGTCAGAGAGATGCAAAATCAGGGAGTAAACCAGGAGGAGCAAAGCATGTGGGCATGTGTTCTAGGTGAGCAACGTTAATTGGAACAAATTACATAAAATGTACATTTTTTAATAATACACCATGCCTGCAACCCCCACCCCACTTACAGTTTGCCTCTTTGTTCTGTTGTAGAGTTTATTGGGCCAAGGTATGTTCTGTATTCCTGCAAGATATGCTACAAGCAGTTAGATGAATGGAACAATTTCTCATTCATGGTGCTTGTTTCCCCTGACTACGGTTACCACAATGAAACAATAATATAATAAAATAATATGATGAATGAGAATGTGCAGAATGATCCACAATGTGTATACAAGGCTTATAAATGAATGTTTTTCTTTATTTTAAGAGTGACACTGTAGTTTAAGGAGAAGTTACAGTAGCTTATGTACTGAACTATCCTTCTGACTCTATCCTGTGTGAAAGTCTTTTATTCTCTTGTCCCATTTATTATCAGGCATCAGCTGTTCAATGGACTGGAAATCTGTGTCATAATTAGATAGTTTGGGTGATCTGATGAGATTATTAAAATATGATACAGATGCAATGAGAGGCAGTGGCATTATTAATAAACCAACATATTATTTGTGGAATCCACTGATGAATAGTGAAATATATCACACATCATAGAGATTGTGTCAGTCAGTGGTATGGATGCAACTGAGAACAAGATCACCTTTAGATCAGATGTGTCTTCTGTCGGCCCAATTTTTAGTACAAATATCTAAATGACAACTGTGAAAAAAGTGACCATTGCTCTCTTTCTAACCAGTGTAGCTACAAAATTACATGAAAATACAGTTCAAATGTGTGGTATCCAACACCATACACATACTGTACACGCGTACAGACACACAGCACTATCTGGCTGTCATGCCTCATTCCCATCATCTCATCACCATGGTAGCAATTCAAAGGGCTGGTCTGAAGCTCTAATGTGCAGTAAGAGCTTCTTATAGACCCATCTTCAAGATGGGTCACACAAACACAGAAACACTGTGAACACATACAAAATATATTTTAATAATAATTAATATAAATAATTAATAATTTTAATTTTAATTTCAGGTCTGAAATCTTACGCATTTTGGACCTGAGCTGATAATGTATACATAAGGAAATGAGCACTGCTTTTAGGTTTTCTCACTTTCATTTTGCTCCATTTGAAAACAAAACTGATTAAATTATATGTGGAAGAAACAGGCTGGAAGGATCACTGGACTCTATCATAACAGATCACTTACGATAACTCTATTTAATATAGAGTTATCATTACACATACACAGCAATTTTCACAATGCAGAGCTGATTTTTGATGCTATATTACAAAGGTTTGCATGTCATTATGGAATAATGGAGAGTGGCAGCCAAATTATTTTCCCCAATCAGGCTGTGTGCCTCCTGAGACTTAAATCTTCAAAACTTAAATAAAAAGCTCTGTCCAGTTACTAAGCTGCTGCATTCTCTTTCTTTCACTTTTGGGTCACAGATGAGCACATAAACATGTGAAGAACCACAGACCATGACCACTGAATAATACACTGTACCTTGCTTGTTGTGTTCACAGGCCACACAGATGGGAGGATGATTTAAGAGTTAGTGTGAAATAGGGTAAAATATTGTCATCTGGGTGGATGGCTACTGTTAAGAACCCACTCATCCTGGACGCACACACACATACATACGAGTGCATTTATATAACACACACGCTGCAATGTCAATGCAGCAAGCAGTTTCTAGTTACTGAAGTCTCTCTGTGTGTGTCCATGATCTTCCAGAACAAAATAATCTGAGCTGGGTAACAAATTTCATGCTTAAACTTCCAGCCTCCTCTCCTTAATGGTGGCAAACCTGCCAACCACTTTGTCCTTGTCAATGTCAATGTTCTCAACACACACTATAGTGAAGTGTGACAGTCTGGCCTCATCCATGCACAAACGCAGATAGCTTTTAATGAGTCTCAGACAGGTGGAATTTTGCTTGGCACTGGCACTGCTGATGGGGATGGTTGAGTGAAACTCATCCTCAGCATCATCTGGTTTGGAGATGTCATCTGAGTAGAAACGTGCGAGTTGGAACATTTTGTCTTTAGCATCACGGTGCTTATAAGTCTTTGGACTGAGTACTGCAAACAGTTTGGCCATTTCTTTAAAATCAGAAAATCGATTCTCAAACTGTCCTGCAAAAAAATTAATTATGTGAAAAAACACCTGAGTTTAAAAGTCGCCTTTACTGTTCTGGATTGGGTAACAACAATGGTGACATCTAGTGACTCTTTTTGTACACTATATTGCCAAAAGTATTGGGACACCCCTTCAAATCAAGGAATCCAGTGCACAAAGCAACGTCAGGAATGAGCAAGTTTGGTGTGGAGGAACTTCACTGGCCTGCAAAGAGCCCAGACCTCAACCCGATTGAACACCTATGGGATTAATTAGAGCAGAGCCAGGCCTTCTCGTCCAACATCAGTGCCTGACCCTACAAATGCTCTCCTGGAAGAATGGTCAAATATTCGCATAAACACAGTTCTAAAACTTGTGGACAGTCTTCCCAGAATAGTTGAAGCCATTAAAGTTTGTGTATGCAAAGGCAAACGTCCCAGTTTTTTTGAGTAAATCGTTTCAAAACACCATCAAGAACATAAACTCAGATGTGCCAAGTTTTGACAGCAGGCCATGAGCTTCACAGGCTGCCTTAGGTGTGCTGTTGGTAAGGTGTTTGATGCGGTGCAGGGAATGGGGAAGCTCTTTATTGTCACTTCTGTGGCCTGTTTCCTAGAGGCCCACCTTGTATCTGACAGGCTCCTCAGCATGAGGACAGTTTTAAGTGTCCCAAAAAAAATCTTTAGCACTGCACAAACAACATGCATCATCCATAAGTGAAGGCTCTTCCTGTTCTTTTCCACCTGCTCTCTCTCGGCTTTTAAAAGCTCTGCTACTATGGTGGAGTTGTTTTGATTTATACAAAGCTTTGTCATTAAACATGACTTCACTGCCTCACAGTGATAGCCAGACTTTTTAATCATCTCAATGCCTTTCTTAAATGTAGAAAATCCCATTCATTAATCAGCCCAAGCTCTCCCAGCAGTTTCACTTTTTTTGCCAAACAGCCAGCAACAGAAACAAAACAGCTGATTTACTCTGGTTGAATAAACTAACCACTGTTGCTCAACTGTGTGTGTACCAAGTTGAACTGAAGCATCACTTCTCCTGGTCATATGGGAAATCATTATAGCAATCCTTCAAACCAGGCTTACGTGGACCGTGCTCAATCACAGCACGGACCACTTCGGTGGTGAGAGGCCAGTTTCCAAAAGAAATGGATCGGCTGGGCACTCCTCCTGGGAAAAAAGTTTGTGTGCTGCCACTGCCGCTGGAAGTTGAAGGATCACTGGCTGCACAGGTATCCCACACCTCATCAGATCTCATGCGTGTGTCTCCTAGGTGCTGCTGGTGGTAGACCTCAGCTTGTGGTGTTTGCTTTTCTGGGCTTGATTGCTGCTAATCTCATTTTTAGCCACGTTGAAGTTGTAAGGACTAGCCAAAATGTCCTTACAACATTGGTATTCTAAATTCTGTTTGGTAAATTCACACAATCAATTACTATAAACACATACACAGACAAAGAGACGCACACTCACTAACACATGCACACATCTACACAGGTCACACAGAGCATCAGTGATTAGACCCAAATGGAGCTGAACCCTGACTGATAGCATCTGTTTCTAATGCCATCTGTCATAGACATCAGCCACTGGCTGATGATGGGTTGACAGTGTCTACAATAAACACACCACAAGCATTCACAGTGAGAGTTGCATGACATTGTTTCCGCAGTGCAGAAAATAATTATTGCATTTGTTTTGTTTTTGTAAAATGAAGACAGAAATCTTGACCTTGACAGCCTATAATCTCTTATGACAAGTCAAGATGTTTGGGTGAAAAAGGGACTATTGTGAGATATAAGTGGAAAACAAACTACACTGATAAATAATTTATGAGGAAATCAAAATGATAAATTTTTATGAGATAAACTGATTGAATTAATCACCAAAATCATGGGTAAAAAATATTTAGTATTCAAAAGAGAAATCATCCTTTCCAACACAGACCACAACAATGATCTGGTCAGAGCCCTAATTTTATTAAGGTAGCTCTACTTCAAACATTTGAAAACAGGTTATTAACCTGATCATAAGATAGTACGAGTGGTCCTGATCGAGTCATATTTTGGGCAAGATAGGGCGTAATCCATAAAGATCACATGATTATGACAAATGAGCAATATAACAAGGATACATTTTGACAAATCAGGGCTGTGTTTCCTTTGGTAATGTCAAAAATTTCAAGCTTTTATTATGTCATCACCATGCTACAGAATGAAGACAGTGAAAAGTAAAAATGTTGTTAGAAATGTTTCTTTGTGCCAGAAAAAGAAACTGCATGCGGTCATATTTTACTGAGCACATCCTTGAGCTGATCCTTGACAATGCTAAACACTGCCACAGTCACAGTTGAGAGAACTACAAAGCTAATAAGTTTTAGGTTATCTTGAAATTGTACCTGTTTTTGGCAGGCTCTAGGTGAACCTTGTTTTTAAATAGGTAAATGTGATAAGTTAAACAGGACTTGGAGTCAAATCATTATTTAAAGATGCATGACTTTTACTGTAACTCTAAAAATTCAAGTTGCTCTGACTAGAATTCAATACAAATAAAAGATATGTTGACTTGAATAAACTGAATGAAAATTTACAAGCAATGACAACTCCTAAAATGCTGTCAGTGACACACTAAATTATACCTGATACATTTTCAATTTTTTAATTTTGTTCCATTAACCCTTTTTAACCCACATCTACTAAATCAACTAATAAGACATGGACGTTAGCATTATAGGTGCTGCATCATTACATTTTTCCTATAATGCTTGGACAATCAAAAACTGTGAACGACTCGCCAATCATTGTATAATTTGTGACATAAAGCCAAGGAAAGGAGTTTTTACTGAAAACAAATATCTACTGTCAAAGTGTCCTTGGGCAAGACAGTGTGTGTAGATGGGTCATTGAGAAGCAGTGTAAAGCACTTTGAGAACCGGTAAGGTAGAAAAGTGCCACCATCACTAATGACTTGAAATGGGAGAGTAACTCAACATCTATCCATCAATGCATGATACATCCTCAGGACCAGACAGAGGCTGGAGAGCATTGTGCAGGCAGAGAAGGATCCATGAAAATAGCCTAGCCAGCATGATGTTTGCATGTCTAAAAATCTCTTCTTTGTCAAGTATATTTTCAAAATGACATTGTTCCTCATACATTATGTGACAGCTGACAAAGATTAAACCCCTGTATGAAGTAGGTTAATTAATGTAGGAAAACACAAAGGAATCTATAAAAGTGGCAACACTTAAATGTATAATAGTTGAGACCCTATCACAGAATAATCTCATAGGGTGCTTGTGCAAGCAGCTTCTTAATGTATGATCCATAATTACATTTTATTAAGTGACATCTAGCAGCTGTGTGAGACAATGTGGGTCATTTCAGCAAATGTCAAAAAATGACATATTTTGCTGCTAACAATCAAATGTTCAACCAAGACTTCCTTGCATTATTCTGCCACTAAACAAATGAAATGACATCACACAGAGAGATACATGCCATAAACCTAGTTATTCTGCTTCACTTGTGTCCCTGAAGTCAAGTGGAATGGTAGTGATGCAACAGTTTTTTCTTAATGTAAAGGAAATCTAATTTACGTAAAGCTGAAGATCTCCAGAATTCAGGAGCATAAACAAAGCACTTAAGTTTGGTTCAATCAGGGTGATTGGGTTCCTTTGCTTTTCTATCCATACATCACCTTGGCAGGGAGAAATACTTGGTATTTTTCTGCTCTGCAATGAGTTGATATTTTTCTGGTATTACTTAAAGGCAGATACATTGGCAATCAGTAAAGTGATATCTCATATGGTGCCTTCAAGGTTAGTCTGCCAGTACCCTTTATATATTTGAAAACAATCAATGAATACAAACTTGGACTTGGAGGTGCTTACCATAAGTGGTTTTAAAATAAGATTTATTATTAATTGCATGCAGCTGTGGTTTGTGATCTGTGCATGAAACCAGCTCTGTACACGGTGGCTGTACAAAATCAAATGTACCAACTCTTTCTCTGACTTTGCTTCCCAAGTCCCAAATTTCCAGTCCCTGCCATTCACCATTTAGCCACCAGATGCCCAAAGACTTCCTCTAATGCCAGTTACCTGACCTGCCACGCCCACTCACACAGATGTCCCCAGTTTCCCATTATCCAAGCCTGTATTTTAAACCACCAGCTCCACCTGCTCATTGCCAGATTGTTGTGTGGGCTCTTTTTTCATAATTTCATTAAGATCTATTTACTGCACCTGTGGTTGGCTGTTTGTATATCTGCATTCATGTTGCCTTGTAAGCCAAACATGACAGCACATGTTCAGGCCCCAACAAAGTCAGGAAGGTGATAATCCTCAATGTGTGAAGAAGGATTTGCAAAGTTCAAAGCATACCACTGAAAGCTAGTACATTCTCTGGAGATATGGTAGAATATATTAGTGGTGTAGAAAATCGAAAAGACATACTGTAAAAACATGTACAGTGTTTTCCCAGTGAAGTAGCGCAAAAATCTAGGTCCCTTTCCCCTAACAATCCCTCAGTTGTCATAGGTTTATACAACTAACTTATTAGATTTATCAGTAATAAAGTTCATAAAAAACATTTCTGAAAGCCTTAGCACAGTGGCTTCAGAAAATATTCGGATCCGTTGACTTTATTGTGTTGTAAAAGATGGGTTAAAGGGTTACAACCAAAATCAATCTACTCTCAAACCCACACTGACAAAGTCAAAACTTTAAAATGTATCAAAAATGTAAAAGGAAAAGGAAAATCCTTTACAAAAGTCTCCAGACCCTTTGGCACCTCAAATTGTGGTCAAGTGCATCCTGTTTTCTTTTATTATCCATCTCCATGCTACAGTGCTTCTCAGTGGCAAAGATGGACATACAGGTTGGAAGTGAGGTAAAAATCAATGCAGCTAAATACAGAGAAGTTATTGAAGTACACCTGCAGAGTACATGTGATAGGTGCTCTATAAAGTACTGAATAAAGGGGAATGAATACTTTTGTAAATAAGAGATTTCAGTCACTGATTTTTATTTTTGAAAGATTTCCATCCTTTTCCATTTTGTCACTGTGGGTTTCTGACTTCAGTTTGATGGACATCTATCTAAAACTAAATCTATAGTATAAAACAAAACCTCTGGTCTTACAAGTTTGAGAACAATGTTTCAACATATGTACTTGACATCCTGCACCAATCTAACTTTTCAGTCCTGATACCAATACCTGGACTTCGGCTGATTCCCGAAACCAATCCAGTACAATTGTTGAATTAATATACTGTATACTTCGCCTTGTGGATGATATGAAAGCATTAGCCTTGACTTATACATTACTTTCCTGACTTTGTAAAAGGAAAATGTGACAAATTGACCCACAGATAAATGAACTGTTATTTGTTATTAAAATAATACATTGTTACAGCTTGAAACAGCATAAATAATGAATCACACTCCTAAACATTTAGTGCAAACAGGAATTCAAAATCTAATATATTCAGACATGCACTTGAATCCTCAACACATTTAGACTTTACCCAGGTGAGCTGCATGTGAGAACACAAATGTCCAAGTCAGACGGCACAGAGATTACCTGGATTTGTCTCCCACAAAACCCTCTAATACAAAATCTGGGTAATGCCAGAGTGTGATACTACTGTGTCATGTGACGCCTCCCACACACTCTACACAGGTACCCCCAACCGCGCTGAAATCGAGCGCAGTTTCTCCCTATGTGAGAACACATCTGGTACAGTCAAAGCACAACTCTGCATGTTCGGACCTGATTCTCCCAACATTGTCTGGATTTTATGTCAAATCGGCGTATAATATAGCAGCTGAAATTGAAAATAAGTTAAGTTTTTTGCATCTTTGTATTTGCCAAAGTTAATATCAGATCAGTGCATCCTTAATCCTGTCATTATTGTATAAAACTTTTACAAAATGTATCATCACTGAGTTTTTAAGTCAGAACTCCTCTGAGTCAAGCACAGAGAAAAGCTTACAGTCTGACTGTGTTTCATAATAAAATAATTTCAATCAGAAGCAATACAACTGAAAGTGTTTATATGTACTGTAACTTTATAGATAGTATGCACAACAGAAATATGAAAAGGGTATTTGGCAATTGAACCCTACAGCAATGTCATCATTTTTTATAATGGTCAGGACACTTGTTGTGGTGAAGAGGTGAGAGGTGATGGAGTCTGATGAACAAATGAGGCGTGAAAACTAGTAGTGAACTGTGCGGAGAAGAGTTACATCAATCTGACAGGGAAACAACAGCTGACAGCAGCAGAGATAGTGGAAAAAAAGTAAAATTTGACAGCAATGACATGACTGGCTTTCAAAACCCATAGCACAATCTGACTGTTTTAACAGATACATAAAGCATTCCCGACTACACTTTTGTTAAGCAAGCCCAATCTGCTGCAACAAAGAGGTATTTCAAAATCTTTAAACCACAATCCACACATTTACAACAAAGGTAATGCAAGAAAACACCAGATTAAAACCTACAGTCATGTTAACTAATGACTCAGTCTAGTTAATATAAAGCTTTAAAACTAAAGGTAATGCTGCTTCAGTTTTTATAAGCCTACTATTATCAGTTATGACTTGCCACTTTAAATATTAAAATGAAACTATTCTGAAATGCAGCTAACAATTTTGTCAAAAGGTGCTGCCCAACTAATTATTTCCTGGATTTGCTCCTGTAAATTAGTTTTACTTTACATGACAGCTTTGATGTTCACCCAAAGTCGTCAGAATCACCATAAGCACAACTATTTGAGACTGAAATCTTTTGTGAGACTCTTTTGTTCAGATAACAGAAAAATGACAGCAAATGATCAGTGCAATCCAATCAGTGTATAATTAACAACGGACATTTTCCCCCCAAAAGCGATGGATAACTACAGTCATGTGCAAAAATTAGTACCCCCTCTTTTACTTTCATGTTTTTGTTTTGTAAAAACATAATAAAATTATCTGATCGCAGCAGGTTTTAATATTAGTAGTAAAATTGTGTTAAGTAAATAATGACACAGTTAAAAAAGTTATATGCTATTGTTCATCTGAGGTTGTCTTTATACCTAATACTAAGACCCGCAATAATCAGGTGATTTTCATTATGTTTTTACACACAAAAAACATAGAATTAAAAGAGGAGGTACTAACTTTTGTACATGACTGTTCATCAAGAAATATTTTGACAAACCGCCTCAAGTAAACATTTGGGGTTCACCATAATATATTTCACAAACCTGTAGTTGCTTAAATCGAGGTCTGGAAGACAGCTGTCAGCTTCGCCCTGCTTAGTTAATAAAACATTATCTAGCTTTGCTAGTCCGAATCGTTAAGCCACTAGCTCACATCTCATCATGTCAAGTGTGAGCTACCTGTCCATTACAAAATGACGAGCTCAAATAAAGCAGCTAGCAAATAAAGATGAACATGGAGCAAGCTAAGGGACTTATTAGGACTTATGCCCATGTTGCTCTGCTTCAGTGGAATAGTTAGAGACTGTTTGCTATCAAGCCTGATGCAGAAATATTGACTTAATGATCTGTCAAAACCCTGTGTAATAACATTATAGCTGAATTCCATCTTTAGAATTTGTTAAAGACATTTTGTTTATGTTTTTGTATGTTTTAGCTCAGATCTATTACAAAAAGTGAAAAGTTTGGTAGACAAACATATGACCCTTCAGCCTAAACTGCTCAGAACAGACGTTTGCTCAGTGGTGTAAAAATATTAACTGATATTATACAATACTTCTAAGCGGCTTGGTGACTAAAAATAGCAACATGTGTTTGCTTTGACCCCTACAGGGCTCAAAGAGCACTGGTCACAGAGCTTCAAAATATCAGAACTGGTAACACACTTTTGATTATCACATCAATGCTGTCAATCACAGCAAAAGCAAAAAAAAAGAAAATGCTTTTCAATTCAAACATTAACTTCATTACTCCAGGGCTGGATTTTGAGTTTTCACCTCTATTATAGGCTGAAAGCTGCTAAAATATGTTTAAATAACCACTAATCTCAATTCAACCCGGTGTCACCCATGACACATAAATTTGGTTATCTTTGGATTCAGAGAATGTCATTGTCTTTCTTTTCTTTTTTATGATAATGAATTCATCCCTCTTTTGATGTACTTTCATTGATATCTACTTATTTTTTGAGTCATTCTGTTTCTTCTAGTTTATGAAAACCAATAATGGATGTACAGACATATGTGTATATACACTGTGTTTGGGAGTATGAAGATCACAAACACATAGCACAGGGCACTGGGCAAAGCCTCCTGGACATGTTCCTTTTTCTTCTACTTGCTGTATTGAGCCACAAGTTAAGCCCTGCCAGATCAGAGCGTCGACAGGGATTCCAGTCAGTTAAGCTGCCGTGGGTGGAAGACTACCCATCAAGGCTGAGCGCTCTCTGTCACACACTTTTCCACCCAGACGTGGAAACGTTATCCAATCCTTTTCCAAGTGTCCAGCGTTACCATCAGTGTTTTCCATCTGAAAGGCTGATGAGAGGTCCCAAGGTTAGGCTATTGTTATGTATTTGATAGTAGACAGATGTCAGAGATTGTGTTAGTAAGTCTCTATGGCAGGTGTCTGGATCACCTGGAACACCCCAGTAACCATGTCCTCAAGAATATCAACCGTACAGACATCTACCAATGATCTAAACATGAACACAGATAATTTCTTTATCATTACATGAATGCACTGCATTGTAATTGTTATTCTCTATTACTAACATATTTGCTAACCTTTTTACTTGTGTAATCATTGACACAGCAGCTTTCAAATTATAGAACATATAAGAACCCTTATTTACAACAAGGTGGAAGGAAAGCTAAACACATGCTACACATATAATTCATTGAACCAGCAATATTTGCCTCTGTTGATCTGTGCAAAGTTTTTGGATTTAATCTATTGTTGTAGTGGCTGCAACTTTTGAATGTGAGGTGCAGCAGTTAAAAGTCTAGTTTGATACAAACATCCAGGTACACTAAATAGCTTACTGAGGTTAAATTTTTGTTTTGAGTCCCCAGCTGAAGCAGGAAGTAAGGTCAAAGGGGTCAAAAATGGCATCATCTGAACAAGCAGCAAGGATGATGGCATCATCCTTGCTGCTTGTTCATGAGTGATATATTTTATTCCAGCACTGATTCTACCTTGGCACTGAGGGGAAGTCAGCAATTAGTGTTGACAGATTTGATTACCTGAGCTGTAGACCTGCAGTACAGCTATAAAAACAACCTTTGGTTGTCTACACACCTAAGAGGAAAGGAGCAGAGGAGATGAAGAGCTGCAAGGTTAATTGAAGGCTGATGAGATTTTTCATGCCTGAAGCAGAAAGCAAATATATATGTTTAATAAAACAAACACTTTGACTCAGTGATCATGCTGGTGAAATTCATGACTAACAGTCTGTAACTACAGACTGTGTAAAGCTATATTGCCATTGCTAGTTATGCCAGTTCATAAAGTAATATGGATAATTCATTTATAAATAGAAACCAACCTTTTGGACTGACATACTGCATCAAATTTGAAGATACAAGGTTTTTACTATATGGTGTTGCAGAGTTTAGTTTGATTTAGTCTTCTGTTACCAGCGAATAGACACATTTAGAAATTGTTTGCATTCCAGTGCCTCTCCTTGTGTATTATCTGTGTTTATGGCATCTGTGAATGTTTTGCTCAGTGCTAGATTAACCACTGATTTCCCTTTGGTAGAAACAGTCTGTGTATTTGATTAACACGTTAGAATTCAGCTCTGTCATTTCCATTTACCAGCATCCTGGCAGTCAGAGAGGATGCTGAACACATGCAGCAATATTGTACTTGTTCATTCCTCCCTCTTCCTTTCCTGATGGCTCCATCTATCAGTCATCATTAGAGAATCAGGCTCAGGTAAAATCACTAATTAGCCTTAACTATTTTGATTAGATGAATGTCTTACTAAAATTAGAGTTTCAACATGTCTCAATTTAAACACACACACAAACATGTGGCATTTTTGGTGTGTGTGTGTCTTTCTTTACACAAAATAATTCAGGATCAGTTTAGCTGGTTGTTATTCTCCTCATGTAATTTAATAACCTAGATGAAGTTTCATTTTCTTCTTTCTTTTTTATTTAATAATAAAGAACTCAATCTCATATTAACCAGTCTAACACAAACATACGAAATGAAATTTATCTGCTCTCAACCTCATGTGGTTTCTGTTGAACATTGAAAGAGAATATGATACAGTGGATACCACAGAAATGTCTCCACAGGACTTTACTTAATCCACAACAAAACCGTTTTAAATAGTTTTCATATGTAAATGTTGAGTGTAAAAGTTAGTGTGAGTAACTATAGTGTGCCTCTGAACAAATAGTGTTTAACCATTTATCTTGTATTCTATATGATCTGTCATTTATAGAATAATAAGGTAAACAATTTGTTCAGAACATAGTGGTCGAAAGGTCATTTATCCAGGAAGCTTTGCTTAACAGATAAAAATGCATATTTTTGGAGGCAGATTGCTCAGCTCTCACTGTTGTTTGGCCTATTTTATCTAAAAAGTAAAAAACAAAAAAGCTGCTGTTGAGAGTGTACACAAATCATCTAATTATAGACAAAGTGCAGAAAAATAGTCTTCACTGTAGCAACAAGTCTGTAATTTGATGTGTCTTTTGTTATTTAGAAATAAATAAAGTAAAGTTGTGGCAACAGACGAATACACAGGATGAAAGTGATTACTGTAGGTAGTAAAACCTTTGTTCCCTTAAGTGTCTGATTTCGCCATGCATCCATTAGTTATGTTGCCACATTGACATGCTGTTAGCAGCTATATGAAATACAAAATATATGAAACGTGGTATATTAACTTCTTAGACAGTACAACTTCCCCAGTATCAACATACAGTACGATTTTACATACATATGTTACATTGTCAGCCAGCCACTTCCTGGTTGTCTGCCTTTTCCCCTGCTACAAAGTAATACCACCATTCGCCTTTCACATGACCTATCCCATCCACCTACACACATTTCCATTTCCATCATCTCAGTAGTATAGTGTATAGCGATGACTTTCATTCACTCTCTGTCCGATTATTTATTGTGCTTGTCACGTTTTTTGTTCTATATTGCAGCTTAGCGACTATTCCTCCACCACTGATCAACACATGGCACAGCTGTGTCATGACATTTTCTCACAGCAACTCTCCAACTGTGGTAATCATCCCCTGAGAAATGGGCTCCACATACACTCTCAGTTTTGTAAATGGTGTATTTATGTCCATTTTTACTGTTTAGTCACAACCTGGTCTTTTCAGGATCTCTCAGGGGAAATCTAGGGAATGTGTTGGGCCTTTGCTTATTTCGGGTGAGACGTCACACAGAGAAATAAAATCCAAATTCGGTGCTGGAGCAGATTCTTACCATGTTATTTGTTTCCCAAAACAAAAATCTGAAAGTACCAACTTACTTCTAAGTTACCTCAGAGCACAACTCAAGAAGTTCTGCAAAAGTTGATTAACAAATGGCATCCTTCCTGATCAGCAGGGAACTACTATAGGGGAAAACAAAAAGAGAGAATTTAGTCTTAGATGGTTCCTTTGAAAGATATTAACTTAATTTACCTTAATAGGGACTGCTGAAGCATCATAAGAGCCTTTTGGAGCTTTGAAAACATTCATGGCAGTATAGCTTATTCTCATGTACACGAGTGCATATCAATATTGTTTGTGGCAGACTTGTAAATTGCTGAACTATGCTTTAACATTGTTATCTAACAATATAGTATGTCTGTCTGACTGTCTCTTCCTAGAAATGTTTCTCACTCAAGCTCTTTCCTGTGTCATACATATTTACTGTCCTAAGTGCCATCACTGACAAGATGGTTTTAGTTGTTGACACGATTTAATGATGTGATTTGGTGTGTTTGCTATCTATTTATAACTGTCTATGCCTGATATAGAGCAACAGCAAGAGTAGGGACCTTTGTTCTTTGTTTTTTTCAAAGGTATTTAACATTGCTTGAGGGGAAACACTGCCTTAAAGCTTAAAGTCAAGGGACAAAAGTCTCTCACATGCAGTAAACTCCACAGATTACATAAAAGACTGACCCATGTTCAGTTACAGTGTAGTCTTGCTCTGAAAGCTGTGCACTGATGTGAATCTGTGGCCATTTGTAGGTAGAAATAGAATGTTTCTCTTATCAGTCTTGCAGACGTAAAGATATACCTTTAAAAAAATAGATTCCTGCATAATAGATCAGCTTTCTAGTATTTTCTTTAGTGGTGCCTTTCTATTAAGTTTTTATGTTCTTTGTGTGGGGAGTATGTTCCTTCAACAGTGGTGACCAAATAACTGTTAAATTTATTTAAATTTAAATTTATCTTTAAAAGCTAGATAATTAAAAGCTTAATTTAAGAGTTTTAGAAAGCTAAGTTTTCATTTAAATCGAACTGCATTAGACAGTCATTTTGCATTTGTTTCAGCACTCATTTTTCAAAAGAACTTTGAAAATTCCTCACAGCCTCAACAGCCTATTTAAAAAAATGTACTTAAGTCATTAGTTCATCTATATTCTAGGCATGAAATGCAAGGGCTCCAAAATGGATTTTAAAGTAGTGGGTTTGGAAAATAAGAACAACTGGTCTTCTCTTAGGTACACTTTTGATATTAGGTAATAATATCTATACAGACCTGGAATTGCTGTACTTTGCATTAACACTCTCTCGTTTCCATGGTTCTCTAGAGCGCTGCATTTTTCCATCCCTTCTTTTAATATGGCAGGTCAGAGCAGATGGAAGAGGCACTGACCAATAACCTGTGCATGCTCTTTTCCATAGACTTTACTTGGTCAGCTCCCTCTCCCTATCTTTCTTCTTTTTTCATTTAAATGCCCTAGCTTTGAATGCCCTACAAACACCAGGATTTTTCAAGTGCACAGCAAACAAACAACTTGAATTTCAATA
Organism: Sandelia bainsii; assembly: GCA_032362345.1. Classification (NCBI taxonomy): domain Eukaryota; kingdom Metazoa; phylum Chordata; class Actinopteri; order Anabantiformes; family Anabantidae; genus Sandelia; species Sandelia bainsii. The sequence continues at coordinate 9,966,768 of JAUMHL010000014.1, forward strand.
AACTTTATTAGCAAATAAATTCTTTTATCAGCTATGTTTTTAACCATTTTTAATTCTTTATGAATTGAATTAGAACCTATCACATGAACTTGTTTTAATGAAATAGTTTTTACAGTTGTTTTTAAAGATTCTTTATTCATTTTGTTTATTTCTTGCGGTCTATAAATACACATTTAGACTGGGCTATATGAGTAACTTTTTTTTCTCATAAAAATGTGTTAATATTTACAATCATCATCAGTCAGTAAGGTACATGAGGAGATATTCTAGAAAATGAGTGATTAATTTTAACACCTCAGCCAACAAAGCAGTTAATCAGATGTTCCCAGGGGCACAAATCCTCAACAATTTGTCAAAACCTTGTCAAAGGTTCTCAAGTGATTCTTGAGCTAAAATGTCACCTCACAGCATGATTAAGAGGGACTGCAGCCATTTCTTCTACTGCTTAGTTGTATTATTGCTATTGCTTCTGCACACAATAGTGCTGACACTTTTATAAGAACATAAACTCTTAACTTCATTCTGTAATGTTCTTTCACACTTTACAGGGGAAAATTCTTTCAGACATTGCAGTTACACCCTCTATAGTTGGATGTTCCTAACTTTTCACAAACATGGTTTATAATGTGAAAAGTATACGTATCAGTCCTCAGAATTAGCAGCAATGCCCTGTGACGATATCCACAAATGTAGCAGCTGTACTCATGAAAACCAAGTGAATTGACTGTCATCATGCTCATAGACTTCCACAGTAATATCTCAGAACTTACAGTAGACTGGGATAAAGACTGCAAGATTATACAGTATGTCAATGTTGTGTATCATGTGGTATATTTATATTAAAAGGATTAGCAGTATGTAGTCTTCTTTCCACTTTCTTGTGCATTGCATGTCTGCAGCCATCATCTGCTGCAAAGTTGATCATCCAGTCCCTGTGCTGATTTCCATGCAATGTGTTGAAAGGACAAGGAAGGTTAGGGAGAGTGATTATATTCATCTCATGACATGCTGCATGTGACACAGTTGGCCCTGTTCAGACCAACAATGTCCCTTTAACAAAGTCACTGCAAGGGTCTGTGTTGGTGTGGGTGCGTTGCCACGGTATACTGATTAAAATCCAAACTAGAAGTCAAAGGTTTATAAGACACAATGACGCTTCATCTTGGACTTCTTTGAGGCATGCTGTATCTTAAGCACACAACTAGTACCAGTACACATGTCTGTGAAATTACCAGGGCAGCAATGCTCTCTGAATGTCACTGGCTATTGCCGTGTGCTATTTTTGGATATAGATTCCTATATGGTATGGCAAAAACTGAGCTAATAGGGCTACCCTACTTGTTTTTAAAGCCATCTGCGGCAGCCTCAGATTTGTGCTAATACAGTGGTTTCACTGAAATGAATGAGGAGATCTGCATTTTAATCCTGTGCTGCTGTCCTGGTCACTCTCTGTTTGTCTTAGAGCTCTAAATGTCCACTGGGCATTGTCATGTTGAAACAGGAAAGATCCAAACTGTTGCCACAAAAATGGAGGCACACTATTGTATGAAATGTCATTGCATACTGTAGCAATCAGATTCCCCTTCAGTGGATCTACTTGTGCAGGTGGGTCCACACTCTTTACTAACAGTATTACGGCATTGTGCTCAATGTGTGTCTACTGTATTTACTACTTTATGTCCAAATGTGAGTTTGTTTCTTAGTTTAGAATGTTTTATGTGCCAAGTACAACACTGGCCTGCTCATACAACATTCAGCTACATCTAAGTCTGAGGTAAATCACAGACCCATATTAAGGATATCTCAATTACAAGTTTTTTTTAACACACTCAGGTAAAATCATTTACACATGAAAAATGACTCGTGTGAAAATACATCTGTTCCAAGCAAATTCATAACTTTTTTTTGTTTTGACATTTAATTTTGGTGTATTATTGGTACAACAGGTATGTGGTGATGTCACAAAGCAACACAGCTGCAGTAAATACATGGCTCTCCAAAACAACCTGCAAACTCAAATTGACATTTTTGAAAGTTATGTTTAAATGGTTGAAATTGAAAACATTATTTAAAATTTTTTTTTACTACTTTATTGATCCCCACATTGTTGTTTGACAACAGCACATACATGATGGAGCTACTACAAGGTTTCAGTGTCTTGTCCAAGGACACCTTGACATGTGGCCTACTGGAACTGAGAATCAAACCACCAATCCTAGGTGGATGGCATGGATGACAACCCTACGAGTTTTGATGTGTGTGTATGTACATAAGCATGTTAGAGTGAGACTGACTAAGTCCATTTGTTTCCAATCTTTATATTGCAGTCAGAGAATACTGTTGGTCAGATGCACCTTTATGGAAGCATTCAAACTCATAACAAAAATATTTTATGCCCCAGATTTTACCTCAGAAATGTAGCAATATACAGTGTATACTTTAAAGCTTTTGTATTATGTTATAAAGGATTTTGCATATCAGCCCCAACTTGGAGTGGATGCCTAACCAAACCAAGCATCTTCCACATACTCCACCTCACCTCACCTGATGAACTGTGTGTCTGACACTGTTGTCTGTAGCACAGGTGCTCCACAGGGGACAGTTCTGTCTCCATTCCTCTTCACCCTGTACACGTCAGACATCAGGTAAAACTCAGAATCCTGCCATCTTCAGAAGTTCTCTGATGACTCTGTAGTTGTAGGATATATACTGACCATGATCCTGATCCTTATTTATGTCATATATGTGTTATCATTTTCCATTTCACTACATTCCAACCTGGACTATTACTGACCTGTTTCATCCATCTTTAGTTTTTCTTTGTTCTTGAGTTTTCTGTATTGATTTTATGTTGTATTTGTGTTTCACAACCTTACTAGGTAAAATTTACACTCTGTGTTGTGGTTCTTTTCTTTCCTTTTGAGCTGAGAGCAGCTGTAACAAGGCAAAACAATGCCCCTCTGGGATTAACAGTTTTTTGGATCTTTAATCTATTTAGTATCTCAGATATCATATAAGTATACACAACCTCACCACATAAATTATATTCTATTCTATATTCTATTACAGGTTAAATGAAGAAGATGCCACTTCATAACTGACAGGGAATTGTGTTTTGAAGGTTAAACTAATGATGCTAAACTACGTCATCTCTGCCCATCTATAGGTGTGTGATAGAATAGAATGATAGAAGACCAAAGACATACAGTAGATTTGTTCATATTTAATGTGCTGTTTGTGTTTTCAGAGTGAGACTATATTCAGAGGCTATACAGCCGCTATGTAAAGAGTAGCTACAAGCCAGCATTAAAATTCCTTTAGAGTCCATTAAGACCACTCTAAGCAGAAGTACTATAAGCTAGAGAATGGGTCATTGGCAATGCCTGTGCACTTTACCTTCTCAAGTTTCAGCACTGCCTCATACAACGAGCAGAAAGGTAAAAGTGCTCAGAGGAAGCGAGAGGGACTCAAATGAGACCTGACTGCATGAATTTGTTTCACCTAAAATGGTTAGTAAAGTACTTTTAACTTCATGAAAAGCATTTAAAGTGCACAGTAAAATCACTTATAATTGCAGCATAATATCAAAGTCTTAAAACACAAGGGGGAGATTTGGTTTGATTTGACAGACTTTATTAGAATTAAATAACACTACACAAAAAGCAAAAGCAAATACCAGCAGAACTATCACTCAATTGCACATACACGTTTGAAACTGTTTCTGTGTGTGTGTGTGTGTGTGTGTGTGTGTGTGTCTGATTATGATGGTTTATGATATTGTCCCTTTCTCCAACACAAACTCACTCATACTTTTCATACTAAAATATACAAATGCAAAAACGATGACATTCCTGCTTAGAGATACAGTAGCACACCATTCTTGTCGGACAGGCCAGAAACAACAAATGGAAGTTATAAAAAGAATCATAATAGCAGTGAATCTGCGTTGTCATAAGGGAGGTAGACCTGTTGAACATCCCCCATCTGGAGCATAAACCAGAGCTGAAAACTACACATTTCAAACCACAAGTAAACACATAAGGCCTTACAGCGACATAGCAGCACAAACATACTTTTCAAAACAGCACTGTGGAAAGCAGCCAAGAGAATTACATCAAACACTTTTTGAGATTCATTTCCTAAAGGTTCTCATTACTTCAGAAAGTAACATTAACATTAAGTTGCAATAATCTTCGTTTCATTATGATGTACTGATGGATATTCAACCCTGAATATATATATGTGTAGAGTGCCATATTCTTTCCATGGATGGAGAAATAACAAGTGCATTCATCTCCAGCTTTGCCTCAGACAAAATGACTCATGTATACACATAATAAATGTATAAGTGACACACACACATGTACAGACATTAAATACTTACACCACACTTAAGGCAATGGTGGCCTGGCAACTGTGACTGTTGGAGTAAATCTAAACATGCCCTTGTATACTTCTCTAACTCTTCATCCTTGTTCATCCCATATGAGCGTATGGCATGAACAAGCTGCTTAGAAACATGACACACTACTAGGCTACACGTATGTCACTGAAACATATCAGCTCTTTTCTTTAAAGAATGTCACTAAGCAAAGAGAATATTTATATATTCATGACACCTGATTTCAGCAGAATTCAGAATAATATGTGTATACTAACAATGACACAAATGAGCAGGTATATGCACAAATGTGGAGCAGATATGATTTATATTTGCATCTTGCCTCAGAAGGCTTTTGTATCTTCACATATTGTCACTGACATTCACGGCAAGATGGCTGCACTAATCCAAAATCCACCCCAGAGACAGTAAACACCAACACTAATGAGACAATACCCAGATGGTTAACTCTCATACGACAGTTTTAATCTTTATGTTCCTCAATATTACTTCTACACTCCACATGGATCATATCAATGTTCAAGCTGAAATCTCTAATATATCTTCATCACTGTATTACAACTATGGGGACTATACTGAAACACAATTCACTATGCAACTTGCTGCAGTTGTGCATTAGAGCTGTCAATTCTGCCTGTCATGATGTCTAAAAAAGAAAAAAATTTGTAACAGCTGAAAAAATAGGCTGCATTGTGTTTATCTTGCTTCTTTCAAGAGATGAAATGAAATCTTTGTTGGGCCAGAAATTAGCTTCTCATTCTATGATCATATTCATACAAGTAAAAGGACAATGCTGAATTACAAAAGAGACAGACAAAGCTGGCAACTGCCCCAGGGCTTCAGACCTCCAGGGGCCCTGAAACTCCCTGAATTCTCTGTATGGGTTTGATAATTTCATTAATGTGTTTTGCAACTAAGACAGGTACCACATTATTACATAAAGTTGTGGCCCTCTTGCAAACAGGCCCTGTTTCAATGCTAGTTTAATTCCAGTTTTAGCACTGTATATGATGGTCTGCTTTAATACAGAAAGTCACAAGTGACAATCTTTCTTAACTATAACCAATGCTTTTATTATCTAAACCTAACCACACACGGGAGTCTGGACATTAATGTTGGACTTTGGTGTCACAGACCTGTGCTTTGTATGCCCTCCATTAACCCAGACCTCCTGCTTACGACTCCAGTGATTCCCTCACTGAAAAAATGTTGCCTCTAAACATAATCCAGGCAACAGTTAGGAAAACAATTTAGTACTGTATATAAACATAATTTCTAGGAGACAGAGTTGGCTCACATGATGCATTTTCCTAATACTTAAATTGTTTTAAATCCAATTACCACAATCAAACACTATTTAAATATTTATTCCAGAGTAAAGCTACTGGTTGCAGTGTATGTAACTGGAAGTTGAAGATACATTACACAGCAGACGAGAGGTGGGGGTCAGTAGGGGACCAACAGTAATTTTTGGCACAGGTTAATCCTGCCATGGAATGGGCCCAAAGTAAGATTAGAATTCATGTTCATTCCCAAAATCCCAGTAATAAATAATAAGAATAATAAGAATAGTACTAAATATGCTATTTTAAATCTACGTAATTATCAAATACTTGCTCCTATAATAGTAAACTACAAGTAACACTAATCTATAGCAGTGTCAATAGCATAGCTCAGTAGGGAATCTGTATCTCACACTGCCAGGGCATTCAGGTAAGGAGATTGAACAAACTTTCTGTTATTATCCTGCTAGTGCTGAGTGGATTTGCCATGAATGCACCTGGCTGTACTGTCCCCTGAACACATGTCTCGGTGACACCTGTGTCAAAGAATATAGGAGCGTTTAGTGAAACAAATGGTTACACTTTAATTTGGAGGAAAGGCTTCTGCTCATGAAGGTGCTCTGCAGTCTGAGAAGTGGTGAGTTTCAGCAGAGCTCAGCAGGCACAATGCTAAAGCTAAGAGTCTCTGTTGTCAAGCGTGGCAATAAGAAGCTGGAACAGGGGTAGGTGAGAGTGGTCAAGACAACAAGTAACACCTTTAAGAAGTCTTTGCAGCGAGAAAAGAGGTTTAATCAGCAGCAGGGGCATTTGCAAAAATAAGTGAGGGCTTGTCAGTTAATTAGGGCCACCTAATGAACAATGTTGTAATGATCTCACTAGTCATTCTTTAAGATTGACATGCTCAGTGTCTATGAGACAATGACAGGATAGTGCATAAGCTATTTCAAAATTGCTTCAGGGGCTGGTCAGTGCAACTCTACCTTAGAGCTGTAAATGATCTTTACTTCTTGGAGCCAGAGATACAGACTTAAACACTGACATATCCTCTCTTAAAGGGCTTAGAAGTTAACAAATGTGCTGCTTATTTACACATTCAGCACTTACGGGGCAATATTAGCATGTTTGCTGTCACTCAGTGAATCTCCTGTAATGACTCTTTTAGCCTCCACCAAATCCTGGGGGAAATATCTGGGGCTTGAGCAACTAGGCTCTGCTGTATGTGCACCAGTGATCATATAGCCTCAGATTGCTAACTTTGTCTATCAGCTGTTCAGTCCTGGGTAGATGTCATGCTGCCAGTTAATCTACTGAAAGGCTTTGTAGAGTTGAGGGCAACTCTAGAGCTGGGAAATTTTGATTAATAACTATGACAAACACTAACACAAACACTAATTCAATCCAATTGTGAAATAAAAAGTATTAATTTGCACACCTTTAAACTCAACTCACAGCTTCTCATCAACACCATCTGTGGATATGCTAAAGTGAAGAGATATATATTATATCTGTTTATACCTGTTTTACTGCTCTTTAAATATGAATCTGAACATAATGTGCTATTGACCAAGTCAGTTCCTGGATGCTTGTCTTTTCTGTAGCATGTGATTGTGAACAAGCCATAATTTGTCAACACCATTTCTGATTTCAGAAATCAGAATTTCCTGTTACATGCAGTAATATGAAGTTCATATTACTTTTTTAAAATAGATGATATTCATCAAGGGATTCAACAGATTCAACAGCTGTCTACTATTAATTTGTCACAACAGCCTTTATTTTTATACTAATCTTTCCTGTGAAGAAGGGAAATAACTAATAATCTGTAGTTGGTAATGAGCAAGTGTGTAATAACTAGTTTAGGCTGAGGTACTTTGTGTTCTGTGTGTGCTCGTAGCAACTCGATGAGGTGAGGTGGGGAGCAAGTCATAATGGCCTCTGTTACACCACAGGGAAATCAGCCTCTCACAGTTTTCCAGGAAAATAAAAACATGTTCCAAGTGTCACTCATAAACAACAACATAGACTGCTGTGTTACTGTATTCCTCTATCTAGGAAATGCTACTAGCAGACGCATAAACACTTCCTGTCTGCTGTTTACTGCAAGAAAACGTCATTCACGTTATGAAATGTCTGCAGCGTCTGGGATTGTGAGATCAGACAGGCATTTTGATCTAACCCCTGTGATTTTTGGTTTCAATGTATGTGCATATTTAAGATCAAAGCTGTAGCCATCAAGCCCAGAGAAACTGTCAGCAGCTAGAAGTGTTCTTTTGTGCTGATGGGGCTTTGTCCTCTTTATAACAGATGTGTGAAGATATTGTTCTGTCTGTAAATTTACATTTAGATAGTAGTAAAAGATACTATTTAATTAGCGCATAAGAGTTTATTGTCTAAATATGTTACCAATATTATCACTTATTAAAATTTACATAACACAGATTGACGACAGATAGACAGATAGATTTACTGTAGTTTAATTTCCTGCTTGGAGGCAGCAATATGATTTATATTTCAAACCCTAAGGGAACAGTGTACACAACAAACCACAAAAGCTGCAGGCTGATGTGGAATCTTCCAAAAAGTGCTCACAAGTGCAGGTCATACGTCTATTAGTTGTGAGACTGACAGCACTGTGCTCTGGAGCACTCAGTGAAATATGCTTATCCTCTCAGCCTGGCGGGTTTGAGGATGTAACACAATTACTGCAAGATGAGAGGGGGGGTGCAAAGACAAGCAGAGACCCCTGAAACCGGGCTGCCATTCTGTAGCTAGCAGGTAAGTTCAACAAGGACAGAAAGTGAATGTATTAATAAATACTTTAGGTATGTGATCCTCTTATTACTTTTAAAACAGGCTGTAAGACTGTGGTGAACTAACCATTAATGAAAATCACTCTTTAATATTGTTATATAGTAATGAAATGGTAACAAATATTATATAATAAAAAACACATTAGCAACATTTAGACTATTGCATGAACAAGTTACTGTACAATAGATTTAACATGTAGTTCCTTGCTTTAGCCATGACTTGTGTTCAGATGTTAAGATGTCATTATGAGTCAAATGAGATGCTTATATTATAATAATATAGATTTGTTTTCACCAATACTCAGTCATTCATATTAGCATGACTAAGGTTAACTGTGTAAATGATTTGATGAAAAGCTATATTCTTGTTAAAAACATTAAATTTGGTATTTTACTGGCCTAATACAGTTTTAAAGCAATAGGGTGATGGTCTTAGCTGTTCTGGGTTGCCTGTGCACTGTGCAGCACTAAACTACGGTACTGTACTGATACTGGGAACTTTGATCACAGTATTACATTAGTGTTTCATGATATGGACATTTTAAAGCACTGTATCTATAAATATCAGTAAAATGCTGTATGCAAAATGTCTGGTCAGGCTGGTATGTTTAGTGAACATAGCATGCTCAAAATCATTCATTTTATTTTTGTCTGCTTTCTTTCCAGATTTCCACAAAATGCTGGGTGCTTCAGCTAACTGGCAATGTACTACCATCAAACAAGAGTTCATAATATGAGAAAGAAACAAAATTCAAGTGTCAAGTCACCTTTTTTTCAAATTTGCTACTGTGTCCACCTGTAAGGACACATTACAAACACAGCAGAATACACTGAAAACTCAGTCTTTACAAACTAAAAACACAAAGGTGGTGCATTACAGTTTACCACCACAGCACAAGGCATCAACACTGCTCTACTGTAAACTGTTTCTTCCGACAAAGTGTTTACCGTGAACTTCGGATCCATGTAGGACTGGAAATTTCTGAGGAGGAATTTTAGTTTGTTTAGAAGATCTTTAAACTCCACTTCCAAGCCTCTCATATTACAACTTGCTCGTGATTATGGTGCCTGTGATTTATGAGGCAAATCAACAACAGACAAATATAACACAGTATTAAGTAGCAGGCACTTAGTCCACAAGGCAATTCCATTATCATCATTAACACAGATAAATATGAACAACTGACAGCAAAATATAAACAAATTTAAAAACTACAAAGCAAATGGTCTTCCTATTTTTACTGTATGTGTACATAATGACTGTTAAGTTATTAAGGTTGCCTCCCTCACATATCACTCAGCTCACCACTACTCACATTCTCTGCACTACACTCACACATACGCCCCACTCTAAATATCTAAGCAGACAATTTGACATTGGCCCAATGAGAGAGAGGAATTGATGGTATATTGTTTTTGTGCTTTTTTAATATAGCTATGGAGGTATTTACAATCTAAGACTGGGGTCCATTAAATAATCAATATATAATTTTACTCACAGTCATAGGTGAAGCTTCTCTACTGCTACATTACAGTATCTAGCCTGTTTTCCACATCACATTATTGTTACTATTAGCACAGAATAGGCTTAAAGACAAGGGATGTGGGGTGCTACGTTGCCATAGTAACTGTGTCTTCTGGATTGCGCCTGCATCTATCTGCCTCAGCAGGTTCCCATGGTGCTGACTGTAGTGTAACTGAACTTGGACATGGATGCTCCTGTTGCCATAACATCCTCCTCGTTGTCCCGTAGCCCACGGCGACGATGACGTTGGCAAGGTGCACCACAGCACGAGAAGGTGGCAAGCAGAGCTTTGCGGAAACGTGTGTTCATGAAGCAGTAAATAATTGGGTTGACACAGGCAGAAGTGTAACACAACAAATGGATAAAAGCAATGGGGGCCCCAGAGAGGGCACTTTTGGCAGAGATGTCGTCAAAAGCCCGCCAGGTGTTGGCACAGTACAGGGGCATCCAACAGAGAAAGAACAGGACAACAATGACTACCAGCATGCGAATGACTCGCTTCTTAGCCTCCAGTTTGGCCTCAGATGTATTACTGCGTGGCCTTTCTGCCTTGATTGCCTTGCCTGATGCAGCCATAGTGGACATCTCCATCGAGTGCGGCCTCTGGACGACATTAACATAGCAACCGTCTCCATCATCACTGCCAGTAGACAAAGTGGAGGTCAAACCATTCTTCACATCTAGCAAAAGTAAAAGAGGAGGGTATTTTGTGTGAATTAAATTCTGGTATTGCGTTTATAGCTTAATTCCTAATATGTAAGTAACATTTCCATTTTGTAGCATTTTATCCTTTTACAATTCAATTTTCAATTCAATTTTATTTGTATAGCGCCAAATCACAACATCAGTCATCTCAAGGCAGTTTACAGTGTAAGGTTTAGGACCTTACACAAAATATATATACATAGAATATTTGTAGAAAACCCAACAATCCCACTT
>JAUMHL010000014.1:9987909-10036590 GCA_032362345.1 Sandelia bainsii
ACAGTAACAAATTCAGAGCACAGACCTTCATATTTAATGCACTGAGTCCTATTACTGAGATAGTTTGTGAACCAAGCAACTGCATGCTCTGAGAGTCCCGAATGAAGGAGTCTAAGCTTTAAAATATCATGATCAACTGTATGAAATGCTTTTGACAAATCAATAAAAAGTGATGCACAAGGTTGTTTCTTATCAAGTGCAACAATAATGTCATTTACCACCTTCATTGCAGCTGTGACTTAAGCAGTGAACTGATATTTTACATATCTCAGATAAATTTATGTTAGAGGAAAAGACCATTGTTTTGGGATATGCTTTCTTGCAGAGTTAGACTAAAAGGTTGAGATAAAAAGTGTTACTTTGTCAGCTTTAGACAATCCCTTCCTACCTTCAGTCACAGCTAGACTAGCTGTTGCCCTTTGTTTGTGGACATTATAATAAGCTGAGCTAATCAGCTATTGGCTTTAGTGTTACATTTAGCGTATAGGCATAAAAGCAGTATCAACCTTCCTAACTATATCAAACTATTCCTTTGAACTGTAATTGAATTCATGATATCAGTAGCTGGGCACCTTGTGTAGGATCAACCCAAAAAGCCCTATATACACCTCCTCCTTTTCTCTCTTTTGTCCACATCATCGCTATTGTTTCTGCCGACACACATCTCTGAACTACACTGCAATGAAACTAACATCAAAAAGCATCATGGAGTTGTTTTGTAGCTGTAAAATACTCCATAAGTGTGCTATACTATATAGTAGAGCTACTACTACAACGTTACAGAAAAATTAAGTCATTACAGAAGTCAACACTGACCATTTTTTTGCACTCAGCCCTGCCAATTATTTAGAGTGCTATTTTCAGTTTAGAGAGCCAGCTGACAGAAGGGAAGCCTGTAGCACTAGAGGTGTGGGTAGCTCATTCATGAGTGCGCAGTGCCCAGCAGCCATGTCTGACCACTGGCTCTGGCACACAGTCTGTTTTCTGTTTACACACTAAAGGCACTGAGAGCGGCTGAGCAAGTTGTGGGGAAAAATTGACTTTGTTGCAACCTCTAGAGGTTTTCTCTCCACAATTATCTAATCTTGAAAGGTCAGCATATACTGTTTCAATTTATATGCCATTTACACTATAGAGTTAGAGTTCATTATGTGCACACTATATTCTATATCTATAGGTACAGTCTGCCATATCAGACATATGTGCATGTGATACAAGTTAACAATAAAATAATTCAAGTGAGTTAAGTTAACTCTAGTGGTAGAGCCTATTATTAGATATACTGCAAAATAGTGGATGAATTAATAATCAGGTCCCTATTCCATCCATGAATATTTAAGGTTTCATCTGTTTCTCTCACTCAGTATCTCATGCATTATATTGACTATGAAGAACACATCCACTCTCTGTCTAATACATATGCAGCGTGTCATTTTTTCCCCAGTTGGCCCTCATAGCACTGAACCTATCAGAGAAAAGGAAGCTCTGCTTCTGTAAGACAGAGGTATTGGTAAATGTCACAGCTAGTGGCATGGTAAATGTAATCTAAGCTTCATGACTAAGCCAACTGCATTTCAGAACAGTTGGTGGAGGCACTGAACTAAATCGTTTTCTGTTGACTGACAGACTACGACACACAGTCCATCTGAGTCCCTGGTCATGGTGGTTGGAATACCAAACAACATGTTGGTTACTTGGCGCACAGTGCAGGCTTGCTTTAAACACCTCGGCTCTCAACAGACAGAGTGAGATGAAAGCGTGTGACAGATAGTGAATACACACAAACAGGAGAGGTGGAGCGCCAAGAGAGGTGATGGGAAAGAAGGGGGAAATGAAAAGCAGAGAACTTTGATTTATTTATTTTTGTCTAAATACCCTTTGTCAGGAATAAACTGCTTTGTAAATTGAAATGGTGGTTTGGTCCTGGCAGTGACTGATAACCCCTCTTTCATTCTGTCATCATCATTCCAAAGTAATGATCATCTGCTGATGTATGATGAATTGCACCACAATCTGCCATCATCCTAAATAAATTACAGAGATTTTCATTGCCTTTATAAGTATATTGTCGTTCATCTGTCTGCAGTAAATAAGGTGTGACATGCACCTTTAAAGCCACTATTATAAATATCAAGTTCATAGCAGAATATCAAACCATATTCCATGAAGCAAGAGTCTGCTGGTTTATGCTCTAAATCAGAGAAAATTCCTGGACTGCAGTGAATGTAAACTCATTTTGCTGTTGCTGTTCTCCCAGCAAAGTCCTGGGTTTTTCTTCTCCTTAACATCTTCCTGTTTAGTGACTGTATCAAGGGTTGATACTAGTATCCATGGTGAAAAACTCACCAAGCAGTGACGTACCCGTGTCTACATTCTGAAACGTTTCACATTTATATCAATAACACATTGTGTGCATTTTAAACCATTCAAAGGGTACGACAGCAATTCTGCACTGCGCTTGCATAAAAATGAGGAATGTGCTCCACAGAGATTTAAAAAAGATTGCGTTTGACCTGCCCCATCTGGCACATGTTAAATGAAATGTTTCACAGGCCATATGTCATAGAATACATTAAACATGCTGTTTTCAACTTCATAAAGATAAAGATTCATAAAGTTATTACCAAAGTGGCAAAAGCTGTACAGTACAGTCGGTGGATATGCCCCAACAACCCCAATAACCAGTTATTTCACTTATGAGAAAAAATGTGAAATCCCTCTGGTAAGAATGAAAACCTGCACACTATGTATAGGTAATCTATGGTATAAGCTCTGACACAGGTGGTATATTGAAAAACGAGTGTGACTGAGTGGCAATCTGACTGTGACTTAACGCAATATCTATCATAAACACTGAGTGACAGAGAGATGGACTTAGAGAGTATGAGTAGAATGAGCAAAGGTGGTGGAAAAGTAATCTATTTCTGGAGTGAGGTAGTGAGTAATGGTGATGACAGAAGCTAGAAAGAATCACACATACTCATTTTTCTCTAGATGATGATCTTAAATCAGGGGTGGAATATGTATGGATGTCAGGTTAAGGTGGGAATGACAAAGGATGGGTTTTGCAATACAGTGTCAAGAAACTCATATTACTCACTTATGATGTTGACCTGTAAACAGCATAATTAAGGAGCTCTCTGCTGTGTCTTTTATACACACGCAGCCCACAAACACACACAAACACACACATCTTATCAACACTTGAAAACACTGACACACTGTTGGGGATGAAAATAGCAAGTGTTGATTGATAAAATAGGAGATGGAGTTATGACACTCTTTAATGTTCTTTCTTGTTAATAAGCTCAAGTCAAATCATGATGATTTATTAACATCACAAATGTGCCTCAGGAGCTTTATAAACTACATAACATACAAATATCCTTAGACAATCCATTCTGACAAAGTATTTGGAAAATATAGAAACTTCAGAATGCAGCATCATGACAACGCAACACAGTCCAGATATGAAGATATATATCAAAAATTCAGTTGCCCAGATTTAATTTCTGACTCTCACTTTTTTTCATTGAAGATTTTCCTCTAACATAAACAAAAGAGAATCTAGCCTGACTGTTCTACTTAGAAAAAAAGTAGAAAAAGGGCTTGCACATCTGGATATGATAGCTTTAAAATGTACTCTGATCTGCCATGGAAATAGATTGCAAAGGTGTCCGATTTACTGAACAGATTTAGCGCTGTTTTAGTGAGTGTATGATCCTCGTATGCAGCTATTCAGAGTAGGCTTTATTAAAGACTGTTAACTTATTTATGTGTAAACAAAGTTACACAAATTATTTAATGGAAACCCGGAACATACTTCCATAGGCCTGCATTACATTAAGAACCCAAACTGTCATATTTTAAGGAGCTATATTTAATTTTCTTTGCCACCTTTCGACCAACAGCTTGAAGCAAGTCAAGGTTCCCATATGACACCTTTATTTTTACAGCAGACGCCAGAAAACCCGTCACAATAAAAAGTATTTAAAACACATAATAGCCCAAAAATAGGTTTGTCTTCTTTTTAATTAACCTCCTGTGTGTCCGCTTACCTTTATGCCTCACACGATGAGGTATGAGGACTGTGGACAAGTTGCCGCAGGTGATGTTTAATGTGTCCAGGCTCCCGTTACCGGATCCGGTTTGTAGCACAGCGGTCTGCGTACCGACGCACTCAGGGTGCCTAGATGACTCATTTCGCACATAGAGATCCATGTTTTTGATTCAGGGTTGTCTCTGCGGTTACAAAAAGTTCAGACCAAATCTTCTTTCAATTTTCTTCGGCGCCTCTGAAGTGGTAAAATAACCGGACTGTGCATTCATAGTCCATCTCAGTTGTTCTACTGAATAAGATCAATTCACGCTTACCAACTTGCCAAAACAAAAAACTCACTAGTTTATTTTTCCTCCACTGATGTCTCAATTGGTATTGCGAGCGTTCGTCGTGGATCTGTGCGCACCAGAAGAGAGAAGAAGCGTGGCGCACCGCTGCACCTTCTCCATTTGAAGCGCACGGAGAGAGCGAGTGAGCGCAGAATGGACGACTAAAGTCATATAGAATGGGTGGTGTGATTGTGTGTGTGTGTGTGTGTGTGTGTGTGTGTGTGTGTGAAGGGTGGGCAGAAAAAAACATTGGTCTGTTTATTGACAATCGCACCATTTAATTAGTGATTACCAGTTGCACAGGATTAAAGTAACCAGTGCAATTACAAACGTTCACGAAGCAGTTTTATTGTTTATTGTAAAAAGCTCGATTAAACATAAATTGAAAAAAATATTTTTCCCTGTATGAAACATAACCTTAATTGTACAATGTGGATATTAAGGTTTTTTGTTGAGTTATTAAATTGAGAAACTATTAATTTGTTAAGGTATAATAGAAGAAACAGATCATCAGTCATCCAGTTTAATGAGTTGGAAGTTTTCGTTTTTGTCTGACAAAACTACCTACTATATTTTATTATATCTTCTTGTTTAAATTCGGTACAATCTTGTCCTAACATGACATTCATAAGATTTTATCTTTGAATAAACCGAGTTCTACTATAAAACTGCAGGGCGATTTAAATAAATATGAACTGGGATAATTCAGATACTGGAGAGAACAACATTATTATGATTTAATATGTGCTAAACTCTCCAGTCACCGTTCCACTTGTCCACATACATTTGTGGGGGGTTTTTTGTAAGTTTTTTTTGTAGCACAGGGTAGGTCTAAATCGCCTGACAGTTGTGTTTGGATATTAGATTGGGTGCAGGAATGTAGGTATATCTGATGTTTAATAAAAGCGCCTGCACTGGTTTTAAATGCGCACCGCCGCCCTCATGTGGACTGTGAGTGTACTTCATATCTTAGTCAGGTGACAGAGCTTTACACATTATAATAATTTTTAAAAAATTATTATTATTACACATTTGTGGTGCCAGGCAGCTGCATTTTAGGTGCTAATGGTTTGGAGTTTAGTGTTTTGTCCAGGGACACTTCGACATCTGGCCAGGAATCTGTGGAACAGGGAGTCAAACCACCAACCCTGGGTTTATAGATGACTGCCCTACCAACTGTACCATGGTCACCCCTTATGTTGAAGAAGGTTTGCAGAATAATACCTGTTGTCTCAGGCCTTTGCGAGATCACAAACATAGTGGAGGCAAACCATTGATTTTTATATTCTGAGAAGGTTATCATATCCTGCTCACAATAATCAAAATCATCACCAGTAACCCATTAGCTCATCCTCTAGAAAAAACATTAATTAAATCTTACAATATTAAAATGTCTGTAATGGTTCTTCCACATCCTTGTTTTGTGTTTTTACTATGCTTCCCACCCTCTGGCTGTGGTTGAAAAAATTGCCATCTTTAGTCACTCACTTATCTGGAAGTTGAGTCATGGCAACTGGACTTCTTTCTTGCTACTTGGATGAGTAATGAAACGTTTTCAACCTAACAAGATAGAAGGCCAGTTGCCAACATGGTAGAGTGAGACTTGATATCAGCCTTGTTTTTCACATGTCACTGTAGTTGAGCACATTTTTGACACCCCTGATGTCAGCCTTATCTGATGCTGCCATTGGTGCAGTCACACCATGTTTATGTGTATGAGAAATTTTCTCCCCAGTCATGAATTGACCCACCTTCTTCTCTTTGCTCCAGAGATCAATCTGATTGAACTTTTACCTCCTGTAGGCTCCTGTAGACTGTGTATACAACCTTACCCATGCTATTTCCTGTTCCAACACTGCTTTTGGCCACACCACTCAAGGATGTTTTACCAGGTGGAATTTTGGTCTGACTGCACTGTGAAGTGATGTTGGAAGTTACTAACAAGTGATGATGTCCTGATGTCAGGAACAGAGGATCAGAAAACACTTATACAAGTTATTTTAGATGGCATTGACAAACAGCCTATTTTGACATTGAGATTGGAGGATCTGTTGGTGCAGAAGCTGAAGGAAAAGATCAGATTTCTCCATGTCACTGGAGCTGAAGCAGAGCTGAAGTAGGGTGTGTGGAGTATAAAAGACTGCATGATCTATTTTGATAAATTGTTTTTTGGCCATAAGTGTACCATTAACTGCATTGGTACCTCTGTTCCTTGTTTCCAATGCTGCAACCGTTAAGACATTTAATAAGCTCGGGACTGGCAGCACAGTTGATTACATTTCAAATGACTCATTAAAATCTGTCCTTCATCATAATAATAAATAAAATTGCCCTGACCTCAACTTTCTTCTTGTGTAGACAGCAATGTCAGTGTGCTTCGTGTTTTGAAAAATGAGTAAACATAAACATTGAAAGTATTTTGATATATTTGTATCTTCGAAAGTACTGACAAACTGATTTAAATATTTCAGTTTTGGTCAACAGTTTAAGTTGAAGTTCTGTACAGACATGCAGAATATGATTATTCTTTTTTTTGTTGACAGTGTTTTAAATGTTTAATATTGGTAAATGGCAGAGTATTTTTGCTGGTTTATTATCAAAGGCTGTACAAAAGGATTAGCTAAAGAATTTCATCAAGGTTTTATATATTAATTGATATCTTACTGATCCCCTTGAGGAAATTTTGTTTGGAGAGCTGCCAGTACAGGTCAGCACTAGTATGGGGTTTTAGTGTCTTGTCCAAGGACACCTTGACATGTAGCCTGGGAATTGAACCGCTCACCCTCAGGTTTAAAAACAACTGCACTACTCACTGAGCTATCACACCACCCCAAACTATCTGTCTGACAGGGCTGGGACACAAACCCGGAACTCTGGTTTCAGAGCTCAACTCCTGACCAGCTGAGCTAAGGAGGATAATATTTAGAGTTCAAGGTAATATTGTTTAGCCATGCTATTCAGCTGCATCATTACACTGTATCGAGCAGGAAAAGAATCCTGGTCATAAAATGTGTCTTGGGCCTGGACAGGTCACATGCTTGTTTTACCTACAAGGCAATGGAGAGAGTGTCTCTTTCATGCCATCTGTACATTTGGGAGGTTGAAATGTCACTGCTTTCTGAGGCATGTTATTGCTGTGGAGAGTGGGGACCGTGTGCTTGGCCTCTGAATGCTCAAATGACTCCCAGTGAAAAAAATAGGCCATTATATCAAGTGGCCCACCTCTAATCTTTCTCCTGGTATAATTTGCTGGCTTAGGCAGGTCATGTGCAGAGCCACTTACCCCAGATAAACAAGCCTTGTAAGGATGCCAATCAAGATGAAGAGAGAGACTAGTGCTCCCTGTTGAGTGCAGTAATCACAAACTGGCATGGCTTGTTGATTACTGAGGCTCCACTGATGATGAAGACTGGTTGGAGATAATCATTTTCAGTGTAGCAGCTCATGTCTGTATCTT
The DNA here is from genome assembly GCA_032362345.1 of Sandelia bainsii. Lineage (NCBI taxonomy): Eukaryota > Metazoa > Chordata > Actinopteri > Anabantiformes > Anabantidae > Sandelia > Sandelia bainsii. The sequence continues at coordinate 9,995,756 of JAUMHL010000014.1, forward strand.
CTGGTGCTACACTATATGCATACTTGGCTGCAGTTATTGTAAACCCCACTGAGATTATGCTCCAGATAAAGAAACAACCGCAGCACTGGAGGATTCATCAATCCAGGCAGTCAACATCACTGATTTTTTTTTTTTTGGCAAACACAAGGAGATGACCTAGAGTAATGGACAGTGAACGCATCAGTGCTAAGCCAAGCTGAAGAAGATTTCTGTCTCCTTCCACTCACTTTGCATCTCCTCTGGTTGTGGCTCCTACACTCTGGGGATCGATTGTTCAAACCTGGCTCCAGACAGGTAATGAGTGTTTGGCTGCAGATGTGTATGTGTATTATAAAAGGGAAGGTCAGAGCACCAAACTATCAGTAGACATAAGTGCCTGGTCTGAAGGTGCATACACCTGTATTGAGTATCTGAGTGTGCACAGGCTGTAGTGACGCCAACAAGCCCGAACATATTATTTTATTTCCTTCTGTTGTTTTGAGTTTATGCAGACAGTCCGTCCCCCGTCCGTAAACAAGTGCTGGGCAGTAACTAAGTACACTATTGAGGTACTGCCCCTTGTCATGTTTCACATGTCTATGAGTTGTTAGCAATACCACCAAAGAAACGTTTCCCTCCTTTCTCCCTCTTCCTTATACACAGTTTTATTTAAATAATTGTTGAGCCCAAGTGAAGCAGACGTATGGAATATAAGCACATATTGTAAGCACATATATGTAATAATATTATGTATAATAATATTTTGCTAATGATATAATTTCTACTTTATTATATTTACATTGTTGTTTGGACTTACTTTGCCACTAAAGGTCTTGAGTATTTTTTCCCTGGTAAAAACTTAAATATTTACTGCAGCAGAGGTGGAAAGCAATGAATGTGAACACTTTACCCCTTCATAGATGGAGTGCTGTATGTGATGTTTATTGAGAGTTGTTCCCAAATGTACAGAATGAGCATGGGCAATGTGATACACAATTCTGCAGACTATTGAAAAATGCTAATGGATATCTGTACATCTTTCCACTAACATTAAGCCTATCAGTCGATATACATTACTGTTGGTGGCAGTAATGCGATGTAAGAGCTATCAATGTGCCAAAAAGAGGAGGAAAAATAATGGTGTAACTAATGCAGGTCTCACAGCCCAACTAAACTTTTGCAAGTCTTATGAGGAAGGAAATGTTAGTCACAGATGCACAGAACATGTTGAAGATATAAACTCTAAATTAAACCATGTTTTTTACACATACAAGATGCCTTCAGGAACAAGATTAAGGTACTTAGTGGAGAGTGGATCTTTTACCCGTGTAAGAATAACATTACCACTGTGGGAAAATGCAAGTAACTCAGCACCAATAAGAATGCAACTGGGTTCAATATCTGAAATAAACATACACACTGAATAGAGTTGCCCCTGAGTGTTACAGTGATAAACACAATATTTTAATGGTGAGTCTCTGTCTGACTGCTTTATATACAATTTGATAGGATATGATTGTAACTAGATACAAGTCCAGAATACTATGATACTGATTTGATACTGTATAATGTGAACATTTTAGGAACTATGGAAAACAGCCTGATGAGAGAACATTATTTGCATTATAAATTAAATAACTTTAGAAAGATTGAGGTCATTTTTCCAACAAATCTCCCAGTCACTCATCTTGATTTTTTTCAGCAGGTGAAGGAACATTAGAGTCTTTATGAGAGGTGCCAATTAAAAAGCTAAATGATTTAAATATTTAATATGAGGATTTTAACAAACAGTAACATGACAAAATGCAGAGTTTTAACTCAGTGGAATAAAAACTCCACTGTTTACAACATGTGTTAACATATCAATAATTTAACACCCTATACACAGGTTACGAGTGCTACTTTTAGTAGAGTATTGCCTATACTTAGTTATTTAACTACTGCATACAGAGGGTTTTGTTGCAACTGCAATTTTTACATTCTGAAATGCCTGATTTCACTTAGATACACTGTAAGAGTTAAGCACTTACACTACTTACTTACTGCACTGTAATCACATTACACACACACACACTTGTCCTTCTATAGCTATGAGGACCTTGCTATAAACATCAGCCCAGTATAGAATTAACTTTTATAGTTTGCAGATTTGTTTTTGGTTGGCTTTGGTTGAGTTTGTGTCACCTTTGTCCCATCCTGAGACAGCAGTATTATACTAAACCTTTTACGACCAAAGGACTCTCCCATAGTTACAGACCATGGCAACCCTAAGCCTGGAAGACTAATCTACACACAAGCGAACCCTGAACTTTGTGAATCTTTTGGTAGTTGTTCTGAAATAAGTCTTAGTTTAAATTTTGGTTAATTAAAGTTGAGTTGTATCCTTAATTTTGGATCCCATTGACTTAAAAGTTTATTTTGTGAGGGATGCATGACAGAAGTGAGGTACAACTTTAAATTTGGTGACATTAAGGTATAATGTAAACCTGCCTGACCCTATATGAAAAAGTCTTTCCCCCATACACCCAATAACTGGATGTGCCACTCTTGGCGGAAACAACTGCAAACAAGCATTTGCAATAACTCTTTCACATTGCTGTGTGGGAATTTTGGCCCACGTCTGTTTAAGGTCATCCCACAGCATCTCAATCAGATTTAAGTCTGGACTTTGACTGGGCCATTCCAAAATCTTAATTTTGTTTTCTTGGAGCCATTCAGAGGTGGACTTGCAGGTGTTTGTTGAATCATTGTCCTGCTGCATAACCCAAGAGCACCTGAGCATGACATCACAAACTGATGGTTGGATACTGTCCTTCAGGATTTTTGGTAGAGTGCAGAATTCATCATTCCATCAATTATGGCAAGTTGTCCAGGTCCTGAAGCTGCAAAGCAGCCCCAGACCATCACACCACCACCACCATGTTTGACTGTTGGATGACTGTATGATGTTCTTGTTATGAAATACTGTGTTAGTTTTATGGCAGAAGTAACGGGACACACACCTTCCAAAAAGTTCAGCTTCTGTCTCATCAGTAGGGCAATAGTCATAGACATATATAGTCACCTATGATTGTATATGCGTAAGGAAAATTATTCATCTTAATTTTTTGCTTAAGTTAAAATGGAATAATGTCCAGTTTGCCCCTCCAACAAAGAAGTCTGGAACCACAGGGATTCTTCCTACACTAGGTCATTTGGCCAAACTGAGTAACAGGACAAGAAGGGCCTTAATCAGGGACAAAACGAGAAAACCAGTGGTCACTCTATCAGTCAGGCAAATCACTATGTCACTGCTCGTCCATGCAGAACAGAGTAAAAATTAACATTTGATTTGATTTGCTGCTTTTATAGCCACTGAGTTGCATATGAATTGTTTATGTTTATAGTTTGCTGTAAATACTGGAAATTCCCTGCAGAAGACATTAAAGATTTAATGAGATGATCTGAAACATACAGTATGACAATGTAATTCAACAGCACCACAGCCTCTAAAAAAACCACCAAGTTGAATCGATACCTGTCTCACACAAAAACTGAACATTATAAGCTTCATGAATGTAGGATTTCCTGCAGTGCTTTTAGCTTGTCTTAGGTGTAGATACATACAATAGGTCTACAGGTGTCAAATTTGTATATATAGAACAGACAATTATTTTCTGAAAGTGTGTAAATTTAAGAAAACACCATACAATCTAATTTCCCATAAAAGTAAGAAATATAATAGGATGGACTGCAGGTTAAATCAGAATGTCAAACGCTGTTTTATTTATTGTCAGGACTGTTTTATACTCTTCCTCTACTCTATACTCTCTTCCTCTTTTGAAGTAGATGAAGTGACACTGTCCAGATAAAGATTAACTGTTTATACTCATCTCATTCTGCAAATGAAGACTAAAATATGGAACTTTTATAGCATTAAGATTTATGCAAATGTATACATAGATAGTGCTCCCAAGGTCTGATGTAGTCCTGACTGTGGTGTACAGTATGTGCTGTAATGATTCCTTACATGGCTGATTGCTATTTGCATCATGTCCCTTTAACCACCTAAGAGATGTCTGCATCATAGACCCAGGACAGATCATACAGGGCCCACACCTCCTGAGACACTTCTGACACAAGACACTGTTAAATAACTCAGCCATTAGGCTCACCTTTGGCCTGTCAAAGTCCCTGCAGAGAGAAGGAGTGGGCATAGGAGGGAGGAGGAGGACAGGTTGAAGATACAGTAGATAATAGCTTACCAGTGACAGGTGAGCTCCTCCTTTGGACAGGGAAACAGAGCAGAGACAAGCTGGTGAGTTCAATTTTCAACACTCCACACTTTATTGTAGTTTTATCTTCAATTGATGATTACATATATATTTTTCTCTGTAACATACAAAAAATGTATTTAAAAACATATTTCAAATTGTGAAAATTATCCAGTGTTGACTGTGGCTCCTAAACTAGGGGACAAAGTCACACAAGCAGTTGCAAGACTAATCTGAAGGGTCATGACATGGTGAACAGGATAGGATCCAGATTCCTCTACTGTAATCTTTGCAGCTTTAATTATTTTTTTCTCTATTTCTTTTTATTATTTTTCTTTGGGACTTAAACTTTGTTTGAATAGGTCACAAACATCGATAAGAGCACATCAGACAGCTTCTTTTAAGGGGTCACACAAGCCAAAAAGGTTGAGAACTACTATCATACACTAGAACAGAAATTCCACTACTACACTACTGTATACAAACACAGTGGATGAGTTCATTTGATGAGGGTGAGCTGTGTAGCTTTTGTTAAACGGAGCAAACATTTATGAAGGCAATATAGTTAATGTAAGGTGTGTTTATGTTATCTAAAGTATCTTGTAATCCTGATACTGGATCTATTATCTTTATAATCTCTGAACTGCCCTCTGATATAATTTTATTATTATAATTTTGTGTAGCCAAGTGCAGCTCAAATCCATGTAATTTTAAATCAGTTATATTTACCTTAAGTATTGGAACAACTTGATACAGAATTGACTTTGTATTTGTTATACTCCTGCTATACAGTAGAGAATGTCTGTCTTAACACAATGTATAAGAGGGAGGATCAGGGATTGATAAAACTGTACAAAAATTGTACAAACTGTACTTTTGTAAAAGAAAAAATATGTACGTGTACTGTGTGTCCTGTACATCAACATGCACACATCACACTAAGTTGCAAAGCTGTACTTCTGTTTACACTTTTTTCCACGGGTCTGTACTCTTGTATCTTGTTGAGTACGATTGACTTAGTATGTGACTAACTGTATTTTACTCATTTTATATAGCGTTTTTTTATCACATAATAAATCACATAATCTAATTGAGACAAAAGAAGCGGTATGACACTAACAATACATACAGTATAATACATTTATTCAGTCAATCAGTAGGCCCAAACACATCATCACACGAACACTAGTAGAGTAGTAAAGTAGAGCTTTTAAAGTAGAGTCATCACCACAGTCAGCTGTGTCTGCTATTAACCATTAACTGCCACTGGATTGCTGACATGGAAGATTAACTTTTCATCTGAAGATATCAGCAGTTCTATGGCTTCTTTAGGTCCAGGCTCTCTTGGAAATAAATACATTTAAAGGGCACCAGTAAAAGGAGACAGAGGACTGATTTTGAAGGTTATAAATAAATAAATACAATAACTGCAACCATCCCTTGGCTGTAGGAGCACACAAAAATATTGCCAGTCTGTCACTTGTTTATCTCTGTAAAGCACAACCGTAGAGCACCAGGACAACTTGACTCTACATCATTTCATATGGCTAAATGGATTTAATCATTTAGAGATAAATGTTATGACTGTAGACGACAAAGTGTTTTAATTTCAGTTTTAAAAAAGCCTTACAGTTGACCATGTCACCATGTCTTATGAAGATACAATCTGTGATTTTTGTGTTTGTATTATTAACTATATGCTGCATCTTAGGACATGGCTGATTATAAGCCAAAGGTGATTGCTCTAATCAAGACACCGGGCCAGACATTGGGCTTCTATCTACGAGTGGAGCAGGGTGAAGAGGGTCACCTCATCCGCTGCCTGGAATTGGGAGGTCCAGCTGAACTGGCTGGCATGAAAGATGGAGACCGCATCCTGCGTGTCAATGGAACATTTGTTGATGGACTGTCCCATTCAGAGGTGAGTAGGATGTGGAATTACTACATTAATTAGATTGATAATGACTCCTAGACAGATAGCATAATTCAGTGACAACCATCTTACCTCAGCCTTTCATTGTTTCCCTGGGACAGGTGGTGGATTTGGTGAGAAAGAGTGGTGCCTCCGTAACATTCCACATCCTGGATGAAGCCTCCTACAACCAAGCAAAAGCACAGGGGGTAGACCTGTCCAACAGTCAAAGCATACCAGTTGCCAATGGAATTGACAAACAGGCTCCGAAACCTAAACTCTGCTATCTGGTCAGGTCCAGCTCCAGCTACGGGTTTTCTATGTGCTCAATGAAAGGTGAGTTGAGGACATAGACCGTTGGAGAATCTTTCAATTTAGGACAATTGCAGTCTTTGAAAACCAAAGTCAAATTATGACTTTTAAATAATATACTTTTATACCTCTGTAGATGGTACAAGAGAAAACTTGACAAAGAAAATTGTAGCTTTTGAATTGTTGAACTTGAATCAATAGATTGTTTTGGTCCAACTTTTTATAAGGTTGATAAGTCAGAACTAATGACCAATGACTTACACCCAGAAAAACCTATTCCAGTGTTTATATAGGCACCGGACTGTAATGGAAGTAAATGGGACCAAAATGTGCAAACGTTATTCAAATGTGTATCTGAAGCCAATATGAGGCTTCAGCAATATGACAACGCTAAAGTAGTTTTTGTGCAAAACACAGTTTTGTGTTTCTCTGGACAGGGATTCCTTATTGAGTTGTAATGGAAGGAAAGTAACAAAAAAGAGGCACATTTTTACTCAAAAGCCTTTTTTTGTCTTCAGATAAACATTCTAATATATTTTGTGGATTTTGGCCATCATCACTCATATAAGTACAGTACAGATAGAAGGAATTGTTACAGCAAGTAAACCTGTTTCCATCTAGGCACCTGACTATAGTTTTAAGGTAAGACTTGAAAAGTTATTAATCTATCCGTTAATGTGTAAAATTTGAGCAGCTCTGCTTTAATAAAGGTATTTTGATGAAGCAGTTGGAGCAAAATGAAAGGCAAGCATTTTCACAAACTGCTGACCATAAGATGTTCTTATTGATGGCTTATAATCTAATCTGAAAAGTGTAGGTAAATGTTTTACTAAGGGTGCCTTATTATAAATTAGTACTGATATTTTTGTGACTGAACAAAACTTTCTCTTTGATGTCAGCTAAAAGATTTTTTTTTTCTTTTTACTTTTTCATATCTTCTATAATGTCATCTGTAGATGAGGAGGGTTTGTTCATGACAGAGGTGGTCCCAGGAAGTGTGGCAGACAAAGGAGGCATTCAAGTCAATGACCGCCTGGTAGAAGTCAACGGAGAGAATGTAGAAGACCACACACATGACCAAGTAGCGGACAAGATCAAGCTGGCAGGCAACAGCATTATGTTCCTGCTGGCAAATGAGGAAACAGACAGGTACTATAAAAACAAGCGTATGAAGATAGGAGCGTGGCTAGCCACTATCATGTACCTTCCTCTCGAACCACGCATTGCTGACATGACAAAAGGATCTGATGGGTATGGCTTCCTGCTCAAAGAGGAGCACAGACTAACAGGCAAGACCAAAATGTTAAATTACATGTAACTGTTATTTTAATTAACAAATATTTGAGAGATGCTTTGTTTTAACAGTGTGCTCATTACCACTGTGCAGGACACTTTATCAAAGAGGTAGACAGAGGCAGCCCAGCAAGAAGAGCAGGTCTGGAGGAAATGGATAGACTGGTGGCTGTGGACGGCAAAGAGGTGGATGGCTGGAGTCATGAGAGAGTGGTAGACAGTATCAGACAGAGTGGCAATAATTGCTGCCTCCTGGTGGTGGACAAAGAAACAGACGAAATGTATAAATTGGTGAGGCAGGCACCACTGTAATACTAGTGGTTTAATACAGTAAATCGTTCAGACAATCTAGATGATATTGCTGTGTCTCTCTCAGGGCAACGTGTCTCCTATGCTTTACTGGGAGCAGATGAAGGGTTCAAACTCACCACCCAGTTACACCGAGGCCCTCAATTTACCTGCTCCTGTCCGACCAACCACACTTGTGCCGGAGAGAAAAGAGGAATTGAAGCCTAAACTCTGTAAGATAGAGAAGACCTCAGCTGGATTTGGCTTTCACCTTAACGGTATCCAGGGAGTGTGTGGACAGTACATCAAGGAGGTAAGACTTTAAAGATCTGAAAGGGAAACTGATCATTACTGTTTGAAACCAAAGAGATAAGACACACTTTCTCACAGGTGGTGAAGGGTGGAGCGGCTGACAAGGCAGGTCTGGAGGATGATGACTTTGTGGTGGAGGTTAATGGGGTGAATGTGGAGCAGAGCAATCATGAGGAGGTGGTGGCAATGATTCGCAGCAGTGGCAACTCTCTGGAGATGCTGGTGGCTAATAAGAGTGTCTACTACCAGCTCAAAGCCAAAGGCATGCCCATCACACGCCTGCTGCTTGGGCAAACATCCTATGTTGATATCCACTCTGCACATAGACCAAAGGCCAGAAAGGAAGTGACACGTGAGCAAGAGGCCAGACCTAAGACCCCCACTGAACCAGAGAGAGTAAAGGTGAGTGCTGATTTTTAAATGTTCAGAGGTAACCTTTTTGACCATGCAACAACTGTTAATATATCAACAAATGTTGCATAGATCGCCATGGAATTGTGTTCAGACATTCCTGATGTCTACAAGATGGCCCCCAGAGATATGCCAAGGTGTAAATTGTTTTCACTTATCCAGTTAAATATCTCTACATCTACCAGATGGATTGGTACACATTTTTGCAGGTATTCATGAATCCTCAACAATTATCCTATTGACCTTGGTGATCCCCTGACTTTTCCCCTATTAGACTCACATTTGACTAAGTCCACTACTTTAGTCACTTGCAAAATAAGTAACAGTCCTATCAGACACAACTTCTCCTTGAGTTTAGTGCCAATTTGAAACTCTCTAAGCTAAGATGGTACACATGGTAAACGGTAACTCTGTGAAACATGAACATGAAGAGTATGTTAGCATGCTGATACTGGTATTTTACTGCGTCCAGTAACAATTTTGCACCAACATGACTGTAGACTCTTGTTTAAATGCCTTATTTTACTTGTTGAATATTTATTAAGGGCTTGAATGCCTTTCAGCTAGAAGCTAGCTCAGAGAACATTTTCAAAAGTTTAAATAATTGTGATTTTATTGTTTCCTCTTTTAGACCTCGTCTGTGTCATCATCATCATCTGAAGAGAGTGTTGACATAAGATTCTGAAATGCCACCATAAGGACATGTTTCCTGATTTTGCTTTTGTAAATCTAAAGTTGATCCACTTTTTTTTCCCCCCTCTTTCTTTTTTAAGACAATCAGCTCTATGGGCTTAACATGCCCAATTATTATTACAAGAGAAACAAAAAACAAAACAAAACAAGCACAGTAAGGACTTTTGAAATTCACTGTGAATATGTGAGTCAAACCAGAATAGTTGCATCAACTGTATAATAGAGCTGCGAACAAAACATCTTCCTGATTGCTTCCTTTTGATGCTAGCAATATATCTACTTGTTAATGAGCATGTGCAATGACTACAGTAATCTTTCCCACAGCTGAGATTACTAATGTTACCAAGATTAAATTTAACACCATTAAAGATGCCAGTAAATATTGTGTATATTGTCTGATATAAAACTTTGTTGTGCCCATTTCTAAAATTAAAGTATAGTAAACATGTCCCATTCCAAACACACAAAGAAACGCATAACATCTGAATAAATCTTACATCATGGGTATCTGTTTTTGTTCCCAATCAAATTACATAATTTTCTTGAAAATAACCTCATCAGATGGAAGCTCATGAGTGACAACCTTTCTTTTCTTCATATATAGTCCATTCACACCTCAGCGAGAGTGAAAAAGAGATGTGCCAGTGTACGACAGACTAAAAGAAAAAAAAAACATTTTGGCCACAAGAAGGAAATTTTGCAGTAAGACCACTGAGCAAAGTGTTTGCATTTGCAGTTAAAATCAAAGAAATGTTGTTCTGGAAATACTTTAACAGAGTTCACCTTCAAAGCTGTTACCTCATGTGCTCCAGTACTTCCTCTGTTCTTTCAACAATCAACTATTCCTGATTCAGGAACAGGAAATCCAAATAATTATGTCCCATATAAAAGATTTCTGAAAATCCCTAAGTTTCAGACTGAACGTCAGCCCGTAGGTCGGGAGCCACATCGAGATGTAGGAGTTCACAGGGCCATGTGTTTCTCTGGTGCCTGCTTGTGGGCGAGATAAAGGAAGAGGATGCTGGACAGAGCACTGACCAAGAAGATGACGTCAAACCAGCGGTGGTAGAAGTTGAACTGCAGCTCTCCTAGAACCTCAGTCACAATAGAACGATACTCCAGCGGCATGCTCATACGCATCAGTAATACAGAAGATACAAAATACATGCCCTGTAGGAGAAGACACATATTGAAAATCTGATTTATCTGTTGATTGTTCTTCTTATTCCAAGACAGCTATAAAACAAACACACTCACCATGATCTGAGCGAGGACAAGCACAATGACGTTAGAAGACTTGCTGCTTGATATTGCATAGAAGAACTAAAAATAATCAAGAATTGAATCTTTGGTTAAAACATGTTCCATCAAAAATCTCACAGATTTATTATCCTCTAGATTTGCAGCCAATTCAGCATGAAATATGATTGTTTTACCTTAGTGAGGGTGATGAGTAAGCCACGTATGGATGTAACAATTATTATTCCCACCAAGATGAAAGAGATGTGTTGGGACCAAAACTTAACCTGAGATGTGGGGAAAGAGAGCAAAACAATATGAAAAGCAAAGCAACTGAGAATAAAAAAAACAACAACTAGGAAACAGAGAAAAGCGTTCAATGTGTAATCATCATTTATTCATTTAAATTCAAAAATTATACCACGATCTGCAAGTGATTCAATCAAATAACTTTCAATTTGCAAAAAGATTAACAGTGATGACCAGGTTCACTGCAGAGAAGGCAGACAGAGAGACAATAAACAGCAACTGTCTAAACAGGAAGTGAGGTGTGTGTGTGTGTGTATCTTACATCAAACTGGATCCCCAAGTAGTTCACTGTAATCTCAATGCCCCTGGTTACAGGATCAGTCTTTCCAACTCGGTCAAAGACAATGTTTATAGTAGCCTGTGAGATAGAAGTTAAAGATTTTTTTTTTATTAAATGTATATATATTTTGTTTAACTAGAAGTTACAAAATATTAAAATATGATTATGTAACTTTGGTAAATGTGATTGTACCAAGAGTATTTATGTTCTCTATGTGTGTACGAAATAGATATAAAGCTACAAAACAACTGTGACTGTTCTTACCATGAAGATTTTCCAAACACAATAGATGGAAAAAAAGTAGCCAAGGAAGTTGAAGTATTTCCCCTGGAATGTCTTAGAGTACTCGATTCGTTCCTAAATAAGGACATGGAAAGATGGTTAAAAAATAATTTATTGTACATTGGCAAAAGGAGTAATTACAATGGGTGTTCAGTGTCAAAGATCATTTTGTGTGTCTGTATTGTCAGTCACTGGCATAGACTAATGACTCTTCCAGGTGTCAGAGTCTTTATCCTTTAAATTTAAGCTATTTATTCAGGCAGTGGTTTGTGTACACATAAGTGTTACGGGTAGCTGCATATGATTTTATTTGTAGTTTCTTTTCTAGGGTCTTTGGGTGTAATATTATGTGATAATACTATAAATAGACTCCTTTCAAATAGACTCCTTAAGCGGGCTCTCATATGCCTTTTACTCAAAGGCCTGACTGATGGATCCAGTTCAAATTTAATATACAACACAATTTAGTGTTTCTTCATGCTGTTCATAGCTAGGAATACTATAATATTCACTGTAGATGTTTCATTTTAGGCATATGCATATCCAGGGAACTGTTTCATTTGAAAAAAAAAACAGGCATCCACATCTATATCGAGGTTAATGAGAAAATAAGGCTGCAAACAATCATTAACCGATAACAGACAATACTTGATAGTTCAAGATACTGCACCATAGATTATATTTTACCTTCAGTCACCTTCACTAAAAATTTGAGCTAAAGCTACAACAGGATAAGCTAACTAGTCGAACCGTCAGTGCTGAAACCTACCTATCACTCATTTCTTTAAAAAAATCAACACCAGTCAATAATTATGTTGATATGTTTTCCAACCTTAACAAGTAGCATTTCTAAACATGTGAGCAGCTACATTTTCCACATTTGAATGAGAATCTATTACGTCCCCCCCCCCCAAAGTTAAGTGGATCATATTTTGATTATGTATGGGCACATGTGTCTGTATTGTGTTATTTGTCACCAGTTACCTTGGTGGCCTGCAGGTCCACAGTCTCTAGAAAGAGTTGTCGACTCAGTTCCTCAAGAGCATCAACTTCCTGCTGGATCAAAGAGAGATCTGGAGGGTAGTAGTCAAGGCTACTAATATCAACTACAAATACTTACAACTCGCAATAGATCTAGCAACAAATCTAATAATGTCGACCTTCTACCATATTATTCAATATTTGTCTAAAGGATACTTTCACTGCCAGTTTGTGTGGAGGTAACACTCTTGATCATGCCCCAAAATCCGGTCTGTTTGTTCTGATCTTCCCCACGTTGATACATCTGCCTCCGTGTCATGGCAATGCTACACACAAACAGTACAAACACATTGTGGCACTGTCAGAATTATAGCTTTATGAAAATAACCATGCATGCATAGGTGTGAAACTGCTGACTTGTTAAAATAACCTAATACGCACATGTTCCCTCCTCCCACCCTTGGTTCCTGTTTTTCTCTACTATAGCTAAAACTGCACAGGGTGAAAAGTTCAACCTTGTTCTACCTTTATTTTTGTCACCTACCCCCAGATACAGAATGTTCCAGTAAACTTTGGGCGGAGATTTAATGTAACTTGTAACTATTCTTATAAATATTCTGATATTGCATGAATAACTCAGACAACTCTGTGCTTCTGTGCTGACTTGTCTCCTTGCTGCAAGACATTAAACCAAATCTTAACTGATTCGAGTGACTGTGTGTATCTTTGAGTAAATTTTCCTAACAGGCACCATAAAGGTTTGCTTAAATGATTGTCTTAAAAAATACTGTATATACTGCAGATATGTTTTTCTTTGCTCACCGTTTCTTCTTGCTGACAATCATGTCCATAGTTTGAAGAAGTCGTCTCTCCAGAGCTAAGATGTCACTGTCCGTTACATTTCTGCAAACATATCAAAAGAAAAAAAGCATAAAGGCAATATGAGCTTGTGTTTGAGTACCACCATGCAAACAGAAGTACAACTGAGTAACTGACAATAACTGATTGCATTAGCAAACTCAAATTAATACAGTATTATTGAAAAATACACAGCTGAGCTTACCTGAGGAAATATGACATGTACGTGTAGGGACAGTTAACAGCACCAAACCCAGACAGCAGAGCCATGAGAGTGACACCGATAACACCAACACGACTGATAAGCTGCTCAATGGACAGAATACCTAAACAAAAGACAAGAACAGACTGAAAACAACACTATTGTTTCTCTTGCTTTCAACACTTTTGCAAATAAAGAACTCTCACATTATGGAAAACAAGAAAGTAATACATGCACAGTATTTCAAATATACACAGCAAACTAATGCCCAGATAGGAGAATTATGCACTTTACCATGCTTTGGACTGAGGATGGGAAACGGGTCTCCCAACTTCCAGAAGAAATACATGAAGGTAAACCACACCATGCAGGCAAAAAGAAGCCTCTGTTTCTGAACTACACAGACACAGAGGAAAAAAATTACTATAATGTGACATAATTACTAACTGCTGCATATAAATAATAATTTTTGGTAAAATATTTTATTTTCCAAAGTACTTACATAGACGTATGTTGCTGACAACAAAATAACCAATGTAGAAAGGCACCACAAAGATTAGAACCAGCAGTATCACATACAGATTCAGTTTCCAGTGGAAATACCTAGAGCTGTGCCAAAGATGCAAGAGTTAAACACTTTCAACAACAATGCATGGTTGTATCCAATAGAAAAAGTACTTACCTACTACTTAAGGCACCCAATATCTCAAAGATGATAAGCTCAAACATGGTACATGAAAAAGCAAAGGTGACTGAGAAAACCACCTGGACGACATACTGTCGCACCTGCCAACAAACACAAACACATAGTTGAGACATTTATCACAGACGATTCCATAGACCATCGAAGCTCTAATAATGTTAATTTGTGTGTTTTTTATTATATATTTTATATTATATAAGTATGCATGGGCCAGTGGTTTGCACATCTATCCTTGTGGTCACCTCATAGTCTTTGAATAACTGCCGCATGAAGAATAACCAGCCAAATCCAAAGAACAGCACCTGTGATGGATTAATGAGAATTATTTGGAGGAAGAAAAACATTTAAGGGCCACGTTTTTCTACTGAACAATGCTTGTATCAAAAAACACATTTTTCATATTTGTGTATCATCAAACTACCATGTTTGTAAGGATGTCTGAATTAACTTGGAGACCAAACTAGCTAAAGCTCTAACTGGACCTTCTGCATTACATCTTCACATCAGGGTGGTCCCACCATAAAGACATTTAATTTATGTTTTTGTTTCTGTTTACTGTGCATTGTATACATTTCAGTGATATATAAAAAATATTGATTTCATCATTTTGTAAAGCATTCTCACTTCACTTTTGGTAACTAAAAACTTTTACATAGTACATAACAATGGTGGTCAACGCTGTCTTTTTAGTACAAATTCTGAATACATTTTAATGTGAAAGCAATTATGTTACTGACAGTTTTCTCCACACATGTTAGTGTGCTTAGTGGAAAAAGAGTTTTAAATGGTTAATTCTAATTTCAACAATTTGAGAAAAAATATTTCAACCCTTGAAGGAAACATTAGAAAACATAAACCTTTGCGAAATCCACAACAATGTACTAAGTCCAAGTACAGACACGCTAGCTAGATAACTACAACTACTTTGTTGGCCCCGCATGTTCTTGTTTAAAGCAATGAATTAACGTAACAGGTTTGTGCAAAAATGACCTACAACAGCGGTTACCTGTGAGGTGAACATGATGACTGAGTCCACCAGAAACGACATAATGATGTCTGCAAAAACAGCCTTTAGTCTGTCAAAAACTCACTGTACTGGTAAAGCGGGGTGAGGACAGATTCAGTTCATAACGATATAAAAATACAATCAAGCTTGAAATTTTTGAAATGTTTGCTGTGTTGCTAAAGGGCTCATTTTAGGAGCATTTGTTGTTCGGCTGTCAAGTTACAACCCCAGCCCTTATAGATACGTCACGAAAACGACTCCGGTAAAAACACTTCCGTCGCAAAACTGTGACGTCTCACAACACAACCTTTTTTTCCCCAAAAACTTTATTTAACATATGTACAATCAAACAAGGGCAAAATATCAAATTAAATACACAATGTCATAAACATCCAGGTTCTCACAAAACCTGGAAAATTAATAAAGAAGCATAGCTTTCAGCATACGTACATCTATATTCATATATCTATATATCTATATCTATATTTCTTTCTCGTAATAGGCTATATAAAAAAAATTTGCTTACTTTATTTGACATTGTAATTTTTGTGGGGGCCGTTGTTGTTGCTACGACTATTACTGCTACTACTACTACTACTACTAATAATAATAGGAAGAATTTCACATTTACATTTTTTTGTGCAGTATAGCCTACAGCTTCACCAGGAAAACAAAGGTTAATATAACAAAATCAAAATACACAAATAATAATAATAATAATAATAATAATACATTAAATGTATATAACACAAGCTAACATAAGAAGATAATTGAATTTTAAACTAAAAAAGACAAAAAAAGATGTGCAGCAGAGATACAAGTTCAGCTTTATATGACCCACTGGATGCCTACTTTCCTTTCGCATTTGTTACCTTTTGATTGTGTGGTTATTTGCTAATGTTATTAGGCAACAACCAAACTACACCCACACAGTCCTGTTGAAACACTGTGTGAGTTTTTGATTGTTAGTTTGTTTGTTTTACCAAGGGGTGCATCCACAATAGCAGGCTACGAAGTGACAGTGGAGGGCGCTATGAAGACATGATTTGCGGCTTTGCCTGCAATTAGAGCTCCACTACATCCAGTGAAGTGAAGTCGCGGACGGCTGCATTGTGTCTTTGGTGCATAGAAAACAGTTGCATGAGTAAAAACAGCTCCTCGCTTGTGTTGGAGTGATGGAGTAAAGACTATTGGATCATAAGAATGGAGAAGATGTTGCAGAGGTAGAACATCTTCAACTGTTGGCTTTTATCTTTTGTGTTAGGACGCAAGTAGAGGTGAGTGTCTAACTTTTATGGGTGTTTAGTTTGTATGGCACAATTGAAAATAGGTGATAGATAATTTAGTTCTCCTCAATTCTCTCGATTAACTACAGATGATCCCAGAATGTGTAAATGTTGTGCAATGGTTCTTTAGCTTTGGTGTGTAACTCGCTCTAATAGTAACCTACGCATTTTATTTATTTATTTTTGTCATTGCAAATCTTTATTTCACTCTAGATTCAGCAGTTACTTACGAAAAGTATACTAAAAGTTTATTTCTTCAAGTATACTTAATGAATGTTTAAGTGTGCTTCCCAAGTATACTTAATTTAGTAATTATACTAATGGCAATGTACATGTAGTAAATATACTAATTACTAAGTTGGCCAACTTTTTAGTTTATGAAAGTATACTTTAAGTATACTACAAATACATTTTTATATATACTGCTAGGGATAGGGATATACTGCTTACTGGGAATATACTACTAGTCTACTATATAATAAAGTATACTTCTAAATAAAATACTAAACTTACAGGTATATTATTAGTTTACTTGTTATACTAAACTTTTGAGTTGGACAAAGTGTACTTAAAATAGGGTTTTAAATTTGATTTATCATTAATACTTTTCACAGGGCAGTAGCATGGCTGTGAGATACTACCATAGTGTTTAAGTTGTAGATAACTATACAACATTGATAATCCCACATATGGTACTACTTAGTACTTTGAGAAGTGAGAGGGAAGGCCTGACTGACTTTTGACTTTTGATCTGAAGTACATACAAGTAAACTAGGTTTTTTTTTCATTAAAAAGAAGTATACGAATACTATACTATAGTATAGTATACTATAAATCAGGTTAGCTCAGCTTGTCAACATTCTTTCTCAAACACTCTTGGATCGCCAGATGTGTAAACTATAGGAGAGTTTGACTTCATGTTGACTCATGATAACTGAAGTTTCTCTGTATCCCTGTACCTCTCTTCTATCTCCTTGTTAAATGAGCAGTAAAGAAGATGATTGTCCAGGACTCCTATAGCAAAGGTCTGCAGGTGTGTTTACTCCTGCTGATGGTGGGACGGGTACAGGGTGAGTAAGGCAAGCTAAGAACATAAAGAAAAACTCAAATTGAGAACTCATCTCTACCAAATTGTAATTTGGTTGGATTTTTTAGGCAGAGTAACTGCACCAGAACATCTGGAAGCTCCAGTGGGAAAGCCCTTCACTCTGAGCTGCAGTGTTTCAAGGGAACGAGGTGAATCCCTGAACGAGGTGCGTTGGCTGGATGCCCAGAACCAGACTCTGCTGACTTACCAACCTGGCCACAGAGACAGCGTGAGTGGACAGCAGCATGTGGAGCTCACCGCCTCACCTAAGGACACATCGGCTATCACTATTCGCAGGGTGAGCTTTCGTGACGAAGGCTGCTACACCTGCATCTTTGATATGCATCCTTCTGGTTCAAGGCAGGGTCAGACCTGCCTCACTGTTACCTGTAAGTAAGGTCATTAATGACACAAGCTTGGTTTTATTTACTAAAAATACATTTTGAGCAATTGTAAGAACAACTGAATTTTCAAGTTTTGATAATATCTATGCATGTATAATCCAAGAATAAATAGGATCACTGACAATACATCACAAAAGAGACAGTGATCTGAGTGGAAAATGGAACCAGATTAACATTTCTTTGTAGTACAAATGAATAAATATGCTGTTAAACTAAAGATCCAGTCATAAAGGTTAGAAAAGTAGTCATCTTTCTGGCAAAAAAGAAGAACAAAAAACAAAGATGACACTTAAACTTACATGGTCAAAGATGGGTTTTCAGGAAATGACAGGAATAAACGTGTGGGAGAACCCTTCACTTGGAGGCAGGTTGAGTAATGACCCTGGTGATACACTAAAAAGAAACACAACTCAGGAGACAAACTGCTCATAAATTCAAAATCATTTGAGAAGCCCCTCTCTGTTTTATATAGCATCAGTATCCCTTTTGTAATTGTGCTACTGAGCAAGAATTTTGAAGAGATTTGTTGGAGTAAGCTACCAATATATGTGAGGAATTACATGTCCTAGCATAGATCAGAATCATAAGAATCACGAAATGATAGCTGTGAGAATCCAGTTTCTATTGGATGTCTGCCCTTTGCACCCACCCATTAAATTCAACAAAACCAACTCCAGGGACATTTACTTCTGCCTACAACCTGAATATCAATCTTCAGTGGGGATTTACTGAGAAAATATATGAATATAGATGTCTAGCCATCCCTAGCCTCTGAACACATGTTGATGTGCCTGTTGAGGCTCAGCCAGTCATGTTAATAAAGAGCAGTGGGTGAAGGAGGGCTTATTCTACTAACCAGAAACAGCTGGTGCAGATTCCTGTGACTATGTTTTGTTTGGGTTCCTCATATTTCTGAATATTAACATTGTCCTGTTTTCAACCTCTGTCTCCATGTTCTTTCTCTTATCTTTTCTCCTTATTCACATTCTTTCACTGGCTTCTGGGCTTTTTTTTCACTTTTAGCACAAGTCACTGTTGACAGGAACAAGACAGCAGTCAGCGGTAAGAAGGCATCCCTCTCGTGCTCCTACGGTTTGCCTGAAAAGGTGCAGCTAATCACTTGGAGACACACTTCTTCACAAGGAGTCTCCACAGAGGTGGCCTCCTTTGCAAAGCGGAGTGATCCTATGATCGAGCCACCGTACCAGGGAAGGGTCTGGCTCAGTTCTTCCCTGTCTGATAGTCAGCTCACCATCCAACCTGTGGTTATCCAGGATGAGGGCTGCTATACCTGCCTGTACAGCACGCATCCTGGTGGGCCAAAGAGCTCCATGGTTTGCCTCTCCACCTATGGTAAACATTTTTCTTCCCAAAGAGCTAGTGAATCATCAACAGCATTTTATGTCCAATATTTATAAAGGCCAACAACTAGAAATACAGTGAATGTGGAAGATTTTTTTGGGATGCAGAATATGTACAATGTAGTAGGCATAAAGCTGAATATTTCAGTATTGTCTTAATACAGCATGTGTATATTTAAAGTGTTATTAGTGGCAGTAATTATTCCTCCTTCTCTTGTGATCTCTTCCTAGCAGTGTAAGAGATTAGGGATAAAACCATACTGTGCAATAGTGGGGGGATAATCTTTCCTTCCCAAGATCAGTTTCAAGAACTTTGATACTACTCTAATATCTGTATGGTAAGGTATGGTATGAAGCTACCTCCGGCAGCTTAGTTATACTTGGAAATGCAGCCTGGAACTGCACTGCAAATATTGAGTCTTTGCAGAAATTTGATCAATTTGACAATAAAAGTTTTTGAAACTTACAAAATGCCGGGAATTCTTCTTCAGTAAACCACAGAAGCATGTGGAAAACAAATATTTATAAAACTGTGTCATTGCCCAAGCGTTTGACCAAAATAGACAGCAATTCCTTTACATTCAGCTGAAGTTAAGATGAGGCTTTTGAAGTTTCAGATAGCCAAATTAGATGAATATCTACTGGCTACATGTAGGTTTTCTGTTGGTGTTTGTCCTGGAAACAAAGCCACATTCAACCAACAGTGCTTCTTTGGTGAACTGCAGCAGATGTTCACCTCTGCCACAATAGCATTGTTGCACTGCTATTGTTGCTGCTAAAGTCATCAGTCTTTTACTTATTTGTGAGTGAGCATGTCCTACAGCAGATCTATGAGCTGGGAAGACAGGATCTTGCAAGAGACATAAAGGAGCCAAGCGTTGGTAAATGGAGATTTAACCTGGACTATGTGTTTATTGGACACACGTGTGCTGCTGGGATTTAGAGAGAAATCTTCTTTACTTTGTTGTAGCCACTCAGTGTTTTCATGGTAGCAAAGCAAGGCTAAGCTGTCGCCTGATTTGTTAACACACAAACACAGAGCAGTGTGTCTATGTAAAGAATGGACTATTTAAAAGAATGATGGAGGCAGGGAGTGAGGCCCTGATGCATGACTGTGTCAGTGTTTGCAGCAGACAGTGATTGCCTCTGTGCTTTGTCTCTCTCTTTTTGTTCCTTTGCTTGTCCACGTTTCTCAGTCTCCCTTTCTCTCACAGTTAACTCAACAAACAGATATGCTTTTGTTTGAAACTGAACTGTACAGTACAGTAGGTATTTCTAGAAGTTAAGCTCGATTAGCTTTTTTTATTCTATTCTTGCTGCTCATTCCTGCCAATAGTCTTTCACCCACATCCCACTCTGGATGATGTGATGCCTTTACTGTCCTTCTCACACATGCCGCTATGTGTACTGTCCAAAAGCTGTACACACTTCTGCCAGTTTTCCAAGCCTGGGCATGTCTAAGAAGGCTGTAAAACATTACTGAGCTTTTGGAAAGGTTATAAAATTGTGTTTAACATTTGAATAATGTAAATTACAGGGGTAATTTGTGAAAAATGTAGCATATGTATAATTTGTAATTTCAGTTTTTTTTTGGTTGAATATGAAGGAAATTTCATGCAGATTTGGGTGTGAGAACCTTTTATCTTTATTGTGCATATATTTATATTTATAAATGTAATTTTTTTATATTCACATATATATATCTCAGTAGTACAGAATATTATAAATTTGCTGGAGATATAGGAGATGCAGGAAAGCTACTGTACAGAAATAAATTTGACATTTAAAGTAAGAGCTATAATTCATTCAAATTTCACAGCGGGTTCATGCTCATTCGTATTCACCACCCCAAAATCTGATGCTAACCAGACCTAAATTTGCTGAAACTCATCACCTAGAACTCTGAGAAGATCAGAGAAGCTCAAACTAGGAGGGCCAAATATCTGTGGCTAAACATGTTCTTGCCAACAAAAATGTTCATGGTTCCAGGGTATCACATTCCTTGCTCAGCTCAGAGAACAGAAAATTGAAAACAGCCAGAGATTCACTTATGGATACCAAGTGTGCAGAAATCCACATACTGTACCTTAGCTGATCCAAAGGATTTAAGGTTTTACCCGGGTATCATCTTAGCAGTTACCCAAAGACGTAAGAGCACAGATGTAAGAACACTAACTGAACAAAATTTTGAATGTTGTCCAATTTGTGACTTAGAACAATAAGTTTCATATCTCTGTACTGTACCATTATAGTTTCCATATTCCACTTAGTGTCTTATCATTACATGATAACATATCCATAGTTTTCTATCTTGTATATTTTATACGCAGCACTAGAGAAAAAAGTGAAATGCATTATTACCACTTGCATAGTGGATTTCAAAGAACTTATCATTTGTTCCATTAAACATCCATGTGCAGTATGTGTCTATACATGTGTATTTATAAATCTGTGTCAGTGTGGTGTGATGACAGTTGTAGTCCTTTCTTTTTATATCCCACAGTATTGCCCAAACCCCAGGTGAGCTACAAGACCACCTCCCCAGGTGTGATTGAGGCCAACTGCACCTCTGTGTCACGTCCTCCTGCAGAGATCGTGTGGAACGTGGAGGGAGACAACCGCACCATGGGCTCCCCTGTGACCACACAGCTCCCACAGGGTGACGGGACTACTCTGGTCATCAGTACACTGACTGTCCAATCAGGGCTGCTGAAAGATGTGTCCGTCAAATGCTTGGTGCACCACAAAGGGCTTGAGTCACCAATTGCTGTATCCATGAACACTAAAAGTGAGTCAGTGAACCTTCACTTTCAGATGGATCTCCACTATAAAACTTTTTTTAGTATTGTCTCTTTATTTGTCTAAGTCTACCACTAGGAGGTACTGTTTTTGACTTTTAAACGAAGGATAGCCACAGCTACAGAAATTCTCATACTACCATACCCCCCAGATGAACCTTTGTTTTCTTGCCCTTATTAGAGCCAAAAAGATTTGGCTTTAGCTTAGCTTACCAGAAACAGCTAGCCTGTATCTGTCCAAAAACTGACCCGTATATCATTTATTTAATTGCCCGGACTATTTCTTGGCAGAGAACAGTAACTTCCTGGAGTCTCTGCTGGGTGTTTGGCATCAGCTTAGAGCTACAACATGGTCTTATTTATAGATTATAAATTTAGCCTGGTGTCTAAGGCTAGGATGTAGGCTTATTTTAAAAACAAATATTTATCCAAACATGGACTTGCTAATTACTAATCCGCTCTCTGCGTTTCTCTGTCCTAGTTGGGACAGCTCTCACCATCCTGATCTCAGTCACCACAGTAGCGGCTCTGTTAGTCTTGTCCCTCTGCTTCTGCCTTTGGAAATGTTTTTTGCGCAAAGAAGGTAAGAGTGCGTGTGTGGTCAGGGTATAGGTATGAGACAGATTTAAATACATCAGGTCTAATTAGACTACTAAAAAGTAAAAACATGGAGATACAGTGTAATACAGAACAGTAAAGATTAGAGTACAGACACTGAGCTATGGATCACTGAGGGGTGATAATTGAACATTATTTGGAAATACATTTCATAAGAAAAGTTTGTAATGTGGTAATTATGTGTAGTCCTGTAAGCTTATTTATTATTTTAATTATTATTTGATGTCCATCCACACACTGTCCATTCAGTGTCTTGAACCAAAGAAACAAGGTCCTAGTAACGAACCTACAGATTATGAACAGACTCTCTCAGCTCTATAGCACCTTTTAGTCTTTCAGTTTTTTTGCCACCTGCACTCCATCTGCACTTTATTCACACATAGTCACTGTCTGTGCTAAAATTAAGAAGCAACATCTACAACACTGGTCAAAGCAGAGCTTAAACAAGTGTCTCATCAGAAACGACAACGAAGACAGGAGAGGACTGATGGGGCCCACAGAGTCATGTTTTTAAGCTGTTAGATTTAGACAAACAATAAATTAAGTCTATTTGTTTTAATGGAAATGTGACAGATAAGTGCCTACGCTCTCCCACTGCCACTATCGCTTCTTACTCAGATGAAGACATTCAAGGCTTTATGTTAAAATGTTATTTGCTGCACCTTGTTAAAGTGCTGCTCCAGACCTCATCACTCCACATCATGTAATGCACAAGCTCAGACAGCGTAAGTACTATATCCCAGATATATGAAGTAACATTTCCATTAATAAACAGTAAAATACAAATATCAAAGATCATCGAAGTGTGTGAACATTTTATAATGTGTTCTTCCATTTTGTGTCACTTCTTCTCTTGTTCTCTTCATGCATTTCTTCTCAGCGGAATAATTTAGAAGAGACCCGGGCTTGAATAGAAGAGGCTGCACTTCTCAGAGACAACCGTGAAGAACTTATTCCCTCCACCATCCTCATCATCATCTTGGTACAAAGGGAAGACACACCTCTATAGTTGTGTCTAAAACAATCCTATTTATGATTTACTGCTTCTTCAACTGACTCTTCCATAATCTCCAGGCTGACCTCATATGGAGCATGTGAGGAAATTTTGATTGGACCATTTTTTTATCTGTGTTTGTAGCTGATTGAGTCGATGGCCACACGTTCCATAGCACACAGTCGAGACGCTGTATGCCGGTGCACTCTATTGCATTGCATTGCATGAAATACTTTTCCATGTTTGTGTCTTTCCTTTAACTGGTACAAAAAAAATAAGTCTGTTGATGTTTTACACTTTTCCTATTCAGCAAATCCCATAAAAAGACAAAGAATTCTGTCTTCTTTACAGTGGAAACTATGTATATAGTTTATTTGTGCCCTGTTTTTAAAAATTCATGTCTTAGTTAGTCTAAGGTAGTTCCACAAATAAACCAGTATTGTAGAGATGGGCTGAATCTTTGAAATCTTTGGTATTTTCATGGGATATTTTTGTCATTAGGGAAAATATATAATATCACCAGTTTTATCCTTTAAATAACACTATGAGCTTCCCTTCACAAATTATCTTCCTCTTGTACCTCAGTCGATAGCCTTCTTCACTAAAGTTCAGTGGGGTCATGGGTTGTCTTTATTATATCAACAAAAGGGCTGCATACTTATGTTATGTTTTGCAAATGTTTCTGCATGTTTAAACACTGTTTATGTGTGCTGAGTGAGAGTATGCCTGTGTGTTAGGGGTTAAATTCCACAGTCAGAATGATTAAATGAACACCCTGAAGAACGGACATCTGTTTTCCGCCCCTTGAAATGAATGTCATGTTGTCTGTATACACCACAGATATGGGTTTGTGTGTGAACTCGGTTGGGCTGTGGTGGGTTGGCTTAGTGGTTTGATAAATTACTTGAGGGCTACAGGTTAAAAAACCCTAATGGCCACTCTGCACTTTAAACAAAACATTTTATTTTGCTATGGATTAAAGTGCCACCTACATATATCCATCCATTGTCTCCGTCACTTTTCCGATTAAGGGTCACGGGGGTGATGGAGTCTATCCCAGCTGTCACTGGACAAGAGGCAGGGTACAACCTGGACAGGTTCCTAGTCTATCACAGGACTGACATACAGAGACAGACAAACATTCACACTCATCTTCACACCTATAAGCAATTTAGAGTCACCAATTAACCCCAACTGCATGTACCTGGAGAAAACCCAACACAGACACAAGGAGAACATGCAAATGTCATACAGAAAGGCACCTGGGCAGCCGGTGGATTAAAACCCAGGCCTTTCATGCTGCCCAACTACATATATACATGCCTTAAATTTGATATAATGATGCTGGTGGGATATGTTACATTTGCATCTATACATGCATTTAAAATGTAAACTTCATGCTTAAATTTTCTTGCATATCAAGTCATAAGATTTGAGTTTTTTAAGTTACTTTATCAACATAATGACCTGCAGATTATCATACTTCAAGCTCAGTACTTCAGTCACATTCCTCACTAGTAATATGATTTTGAGTAGCATTCCTCTACCTGTGGAGTTTCATTACATGCATACAACACAGAATTTGAGCTCACCTTGCATTTAAATTATTCTGACGTGGTTTTAAAGTATTTTTTAAATCTGGGAATGTGTTGAGAAACTAGCCCAGAAAAAAGAAGACAAATGATGAAACTATGTAAACTCGATAATGCAACAGAATAATAAATCTATAAAATCTGTTTGTCTGAATCTTTATCATCTTGTCCCCCTTTCAGGCATTTCATCTCCCATTTGTACTTCTTACATTGGTTACAGACAACATTTCTCTGCCTACCAGATGCTCATTTTTTGGGGTCTTTTTGATCCTAAATCAGGCAGGCCTGACCCTTTTAGGCCCTGCAGAGCAAAAACTCACACACATGGTGTGCACATACAGAGCTTCTTGCATGTGAGTTCCCTTCTGAGCATAAGCTAACAGATAACACTATTTATTAGTTCTGTTCTATGTTTGTGTATTAAACTCAGATATTGTATAAATACATTAACTTAAAGGTTATGTACTGACGTTATTGTAAGACAGGCCAGGCATTAAAAATCAATCATCTCACTTAATTTGTTATTCAAAATACAATGTGTTTACTATTATAGTAGAAACTTACAGAGTTATTCTTCTTTAAAAGCTAGAATTATTGCTTTGTGCTTGTGTTCCTCCACCAACCAGTCAAGTTGCAGTTTACATGTGTGTCCAAACTCATGTTTTAAAGTTCATCCATATGTCCAAGTGGATGTTTTGTCCATATGTAATAACAGACATCCCTGAGATATTGTGTTGATGAGAACGTGACATACACAAGGTCACAGTAACCTCTGAACTCTGACCACCAAAATCTAATCAGTTCATCCTTTGTCCATGTTTTGCCAAAATTAAGGAAATCCCCATTAAGCTTAAGGCCACACACTCAGACTCAATCAATCCATACCTGTCTCAATGATTTCTTAATGTTTCAAAGTCTTGGTTATGAGAAAGCATATCTGTGTCTGCATTTGCATTATCTACGTGTTAAAAAACATGCAGGGCTTTTGAAATCTAATCCAGACTGAAGCATATATTCATCTGAAACTATGTATGTCTTGTTTGGCTGTAGTTAGATTAGTAAATTTGTGTAAGGAGAGTGAGGGAATGTCTGGCTGAGGTATTGAGGTAGAGTGGCTTTCATATATAGTGGTTTTATATATATATATATAAAATAATAATAAAATAATAATAATATATAAGAAAAAGTAATACATCTCAACAAATTATCTCATTACTGGCTCAGTATAATGTGTCTGTCATTTTATTTCACTTGGTTGAAATTAAATCTGTTCAATCTTAATTCCCAAAATGTCTCTTAAATTTCTTACATAAATGTCAGCTTTCTCAACTGATATACTTCTGTCTGATAATCTGTATTTTTAGACTATATTTTGGAGCAGTATAAGAAGCAGTCAACAATTCTGCACAAACTGTCAAATATTTTTAAGCTGCAGTGCTGCAGACTGTCCACACGCTTTCTGAGTGGCTTCAGGCTCAATCTAATGTGGTCTGTCTCAAACACTGCTTTGCCTCCACACTTTCCATCTCTGCTGTCTGAACCAGGACTTTGTCTTGAGAAAAAATACAGTTACTGATGTGTGTGAGGGAGAGCGAGGGAGGGCGAGAGAGCATAAGCACAGAAGTTGTGTGTGGGCTGTGACCACCAGACACAAAAGGTTGCCAGTCAGAGATATGAAAGAAGTTTCTCAACTCACTCACATAATGCTCTGGACTCACACACAGCATGTAGGCTACATATCATCGTTTCACCTTCCTCTCCTGCATTCCGGTGAGTATACTGTAAGAAACTTGAAAGCCAAGTCACATTACTCAGGAGAATTTATTAACATATTCCACGTGCCAGGTTTTGGCCAAAGGACCATCTCTTTCCTCTCCTCTTTTTGTTTCTGGTCATTAACATCTGACAATGTCATCAGTATTCGTATCTTTTACTGAATTACATGACATGCGACAACCTCAATGAGAAGGCCACTGTCCAAACTACTAACTACTAACCCTGAAATACTGGCGTGGTAAAAGAATACAAACCAAAGCTTCAGCCGAAAGACTTAAATAACTCAGAAAGCCCTCTAACAATAAAAAGGCACAATTGGCTGTAACAGCTACGGAGGAAAGAGAGCACACTCAGCGCTGCTTCTGTTGTAGCTAGGATCATTTAAAATTGGTGCATCTGAATGACCACCAACATCTCCTGTTCTCATCTTCTGCAGTGCGGTTTCATTGTTTAAACTCACTCCGTGACGCCACCAAATACAACATAATTGTTTACATTTTTCCATCCATATCCATGTGTCTCTGACAATTCAGAAAGGTTTAAGAAACATTGATGGTGGCATAATCTGGGTCTTTAGTTGTAGTATGCTGTTTTCTAACAGGTAAAATAGACTTTGTGTGGTTGATGACAGCATACACTGGACAGTCTGACACTTGAGCTTCATTTGCTATGTTTTCCAAAGGTTGGTTCTCATTTGTGATCAGGAAAGGTGGTGATAGAGGAGTGCCTGCAGTACTTGGACAGCAGATGTCATTCAGAACATAGAATTTGTTTTGCAGGACAGGAGCGGTAGGATCGCTTCTCTTGGGAAGGTCTGGTATCATGCAGGTGGACATTTCCTATGACACGAAGAGCCCAGAACATGATTAAAAAACAGTTAAATAGGCCTACTACTGCTTGACAGGGTTTTGATGTTTGAACATATCAGTTAATGGAACAGTTCAGTATTCTGAGAAATACATTTAATTGCTTACTTGTTACTTTTAACTCTGGGCAAGAAATATGAAGAAATACAAAGCTAAAGCCAGCAGTTGGTCAGAATAGCTTATAGACTGGAGGAAACGGCTAACCTGGCAAAGGAAACTAAATTTGCCTATGGCTTACAAAGTAAAAAAAATAAAGAGTAAAGATAACACATTGTAGAATTAAAGGTTGCTGTGTTGTCTTGGCTGAGTACAAACACTTTGTGGTTGCTTGTGTCCACCACAAGACAAAAATCCACCAAAAGTTATCTGGCTCGTAAAAGGGCCTCGTAAAACCACAGCATTTACGTACTTCATGTTTTGTTGGAATTAAATAAACAAGATATGTTGATTAGGGAGCTTTAGACATCGTAGTTGGCAGATTTTGTAAAATTTAGACAGAGCCTGACTAACCATTAATCCAGTTTCCTGTCTTCAAATTAATCTAGATTAGCAGGCTGGTGGCTATAGCTTCATATTTAGTATGAGTTCGCATTTAACTATGAGTAAGAAAGTCTCCCAAAACTGTCCAACTGTCCCTTTGAGTTAACAGTTGCTTCACGTTACCTGTCCATTTGCTGCCTTGTAGTTCAGTGTTCCTGTGAGGAAGACATTATTATATGTTTTATTATTGAGGTAGCAAAATTCACACATTTTGTTACAGATAATCTAAAATGTGAAACCATCTTACGTTTCCAGCCATGAAAACTCAGGTGGGTCAGCACTGTTAATGCAGCGACCAGAAGAGCTATGCTTATACAGATGTAGAAGTAGGGAAGCCAGGACAACTCCTGGTCAGCAGGGGAGCTCAGTGACTCAGCTACAAAAGAAGAAGAACAGGATCAATAATCCTAGTCTGTATCTACTGAAATATACATTATTCAACCAATAAAAGTTATTACTTGCAGTATTCTCAGAGTTTTCAGGCCCCTGGTTTAAGTCTGTAGTTAATGATAGGCAGCAAATATTACACTTGATATATAGTAGTAGTATTAAATATTTTGGCACTTATGCAGACTGAAAAGCTTCTTACCTGAAACTGAGATGTTGATAGTGTGACTGATTACATTATTTTTATAATTACATCTGTACAGACCATCATCATAAATGGAAATCCGTTTGAAAGTCAAGTATGAAATCAATTCATTTTTACTGTAGTTCTGTGTTATTTCTACATTGTCTGTTTTATTAATCCAATCACATTGGCCTGTGTTGAATATGTCACCTATTTTACACCAGGTGACTTTTAATGATTCTCCACAGTGTTTGACAGGACACTCGACTCTCAGAAATTGTTGCGGGGCAGTTACATATGTTGTGCCTCGCTGAACTATTAGCCCAACTTCACATGATGAGAGCAAATCTGAAATATAAAAAAATATAAATAAATAAATACTTGAATTTCACTCAAACCTCATTATTGTATAATTGACTTCAGCAACAAACCTCAAGTTAATGTGGAAATAGTGTGTACAGTTTGGGCATTAATGAAAGAAAAAGAAAAAGAATTTCTGGGTGACCCATTTCCCCTGTGACCCACCTACTTACCAGCAGGCTTAGCCTATACATCATGTACATACTGCATTTAAGTTTAAAATAAGCGCTTTGACCTGATCAAGATAAAAATAACACTGAATAGCTCACAACACCGTTCTTTATAATTTATACTCTATGTGATCCTATGAACTTAAATTAAGTTTGTGAGGGAAAATAAAAGTATCTGGCCTAATCATCTGACTGATAATATAACAGGACATAAAAGATCATCTTTGTTCTCTGACATGAGTTTTTAAACAGAGATGGTTCGGACATGCGACCACAGAACTGTGGTAGAGACTCCCAATATGTTGTCATTTTAGAAACATGAATATATCTTTTGTCAGGCTTTAAAGTCACAACCTTCCATGTTTTGTTTCTCAATAGCAATTTAATGTATTTTTTAAAATACACAAATGTGTAATTTTAAAATAATTGATGAATTAATACTTTCAATCCAATGTCAAGACTGGTGTTTTCACAGTTCCTGGTTCCTTGTTATCTGGTAACAATATTAGTGCACCTTGGAATTATTTAATAGGCACTGTGATAAAAATTTTTTTAGTAATTTATCTGTTGTTACAAATTAATTCTTCCATGTACTTGCATATTTGTACCCAATACATGGTCTATTTATACCTGATACAGTAACTAATTATACATTCATCTCAATCATTACATTTTCTTTTATCCAACTCATAATTCGAATCCCTTTTAAATTTTCCCATAGATCATGAGATAAAAGAGTGTAAAGATTTACCTTAATCTTTTCCATAGATGGAGACCAATGTCAAAAAACACAATATCATCAAGTAAGTGTATCGTAGTCGATCCAACATGTTCAACATGTTCAAGACCTGACACTTCACAAATAGCCTTAAACACTAGTAACTGCCTGGGCTCACTTCACGCACATGCTCACCACTTCCTGACCTCCCACATACATGTAAAGACCACCTGCATGTGAGCGTTTCAGCATGGCACAAATTACACAATTTCCGATGAGTCAAGTGTGAATATTGCACATTGTGATTTATCTTGTAATTTGAATGCTTACATTACTTGCTTACAGAAAACACTTATTTATACAGATGTACTGCACAGTACTTCATCTTCACATTGAGACTTTACATATCATAGATTATTAATTTTGTCACTTCTTGTTAGGGAACTTGGGATCATCTTTGTAAGATGAAAAAATTCATCCAGATGGGTACATAGAATTCCCAAAAATAATGATAAGGGATCACATCTACTGTATTCTACCTCAAAAGTATTTACTGTCTAGACAGGCTATGCTTGCTCAGCAGTGCACACTAGAGGCCATCTGAATGTTCTCATCTTTATGCAATAGTATGAAGTAGAGTAGAGTAGAGCTTAAATGTCTCCAGTGGGCAAATTTTTATTTACAGACAGCAGCTGATAATAACAAGAAATCAAAAAGAATATGATCATTACGCCGACTCATTTACACCATTATCATTAAAGATACAGTGAGAGAAAGGAATCCACAACCAGGGAGCGCGGACCTCAAAACACATTCATAATCACATTTCTTATGTCAAGTCAAGATACTTCCCATATTCAATCTGTGCAAACATCTGCTTAAAACATTTCCCTCAGCTGTTATCATGTACTTTGTGTTGTACTTTTGGTTGGTTAACAAGCTGTTTTATATTTCAATGGTTTATTAAAATAAAAGAAAATGAATATTAAAACAATTAAAGACACTATTTATTATTTTTAGATTTTACGCTAGATGCTCTTCCTGACACAACCCTCCCCATTTATCTGGGCTTAGGACTGGCACTAGGGAGGGACTGGGACACTTACCACCAACGCTGGGGTTCTTTAAACAGTTAGTAATCCCCGACTGCCCTAACTACTGTGCCACCGTTCCTGGCAGATACATTTATACTAGAAGTAAAAAAATAAGTAGGTAAAGTATTCAATGATGATGATGATACATCAACAAAGACAATAACATTTCTTCAAAAACTTGGATTTATAACTGTTACTGTTGGAGATGTAGAAAGGAGGTGGGTATGTTTCCTTACCTAATGTGGGACTGTTCTTTCTTTCTTTTGTATTGCCAGCATCTCACCACCTGGGCTTATTAGGAGACAGCTAGGTCTTCTGTGTACCACCAGGTATACCAGAACAAAAATTTGGACATGCTATAGCAAGTTTTATCAGAGCTGCAAATATTGTTCTCACTGAAAGAGTCAGACTCCACTTCCTGTCGTCTCACATACATTCTAAGACCATCATCTCTGTGTGCATTTCCACATGTTGTGAAACACTTTTCAAAGTCTCTCAAACTTTAAGCTTATGTGCGGTTTGGCACCAAATCTGCTTTTTATCATATTAAAAATGTTTCCTGAGTCCTGACCAGGACCAGAAGGAGAGAACACATTCCACCAGTTGTAAAGTCAGTGTATTGACTTTAAAAGTTTTAGTTTAAGCTTTAAGTCTTAGTATTGACTGAAAAATTATTTTACTTATTTTTAAAGCAATTCATGGTCTTGCATTGGGCTATTTGTCTGGCACAAGTATTAGTTGTTCCAAAGGGCAGGACAAAAACATATGGTGAAGGTGCTTTTAGTTTTTATGCTCAGACACGTTGGAACAATCTGCCTGAGGATCTGAGCCTACTTTTTATCTTGAATTTTGATTAAACATTTTATAATAATTATTTATTTATTGCATTCATTGCTTTTGCTCTCATGTATTTATTTGTCATTTCAGAAATACCAAATTTTAATTGAATCTGTTATGTTGATCTTGACGATATTCTACTGATTATGATTACTTTTTTTCTAGTCTTTTATTCTTTTTCTTATTATTATTATTGATGTTGTTATTTTATTATTGTATATACATTTGTTTTGTTTTTGTATGTTTTATTGTTTGTTTTATTGTCTTTTGCTGGGTCTTGTTCTTAATTTCTCAATCATCTGTGAAGTACTTTGAATTGTATTTTCCTATATGAAAGGTGCTATAAATAAAGTTTGAATCATTGATTGTCATGTATGTCAGGGGAATTGTAAATATTTGAGAACAGATTCATCATCATAACCAACAATATATGGAGAAAAATTGCTGTCTTGACATTAAAGTCCGACTGAAGTCTTGGATGCATGTAACTCTTATGAGTGGAGAAAAGGAAATCGAACCCATTCAAGTATTTCCACCATAGAGAGGCTACATGCAGTCTGGTAAACAGCCTACATTATTCATCACTGTGCAAGTGCACTGTGCCATGTTTTCATCATCTGTATGAAATAGGAAGATACTTGCCAGTGTCCCTTAGTTCCACCACTACAACCAGCAGAGGGTACAATTGGTAAGTGAATCATAGACTTTTCCAACAGCGCCCCCCAGTGTATAACTCAAAACTATCAAATTAATGTGACTGCATGATTGCCTTTGGAATAGATGAACATAATGTAAGTTGTAAAATCCATCCAGTTTCAAGCATGTGGTCTGACAACTGACACGAACCCTTTGAGCTCAATAAAAGAGTTACAGAACAGATACAGAATCTGTATATATCTCTGATCTATAAGGGTCTGTGTTTACTCAGAACAAAGACAAAGTTTGTAATGTAAACTGGACTTTCCACAAGTAAGAAAAGGTCAGTGACTTCCTCATTTTGCTAATCAAGAAAATTTGCACAATCATGCAAATGAAACTGTGTAACATCAACAGCAAACATACAGGGTTTGCTTGAATCACCTAGATTTACATGCCACCTGCACTAATCTAGTAGCACAGATACAGCAGGCACAGCTACAGGTACAGCCTCAGTTTTACTTGCAGATGATCTGAGATATCAACCCAATACTGTGGGAGGAATACAATATCATCTTATAGTGTTCAAAGCATTGAAAATTAATTGTAATTACTAATTACTGTATTTGAACTCAGCAATGTGTCCTTCAAGAAGTAAAGTCTGGACTGCAGAGCATAATCCACAACCACAAGTTGTGATTCAGGTGAATTGACCCTTTAAAGGAAAAGTTCATAATTTTTCAAGTATGTCTTAAAACAACAGCCACGTGCCCATATGAGCACTGAAACATGTTTTGTTTCTAACCAGCAGAGAAGCTTTCTGATGAAATAATAATAAATAATACATTTAAAAATCTAAATTTAACATGAATGCTGAATCATTATTATGCTGTTTCATTATGTACATTTTAAACTATGCAAAAATGGTATGATACTTGTATGTATGTTGTTTGTTTTGTTTTTTTGTATATGCAAGTATGGTATTTTATATGTCACCAATATCTGACAATGCACACTGCAGCAGCACTAGCCCAAGAAAAATTTCCCCATGGGTACAATAAAGTGTATTTTATTGTTTTTAATAAACTCAAACAAAGACAAAGCTTCATATTAGCTTTAGATACACATCTGAAGGCATTTTTCTCACAGAACAAGAACTATGGATGCTGGGCCCCATCATCATTACAGCGACGAACACAACGTTACAGTGAGTAAGACCTCTTTAGTCTTCATATGGACGTTATTGTTTTAAGACAAACTTGAAAATTGTGAACCCACCTTTTAATGTAATTGAGGTTTTCTCCTGCATTTGTGTGTTTGTATATTGTTAGAAACCATTGCCGCAAGTAATCTAAATAGCACAGAATGGTAGTATCCTCTCTCTCTCTCTGTCTCTCTCTCTCTCTCTCTTTGCTGTGGCCTGTGTGCGCTCAAACAGCAGCAGTGATATCAGTGACATCAGTGTCTACTACAGTGTCAGACCTTGGATTGTGCTCCAGGCACTGCTACCTGCCACCTGCTGACAGATACAGTGTGAACATTCAGATTCTGTGGGTACATCATGGGAAACTGCACGTCAGGGTAAGTAATCATTCTTAGAGACATGTAGTAGCTATTACTCTCAGATGCTTCAAAATATTTGTTCAGCATATTTGTTCAGAGTTTTCACTTTCAAAAGCATTCCTACAACTGCTACAGAAGGATTTTTTTATATTTAAAAAGAAACAATAGAAGACGGCTGGTAGCACTTGGTTAAGTTTAATGCATTTTGGCCCTGTGTCAATCAACTTTAGCAGTTGCTTGAGCATGGAAATTGTGGTTACAGGCTAAGAATAGACATGGTCTCGGCCACTGTCTTCATAAAAAAAAGTCAAACACGAAGAATCAGAAGCTTTGCAGAACACTGCAGTATGTATTTGTGATGACTGGATCTGAGATGTTGACCTAGAAGCATAAAAAGTTCAGCGTTCTGTGCTGTTAGTCTCTGACATAGACAGTTGGTCATAGACAGATGTTGGTTGTAGGCGTATGTAAAATGTTTCCTGTTGCAGCACACGTTGCCATTTGTTAAGCTGTCAAGGAAATACTGCTGGAATAAAACGTTATTTTATTATATTTTATGATGTGAAAGTAACAATCACAAACTAAATGGAAATTAAATCAACATTTCTTGTCTTTTAACTGAATTTATGGGTTTTATTGATCTGTCTAATGCTATGTTGAACTTCACTGTGTCCTCATCATTTCATTTTGTTTTAATGTCAGGACAAAGAAGAAAAATAAAGGTAAAACTACATTTACAATGATATTTTTGTAAATACTATACAAAACTTTATATAGTATTGATGCATTTTGCATAATGATATTTTCTCTTTCAGGGGATTCTGCACTAGATGATAAAAAGGTGAACCTGCTAACATCAATACTCAGTCTATTTTTGTTGAGCATACATCTTCATAGTTATCAGTTCTAGCTTTTCACAGGACATGGGTATGTTCCAATGCTTTTATGATCAGTCAGAGGTGCTGCCTCATTAGATTTGCATACTGGGTGAACATTAGTGTGAGGCCCCTGTTGTAAAAGAAACTGAGGCTGTTTGTTCAATCCACAGGAAGTGATAGTCACTAACCACATCAAGTACTATTAACACTGTATGAAAAAAGTTGCCAAAACTATTTGTAACGTGTTCACTGTATATTGTCTTATAGCAGCCTACCGAGGACGTAATGTATGCTTCTATTGACCATAGTACTGCCAAAGGATCAAGACCAACCAGAGATACCCCTGACGATGATTGTGACTATGCCACAGTAAATGTCCCAGCAGCACTTGAATCTGAGTGCTCATCTAAAGAAGAATGTACAGATGATTATGTACTAATGGGATAAAAAGAAACAAGAGCAACTGTAAGGTACAAGACTGATAATATCATCTACATGAAAAAATGTCTAATACTCTGTTATGGCGTGCAAGATCGTTTACAGTTGAACTGTAAAGTTTCCAGTTGTACTCTTGTCAAATCTTGATCTTCAATGAAGAAACTGTAAAAAAAACAAAAAAAACAAACATTCACAGACCCCAGCAGCTGGTTGTGGAAACGTCAAGCATCTCTCCACTTCAGAGTGAACATCAAGCCTGCATACAACTGTGGTGTTCCTTTCTCAAGAACACAAACTTGCATCACATTTGGCCTCTTTACAGAAGAAACTCAACCTGACATTGTGAAGCTTTGTAGTCTGACGTGCCTGGAGTCCTAACAACATTAACATCACCAAAGTCTGGAAGTAATAAATCAAAGGAAACTGAATTTAGTGTTTGGGCTTGAAGTCTCAAAGATGCAAAAGGTTTTATCAGTAAGAAGCATCTCCAAGAACAGCAAATCCAGTAGTTTCTGACATACTACTGCTACTGTGGTTACACAATGACCCGAATGACTGAAGTTTAAAAGCCTCTATGTGTTGAAATTCTGAGACTGTGGAATTAAATGCATTGTCTTAGAAAAATTAGTCAACAAAAGTTACATAGTCAGTGTGTGTGTGCAGGTCATGGTTGCTGCACACTACTAAAATATCCAACAAGACATTTCAGACTTGTTGGATACTTGTTTCAAGTATTTACAACACATAAACAATACATATATATATATGTATTGTTTATGTGTTGTACTTGCTTTCATGACATTAGCACAATGCCTGGAAGCAGTGAGTCAAAGAAAACTGCACCTGGTGACTCGGCTTAAAACTGTTGACATTAATGCAAGAAATCAGTTTCATAATCTCCAAATCCAGTCATTTTTCTGAAAAACTACTGCTAGTTACAACATGTCCTGAATGACTGACATTTTCAAACCACAAAAAATGTAGAAAAAATACCCATCAAAATTGGTGCATCAAGTGTGATGATTTCTCTCTTGCTGTGTATGTCTTATACAAGTACAGTATTGTTGTTTTTTGCACCCTGAGAGGAAAAGAACAACAACTCTGTAACGCTGTAAAAAGAGAGGGCATATACGTGGAGTAGAACAGGGACTTTCTAGTCAGACTAGCTAATGCAAGTACATCTGCATGAGCTACGCTGTGGTGTGATGAAAGCTTGATCTTTATCTTTACTATTTTTGTTGAAACAGAGCCCAAGTCTTGTTTCACCCCAAACAATTATGAAATTAACTCTATAACTTGCTGACTGAAATTAACTCTATGTTAAGCTCTATTAACCAGCTGTTACTAATAACTTCAAAATGCACAAACTTAAAATATATGTCAATTGTTCTCATAATAAATAGGCAAAATTGTGTGTGTAAATTGTGCCATTGCCACATTATCAAACATCAAACTCACGATGACATAATGTGAAGTTTATGACATGAATCCAAAACATATAACCCCTGATAATTTTTACAACAGAATACAGTAATACCAAGGAGAATCATAACTCACCACTTAAACATATACTAAAAACACACTTAAGGCTTGAAAACTAAAAGTTTCTGTTTGTTTGTGTATAAAATATGTATATTTATGTCTGAGCATGTGTCTAACTACCATATTATTTATCTATTTGACTTTATCCATATAAAATGGTAGTGTCGTGCAATAAATTGCATTTGTTTGATTTTGGTTTTATTGATCTTTTTATTGATTAAAAGTTTAACCAGTTCAACTTTCATTCAATAGTCTCTCGTGTTAATTATTAAAATATTACAATATTTGAAAGAAGTCATGCAGTACTCTCCTAGACTTAAGGTCAAACTGTAAAGTAAGATATCAGTGTGGAAATAATGTTAATGTGTTTATCAGAGTAACAGATAGCAACAGCTAGTCCACATAACACGGGTGTGTTATGTTTTGTGGACGGAATCACATTAGTGATAAAAAAGACAAATTAACAAAAATTATAGAAACAATTCCAAGTAACAAAAATAATCTAGTAGCTGCAGAATGCAAGATTTCTCTTCCCACAAATACAATCTTCATCATAAGTGCTAGTAAGCCATACAGAGCAGATTTTCTCAAAGGACATGCACATGGACATGCAATGGACATTTACAGTTTTTCTTTCTTCACTTCCTGTTCATATTTGCCATTAAGAGACCTCTTACAAACATGTTTCCAGTCTAAGAGATTGAGGTGTAAGTCTAGGATCCTCATTCTATGCCAAAATATTGCAGATATAGCTGAAACAAATATGAGGCTTCAGCAGATTGAGTTCGACACACTGAGTGACTACCTTCCAGTGTTACTGAAACACAGATTTCTGTACACAAAAGACCAGAACTTTGGTTAGACTTGATTTATCTAACTCAGACTCAGAAGTATTGTCATGTAGTTTTTTCTCCAATTGTTGTTCTTCATCACTCACTGTACTGTACATTAGAAGGAGGAATTACTTATTTCCACCAGCAGATGGCAGAACAGTTACTTTTTCCACTTTCTCTTTTCTATCCTCCTTGATCATCTTCTCAGGAAATGTGTTTGCACTCACAGTGAGAGTTGTGAGCCAAATTTAGAAATTCTTCTTTCATGAGGACGTCCCTATGCTGATAATCAATGAGAAAAGGTGGATGTTTAAAAAAGTATCTGTTGTCTTTTGGCTACATGTCTACAATGAATGTCAAAGTCATATTGACATGTTTTCACCCACAGTATAGTAAAGTGAAAACTTGTGTCACACTGTTTTCATTTTTTAACAAATTATCAGCATTGGAAAATTCAAGTTCAAACTAATCAAAATAAGTACTAGTTTTTATTTCCTAACTTTAGTGTTCTGATTAATTCTGTTGAGCATTTCTAAAATTACTGTTTCAATGTAACTTTAATATGTGCAGTTACATAGTTATATATTAACACATAACATGAATACTTAACATAACTGTCCACATTATTTTGATTCCATTGTGTCACTGAATTATTTGTACTCTAGCAAGAATCTGTCATTATGCATAATATACCTAATGAGAGCCTAATGTATTTCAACAGCAACATCAAAAGTCAGTGGTTCTGTTGTCTTGGCATGCTGCATCTGGCTGAAGACAGTATTCTTGCAGATTCAGCAGCTGCATCTGTAGTTAGTAATAACGTTCTCCATGAGGCCCACACACAGAGAGTAGTAGGCTGCAAGTATTGTGCTGGAGAGCCAGTGTTTGACATTAGGTACCTCCCCTGTTCCATCAGTGAAGTGGCTGATAGGCCAGAATTGAGAGGCTTCCCTCTCTTATCGGAAGTTTTTCATTTCACTCCACTGTCTTTACTATTTCACCACTTCTCAGTTTCACAGCCTTCAGTTTGTCACATTAAGCCATGTGCATTTAAGTGTGGGCAGGTGATGCATGTGCAGGGCTTTTATGTGAAAGAAAATTTGCTGATGAGTTATAGATAGAGTTCTCACGCTGAACATAACTGGCATAGGGCTGCACTTCCTCCACGTCCTCTGTCTGAAAAAACAGAATTGTCATGAGCAAAGCTTAACAATATGCAGGAAACACAGAGGACTATAAAATACAGAATATGTTACAGAAAAATAACCCACCGGTGAGGATTTCGATGGCGAGTTATCTGGCTGTCGGCATTGCCTGGCAAAAAATGGATACACAAACCAGCTCAGTGACTCAACAAAAAAGTGTGGAAATATTCACTGTAATTGATTTCTCACCAAATGACACTTCTTACCTCAACATTACTAATTTCTTTTGTGCAAAAATTAAGAATACCACCAAGAGCGCAAAGGCAACTGCAACAATAGGTATGCACAGCCAAGGAAAATAACCTGCATTGACAGAGAAGATTAAAGGTTTGTTAATGGTCTAATAGCCATCAACATTACATGACATATTTACAAAGGGCAGCTAACACTACAGCATCTTGTCAGCATTTAGGCAAAAAACATATTAAACTTAAGCTATATTTCTTCTGCACTTCTTCAAGCCTTACTAGGTTTTAGTTCCAGAATCTTGTTGTTTTCCCAGGACTGGTGCCTGATGATACAGCTTAGGTTCTTTGTGACCGTGCCCTCAGGGAGTTCAAGTCGACTTT
Source organism: Sandelia bainsii (assembly GCA_032362345.1). Lineage (NCBI taxonomy): Eukaryota > Metazoa > Chordata > Actinopteri > Anabantiformes > Anabantidae > Sandelia > Sandelia bainsii. Next base: position 10,035,805 of record JAUMHL010000014.1, read on the forward strand.
CTACTGTAAAAAATCCATCCGAGTCCTGTGTTTCCACAACTAAAATTCCAATATGACTCCAGCTAATTGTGGCAGCGGGTTTTCCTCTTTCAGCTTTGCACACAGCTATTATCTTCTTGTCTCTATGCTCTAACCAGAAGACTGATTTGGGAGCAACTTGACCAGGAAAGACAAAACAGGAGATATATAGTATTAATAATACAATTTGCCACTTGCTTAAGGTTGATGTATTAAAAGTTCAGTCAAATCACAAAATTGAATTTGGGCTTATACAATACAAGAATTACCTACCTGTGATAGACACATTGATCACATAATTTTCATTTCCTCCGCTGTAAACTGACTCACATTTGTAGATCCCCAAATCATCATTTGAGAAATTTGGAATGTGCAGGTATGACTGAGAGTCTGATGTGTTTCGAAGTAACTTGCCATCACTGCAGTTGTTTTGGCTACGGCCATCATTATTAAAGGCTATCATACAGATTTTGTTTTTCAAGTGTATATTCCAGATAACAAACATCATCTCATTCCATGTCTTATTGCTGCAGATCAGTTTAACTTCACTTCCCAGGTTGAAAGTTGAATTTATGGCAACTGAAAAAAGGAAACAATAGTTGCATTATTTTCGCACGTTGGTAAGACTTCAAGATTTTACCTGGTACATACACACATACAAATTGTATATATTATATTATATTGTATTTATTATATACATAGATAGATAGATAGATAGATAGATAGATAGATAGATAGATAGATAGATAGATAGATAGATAGATAGAT
>JAUMHL010000014.1:10036679-10057706 GCA_032362345.1 Sandelia bainsii
ATAGATAGATAGATAGATAGATAGATAGATAGATAGATAGATAGATAGATAGATAGATAGATAGATAGATAGATTTAAATTCATTTCTTTCATTCTTTCAGTTCATTAAAAAAATGTGCTTAAGGTTAGAAATAATGAGAGAAGCTGGAGAGAAAAAAGGGAACATTAGTTTACCATAAACTTTAGGTTGTAAAGTAGTGCTGGAGTTCACAGAGGTGCTTTGATTAGTTCCTGAGAGAGATGGAAGTGGACGTAAGGAAAAAGTTAGTAAACTAGTTTGATTATTTTCAGCCGGAAAGCAGCAGAAGTGTTCAATCAAAGCAACAATCCTGTTAATTATTTGTTATTTCATTTAGTTAGATGATTAGTTAATTACTTCATATGTGCACTAAATAACATACAATTGAGATAGAAATTGCACTATTTGCTGTTGTAGAAAAAATGCTAAGTTTCTTAAGTTATTTTAAGACAAACTGTAAAACCATAATATACAAAACACACAAAAAATGCTGCAGTAGAACAAGAGCAATGAAACTGAAAATTCACTGTTCCTTGAGAGATGTATACTCAGGGGTGTTATGGGGGTCTGACTTGTTTACTTCTGAGTGCAAAACACAAGTGGGATAGTGAAACCACAAATCTGATGTTGCTCCTTGACCTGTCAGAGACCCCACAGTGGAGAAAAGCTGCACCATACTGCAACCAACATCTGAAACCATCATTTCCACAGCAGATACAAGTGGCAGCATTCATTCAGAAGGCCACCTTTTCATACATCTGTTATGGAACATTTTCCACTCTTCAGTCAGCTTCTGTATTACCCCACCTTCATACATGTTCTTTCCACTGTCTACACTGTGAGTCACAACACAATAGTTTAAAAGAAATCTCAGAGTGGTTAACCACTTACACTTACAGATTACTATTTCTCACATTCTTTACACAGCTATTTTGGCAGCATGATATTTTAGTAACAGTGCAGGTAATGACAATTCAGTCACATTAAATGTTTACATTACATTACATACAGTATAAAGTACCACATGTCATACATCACACAGTATAACAAATTGTATTTATTGTTACAGATGCTCAGTATCTGTCTAGAAATTAATTAATTTAAGTAGGTAAAACCACATGCAAGTGAAATGTATTAATTTTCAGACCTTGTTCCATGCTCCATGTTTCAGAAACCCATAAGATAATTGCAGCGTAAATCCACATCATGTACTTCATGTTCCGTTGTCTTTGGATTCTTCTGTAAACTTGCTATAACGGTGTGCACCACACTGGTAAGAAAAACATCAAGTCTAACTTTTAGTATAACTAAGTCTTCAGTCCTGAATGCTAGCTACAGGTTTTTCCGGCACAGTCATGCCATTTACACCACTTATTCAATTTCAATTTCTCCAGTAATTCCAAATGAGGTCACTCTTTGAGTAAAGCGGGTTCTCTACCCCATCCAGACTGACTAAAAATCCTTGACACTGCTCGTGATAAAGAAATATAAAGTACATGTGACTAACAAATCCCTCCCTCCTTTTTTTCTCTTCCCCCTCTCCAAACCAGTTTCCACCCCAAAATCTGCCTTTTTCTCCCACACAGAATGACGTCTTTTAAGTCAAGACACTAGTTTCCTTTTCTTGTTAGTCTCATGACCACCCTCTTTCAAAGCAGAATATATGAATCCTCCAAGTCAGAAATTTTACAAAGTAGATATTGCACACACAATAAAGTTACACTATTACCAAATGCTGTGGTCTTGAATTAAGTGCACTCACTGTTAGTTTTTATGTTTTATTGTTCATAAAATCAAGCATGTCTGTCTTGTAGCCTCACCCTATGACAAAGCCTTGCTGTTTGGGGTATCGCTAACTAAAACTGATGCAGCATAATTTGTTGAAACTCACACAGTGATGTTGATTTTTATGGACTACAAAAAGTATATATATATATATATATATATATATATATATATATATACATATAATAAACATATACATAGTCACCTTCATGAAGGTATAGCTTTATTGCAACACTGATTAGATAGTATTAGTATTCGCTGGGTTGTGGCTAATAAATTGGTCACTAAGTAGGCTATACTCTATGTACTGTACTGTATATTATACAATATAAAGTAAAAATAAGAGTAAATATTTCAGTGGAATATGATCAGAGTGGGTGGTTGTGGTGCACATTATATTTGCTCATGTAAGAACTTGCTCTTTAAGGGTTGCACAGCACAGAGTTGCTTACACAGCTGTTTATGAAGTGTTAATGTGGGTGCACGCAGTTATTACTGACTCCATCCCCTGTTTGCAGATCAGAGATTAACTGACAATAACACATTTGGTAGTTATCTCCCGTGTCTATGATTTTGATCTGCAAGCTCTATGTGGCACTTGTGGTTCACCAGTCTTTAGTTCATCTTGCAATGAAGCATCATCATATTAACTGTCCTATATACAACTAGACAGGGAAGATGAACAATTAAAAAATCGAAGCTTTTTTTCTTGTGTTCATGCCCTGAACACAAGAAACTGAAAAAACAGTCACACAACTTGTGAAAAGCACATAAAATTTTGGTTGAACAAACACAAACAAAAAAACATTAATTTGCAAGCATAAAACCTTTTATTGCAAGTATATCTGCATCTATAACCAGCCACAAGGCTCCTTCCCTTTTTCTGAAATCTAATATTAGATAGAGTTTGTTTAATATAGGGGCAGCAGAAGCTCAGCTGACTTTGAGCTGGCACACTTGTCACAAAGGAGCTAGCTTTTCCACAAAATTGCAAAACCTTCCAGCTGTGACAAACTTTAGTCTGCTCTGTTCCTCAAATATGGGATAGCGTGATAAGGCAGACACTTTAAGGAGAAGAGAAGTAGCCTCTGTGCCACATTGTGTATGTGTGTGTGTGTCTGTCTATGCACTGTTTCCGCTAGATAATATGTACTTCCTGTTGATGTCAAAATCATCATTTTTGACTACCCAAAATATGCTCTGATGTGTAAAAAGACAGGAATGTATGAAGCAAGAAAATTAATATTCCTTCTGAAATGTTTAATAGGTTGAAAAATGTCTTATTCACTGTACATGCTTACCAAGAAGTGACTTACGTTTTGTGTAATTTAAGTAAATTGTACTATTAAAATCTCATTTGACCACTTACTACTTAAAAAGATATGTTTTCTTTTTAGATAAACACACCATTCTGCCTTCTGGTCTAGCTGCAAAACCACTGCAGCCTAAAACATGGGCTATTTCATAATTTGTATGTAGTTGAATTATGGGTATCATTATAGGGACCTTCTCACATCCCATGTTCACTGGATGTGCAATTATAACATTTAGCTACCATTTTGTGACATTCTCTTGTTTTACAGGATTTATTAGATTCTAACGGGATAATAATATATGATATATCATCTTTAACATATAAGAACAGAGAACCTCTCCGCAGCTTCCTGTGCACTTAATAAAAATATCTGGCACTTCTGACGAAACTGAAACTCATGGAACTTTGCTTTCAGTGTCTTCTTCATGACTTAGCTACTTTGCTTCCTACTTTTTAACCTAATTTTATAAGTCGCTTTGGAGAAACCAATCTGTTGAATGGCAAATGTAATGTAATGTAAAAAAAAAAAAAAAAGTAAGGCAAGCTGCGGAACAGTTGGTTCCGGAAGTATATTTTGCCCCTGGTATAATGTTTAACCATTTTCTTTTCCGTGACATTACTATGCAAGAGTCGCGTAATATATTTGTGTTGCAGTGGTTAGTTTTAATAATCTTGTCCATGTTTCTACGAAATAATGCTTTATTTTCACCAGTTTGGTGACGACAGTAGCTGTAAGTACTACGACACCCATAAGCCTCAGCTGCTGTTGCTATAGCTAGGAAGCTAGTCGGAAGTATGAAGCGGCCAGTCAGCTTGTGCGTCTTTGCAGTGGACAAAACATCACACCATAGTGGATACTTAACACTGACATTGATGCTGAGAGTTACCCGATTTAAAAAACCGGATGTATTGTTAAATTAATATATATTAGCACACACATATATAGGCACATTTTTAGTTCCCGCTAACCGGTAGCGGTACATGCGACTGAATTTACGCTCGGTGATTGGATAGCTTTTACCGAAATGTTCTTTGGGAATTGTAGTTTCCTTCTTCTTCGTGGCTCCCTGTACATTTTTAGGCTTGTACCTTTAACTTTTTGTAATCAAAAAATCACATATTTTCTAACGCAGTTGTGGAGCCTCGTATCTATTGACATTAGATGCTCCATCTGCCAAACAGAAAATTAATAACCCGCCCTCAAACGGTCAGTTTACTGTTTCCATGGTTACGGCGCTTAATACTGTAGATGTCAAAATACGGCTTTTAATTGAAGTTCGACATGAGCGTGTCTGTCACTCGCACAGTTCCTAAGAAAAATGATGGTAATAAAGTTGTTAGACAGCAACGGGTTTATGACTACTTGTATGGTGAGTAAACTTCAGTAAACGCGAGCTAGCTTTGAAAACTTGCTATCTTACCTGGTAATTAGCTCTTAGCTGAACTGTTAATCTGTCACCACAGATCCAGTTTATACAGTGTCCTCGGAGGTAGACCATGCTAGGTCCAGCCTCAAGGCTTATGCGTCTAAAGACCGAGTCGTAAGTTTTGTATTCATTTGTCACACAGTTTAGGTTACCAGAGGTTAGGTTAAGTCCTAGTGAGATTGTGTAATTATCAGAGTAATAGAAAATTTTTTCAAACTACAAGCAAGTTTAAGACGACAGTTACTTTGGCTTAGTAACGTTTAAAATACAACTTGCAATATATTGGGCTAAAATGAATTGAAATGAAAAATAATATTACTATAGTTTAGGTTTTGCTGCTTAACTGAAATCATAAGAATGTCTTTTAAACCTTCAGATTTCTAATTGTTAGATAACAGCCTGTAGTATCAGGAATCCTGTATTTTATAAGGGTAAGTAAAGAAGATATATTTAAACACTGAACATACCCAGCCTCTGTTTACCTCATCTCCACTAGTCACAAGTTTCCTATGACCAAACAATATGCCAAGGCCAACATTGTTTCGTAGTTTTTATTGTTTACATATGAGAACAAATACATTAACTCAATGGGAAATGCGTGTCCTGACAGTATTTATATCTCCCTTACTCAGAGGAGAGTGCCTATGTTTGGGTCTATGTTCAGTAACCTGTCCCACTACCCACGGTATGCTGTTCAGCTGGACGCAGCAGACCCAGTACCAACCTCTATTGATCGCAGCTGGCGAGGCCACACAGAACAGCGCAAGGAGGCACTGCAGCAGTTGGCTGGGTAACACAAACAGACATCATTTTATTGAGCAACACCAGTGACTGAGGTGTATTAATTCAAGATCAACTCTACTATTCACAAAAACATAAACTGTGTTCCTTGGCATGTTTATCTTCTTGACAGGGTTATTCCAAACACTCAATCATGGCTTAAAAGAGAGGAGTGTCAAGTGACTGGAGCTGACCGATGGAAATACTTTAAACGGTTTGCCTAGGCAGTCTGCAATATTGAGTTTTGTGGTGGAATGTAATTATATGAACTTAAACTGTAGATGTTATCTCGTCCTCACACTATGATGGTTTACAAAAGATACTGTAAGTGCGATGGTGTTCCCTTCTTTTTTCTTTAGCCCCCTGATTCCTTTTGCACATCAGGTTCCAGCGAATGGGATTTTTGCTTTGCCAAAGTAAGTTTTACAGGTTCCTCACAAGAATACATTTTTCATCTGTTTTTGCTTTTTTGCTGGAAGATGGTGGCTTCCCTTTTTCTTCTCAGAGAAGACTTTGCTACCACTGGTGCAAAGAATGCTGAGCTACAACCCACTCACACAGTGGGGGTCCAGACAGACTACAGAGAAAGTGAAACCCAGACAGACCCATACAGCCCTGAGTATGTGGTACAACCTGGGTCAAGTCCCTCAGAGCTCCTGCAACTGGCAGCTTTGACTTGGGGTACTGTTTATATCTTCATCATTTATAAACAATCCTGTATAATTCCCTTGTTAAAGCTATAAATCTCCTCATACAGCAGAAAATGCTACCTCTACCTACCTACAAGTCTACTTGTACCTCTCCTCACCTCTGCAAGTTACAATTAACTTGCAAGTTAATTGTCTCTGATGACCAATACCCACAGGTCGTGGTCTGCCTGCAGGCCTGGCAGAAGTGGAAATGATAGCACGGGCACGTGCCAAACGTGCTTGGGAAGCCAGCCTTCCTCCACTGAATGACCTGAAACAGCTCGACAAGAGGAGACACATGATGGAGGAGATGGAGGCCAAAGAATGGGCTTTCAGAGAAGGACAAATCCAAAAGTGAGTGGTACTACACTTCAGCAACTTTTTTTTATCCCTAATCAGAAAGAACATAAGCCGTTCTCACATATAAACTCTGGACAATTTTGGTAGAATCAGGTCTGGACAATGTGTGAAGTTGTGCTTACACACATGTAGTGCACAGCAGGTGACTGTTTGAGCTATACGTGTTCTCACATTGGGTGAAACTCACTGATTGATTGACTGATTGATTTCATTAAGAGGTGGGGGCGCCTGTCTAGCGTGTGGAGGCATGACATTATACAGCGGAGATCACATTCTGACATAACGCAGGATAAAGTCTGGGTAATCTCCAGGCTGTCTGACACTGATGTTTGCGTTCTCACATGCAGCTCACATGGGTAATCTCTAGACATGTTTGGAGTTCCAGTGCATGTCTGCAAGCAGCTGTAGATAGTGAGGTAAACCACTAGTTATCTCAAATGTAGTTTAAACTACCTGTTAGGACATACCTGTTAAACAAGTAGTATCCCAAAGTTGGAAATGTTAAATTTTAAACATGCTGGCTTTAAAGCAGCTATAATTAAGTATACTAACTTAACTTATCACCTTCTCACATCTTTCAGCTCACTGTTTTGGTTTACTTGCTGCAACTTCACTATTTTGGTTCACCCTCACTTCTCAGGATCATTTAGTGTACACTCAGTGTCATGTGTTCATAGGTTGTTTCTGCTGCCTCCAGGTGGCCAAAAATAGTTACTTGAAGCAGAATAAGTTTATGTTGTCACATGGATTTGAACACAGTTCTTCCACTGTAAAGGCAGTTTTTCTAAGTGAATGGACACAACCATATGTATGTGTACCTTGGTATAAACCAATTATGTATTTAAGTATGCATATAGTTTTTGGCTTATTAAGTGATATTTGTGAACCCTTTTGCCCATGCAAACCATGGTATCCTGTAATGCTTTCTTTTTCTGTGGTGGTGGCCAGGTTGCAAGAGGCTCGTCTTGCTGTGCTGAAGGACCTGCTGCATCAGAGAGACGAGGCTCAGAAAGAAGTCACAAATGAGAGATTGAATCAAATATATTCTAAGCATCAAAAAGAAAAGGACAAAAAGTTACACAAGCTCCACAATGCCTACATCAGGTGTAAGACAACCACTGCCTCTGCTATAATATCATATTTATTATAATGAGTTCAGTCCATCTGATCTGTCTGTACTTTTTCATTATTGTTTTTTCTATAGCTTTGAGAAAACTGGAAGCCAAGAGGAGAAATGTAGAGGGGAAACTAGAGCAATCACACATCTACTTCTCCCAGACATACGGGAATGCAGTCACAAACAGCAATACCCACAAGAACAAAACATTTAAAAGTCACTACTTAGACACATATGAAGGTCTGCATCTACAGTAAATGCTTGTGGACAAGTAGAACTGAGTGGCTAATGTTCATAATATCACCTTAGAGACACTATTTTATTTTTAGATAACTTAACTTTTGTCAATTGTAGGCTTGCTTGAGCTGGAAGCAGGGCTGTCTTCCTCAGTCCTTAGGCCCTGGGTAAAGCGACCCAAACCCAAAGTCAAAAGAATCGAACAACCTGTGTGTAATGCAGTAGAACTGATGAAGAAATACAAGGTAACGCAAAAGGAAATATATTCACTAAGCATATAAACAAAGTTTTAAACACACAAATTAACAATTGTGGCTCCACAGGCCCTGAGGGAAGACGAGGATGATCAAGTAACAAAGAAGTCTTTGCGTTTTCTTGTAAAGAAGGAGAAGCCTGTTCCTCGTCCTGTCACTCCCAGAGTGGATGAGCCACCAGAGGTCATCTAATGTTTTTGACTCTGATTGATAACACACCTGTTCATTATAGAAATAAAAGAGATGCTATTGCTTAACTAATTTATATGTGTCTCATTAGAGGGATGAGGAGACAGATCTCGCAGTCATCCACTTGCAGAAACTGCTGAGAGGAAGACGTATGCAGTACAAGGTCTGAACATATCTGCTTGCATTCACTGTGCAGCTGTGTGTTTTTTTATGCCTGAAGTACCTACAGAAGATACTTGTCTGTGTTTTGACATCTCTAATCAATTATCTGTGTTGTTTTACAGATGTTTAAGGGTAAGGAGAACCACCTGGAGCTCATCCAGGAACTGAGGACTGTCCATGCCTTACAGAGGGAGGAGCAGGAGCTACAAAAAGTTGACAAAGGGCTGGTAATCACTCTGAAAAATCAGAGAGACAAACATAGAATCAAGGTGAAAGACAAAGACCCACTCATGCAAAATTTTACTTTCTACAGTTTTTACAAAGTCCAAACAGCCTCATTACTCCCTTCCTCTCCACTCCCAGACCTCTCAAGAGGAGGCGTTTCATGCCAGAGTAGTGGGTACAGAGCTTGAACTCCTGTTTGACACCTTTTCCAAGGAGCTCATTCGTCTCCAGGAGGAGCGCAGGATCCATGCCTTTATGCTACTGGCTGAGAGAGACCGTCGCCTACGAGAGGCTGAGGAGAGTGGGAGGAGACAGTTGGAGGAGCACAGACGTAAAAAGGAAGATGAGGTCTTCAGACAAGTGAGTATAAACAGTATGTGTTTTGAGCCACAGTATAACTGTGCTAAGAAGATTGAAAATAATATGTGTGTGCAGGTGGTGCACATTCTGTATATTGATACTTAGAATGTGCGTCCTCAACAATGTGTTACAGGTGGTGCAGGTACACCAGGAAACTGTAGATTTGTATTTAGAGGACATTATCTTGGGAACCTTGGAGCAGACAGCTGACCAGCAGGCCAGACAGGAAATCCATATAAGGGCAAAGGAGGTCAATGACATCGCTTATGCCTTAGAGGAAAGGTAATGAACACCTCAGCACATGTTCAGTATTCAGAGACTCAAACACAAGGATAATAAACAAAAATAATTTACCTGTGTGTATGTACATAGCCGGAACAGTCTTCAGTCAGAGGAGATTGTGTCAGAGTTGGTGTACAGTTTTCTTATCCCAGAGGTCCAGAAGATCAGTATCAGGCAAAGAGGTTTGGGAGATTTTATGATTCCACTATATATACACAATATCACTGAATGCTAAATCAAATTCATTGACAATTTAGAGTTAACACACATGAAGCGATGATTAACCTTGTCTGTGATTTCCTCTTTGTGCTGTCTCCCAGTTCACCAGAAGCAGCACAGACACTTGCAGGCAGCTCGGAGTATCATTCAGGAAGCTGCGGAGCATTCTGGATGCCTGTCTAGTACTGTGGAGGCTTCACAGATTACCTCTCCCTCTGACAGGCCTTCCAATGAGATCCTCAAGGAGAGGATCAGCCAAGTGGACCAGGAGCAGAGGAGGGAAACTGAGAAGCACCACACTGATTAAAGGCTGAAAATATAACAATACGCAATATAAGTGCAGTGAGATGGAATTTTTTGTACATTTATAGTAATCAGTATTAAAGTATAAGGTTGATTGTGGGGTTTTGAGTTTAACTTTCATTATCACTACATGTCATCTGAAATATAAAGTACATTATATTACTGTATATACTGACAAGACGCCAAGAACAAGCTACATTTCTGTCTGGGAACCTCAGTAACCTGGACTACAACAGGGGTTATACTGTAGATATCTTTTTAGAAATGCTAGCGAAGTGTTGGTGTTCATTTCTGTAGTTGTGCCACTGCACAAGATTCTATTCATCAGTCACTGTGAAGCATTCGTCATCTTGATTTAACTGAACTGACTTTTTTTGGCAGTCGTTTTTTTAATGGAAGTGACCGACTCATTTAATTTGTGACTTGTTGAAACAAGAAAATGTACTACAAACATGTAAGACATTCCCAGTCCTCATTACATCAGTTTTATTAGTTTTATTATGTACACCAAGCTAAGCCTAAGACAGTTTAATGCAACAGTCATATAATAAATTCTGTATTCATGTTATGTTTTATAGATGTGTTGATTTAACTGTATGATCATTTTAGAAGATGCACTTTGTGGTGCTACATTGCATTATACAGTGAAATGTTAGCCTAACTTATCTTCATTGAAATAAACACCTGTCACCATGACTTGATAAAATATAGCAGTAATAAAACTAATTGATCATATAAAATCATCAAAAACCTTCATAAAAGAGGGTTTTTGCAGATTTCTTTTTATTGTATAATCAGACTGCATTAGTTTTTGCTACTGGTGTAATTAACAAACATCTACAGTGTTAATCAGTTGCAAACAAACTTGCAGCTGATTTTAAGTCTTAGACGGAGGGCAGGAGGGCGTCAAACCAAGAAGTAAATGGTAAAGTCACATCAACTGATAACAACAATACCGTTTAAAAAATCTACATAAAGGAAAATATCAACAAAAGCTGGATTCTCAACCTTCCCAGAATGTCCAATTGTCAGCACAGCACGCCTAAACCTGTATGACGACAGCATTGTCTGCGTGACGTCAGCTTTCACAATGCTGAGGTCACAATTGGTGCCAAGTTGATAGAAATGACGTGGGTGGTGTTGAACGTCTAACCCCGCCTCGCCTTGGGCTGCAGCCAGGAGTATTGGTAGCAACCTGCCCGTCCGGTATGAAACATCAAACAACACGTCAAGCAGGAAGATCGTTTTCACCTGTTGAGCGATTAATCCACAGGGAATAACCGACTATATGCAGCTGTTTGGACACCTGGAATCACCAAGTCCGTGAGTTCATTTATCTCGATCACTGACTAAAACTCGACCTTTAACCAGGTAAAGGGGAGGACAGGGAAAGTGTCTTTTTCAGATTGTGTTAACATCAGCGCAGCATTTTTAAAACAGTAACTATGTCAACTGTCAGTGTTGCGAAGTTACAGTATCACTGCAAAGTCAGATTTATCTCGGTAAAGATGTTTTTACCTGCTAGTTGTCAGTCGATTCGGTTTGTTTAGGGTCCAGACATTTGTCACACAGCTGTGCAAGTGGAAGAAATGTGTGAGTCGTGGTGCTTGTGCACAGTTCAAAGACACATTATGTCTAACACTGCATACATACATTAGGTTTGTGTTTTAAGAACAATATAGGCTAAGATAAATGGCGTGCTGTAGTAACATAAAACAATACAGGGGTTTTAAAATACATTAAGCTTCATTGACTTGAAGATTCTAAACAATATATAACTAAATGATTAACCGTGATTTAGCCGTTTGTAATGGTTCATGTTTCCATATTTAGGTCAATCTGATTTTAGTGTTTGAAATAACAAAGAGGCCTAGAGTTGAATTTATACATACATATATATATATATATAGTATTTATATATATAAAACACTTGTTTGTGTTTGTTTAGCTCTTTTTTTACCATTTAGAGATGGCTGCACTGTGACCCTGCTATTTCCCCTATTAGATAATAAATAGATGTCAATACATAGATATTTATTACCAAACATGCCAACAGCGCTACACTGGATGAAGTATCCTATTCCATGTAAATTTAAGCCCCAGGAATACATGTTCCTATGATGAATGTCATACAGTGAAGTGTCAGATAAAATGTGATATCAGACCATTAGTGACAGAATAACTCTTCGTGCTTTCTCTACAAGAGAACTGACGTTTGACCACACCATAACTTGGAAATATCCCTTCTGATTTTCTCAACCACTACATGATCTCTGGCTCTGCTACTACCTGGCAGCATTGCAAAACACCATAGTCAAGTTCTATTAGAAGCATTAACAGTCCCAGTGGAGAAATTGTGCAGCATTCACTGTACTGCTGCCATTTCTGGACAATACAGACTACTTGACATTATTTAATATCCTATGATAGACTGTGACCATTTAGGTGAATGACTTAGTGAGCCAATTGAGCGTTATAACGCCAGTATTATCTGATCATCTGTCAGGTGAGAATGAGCAGGAAGACCACTGGAGTGAAGAGCATGCATGATTTTCTCTCCAACCAAAATGAGGAGGATGAGGAGGAAAAGGTAACTGAAGATGAGGAGCCCAAAGCTTGTGGTGTGTGTGGAGATTTGGCCAAGGGTTACCACTTCAATGCCTTGACATGTGAAGGCTGCAAGGGCTTCTTCAGGTGAGGCTGTTTCACTCACCCTCCACACTTGTTGCACAGTCATTTATTCTCTGTTCTTTATTTATACATTGCCATGGTGACATCAGTTATAATAATCAACATGAATTATGTGGTATAGAAGAGAGGTGAGAAGATTCTTCGGACTTTTCCTAAATGTATGTACAGTAGGTGATGAGTGAAACACATGAACATATTCAGAGTTTTCTCAGTTGCTCAAACACATTATGAAATAATGTTGCAATTCTTTCTGTACTACAGCTCTTATTTAAACCCATGTTTAGAAACCCAGTAGTATCCAACAAACCTCCAGTCATTACACCATTCCAATACACTAAAGACAAACTGTCACGTGTCACATTATTGCTTAAATGAAAAATGTTAATGTTTAAGGCATTGTGTCAATATGACAGACTCCAGTAAAATTGTGTTTCTGTATTTCAGTTCTCATTTAGACTTAAGAAACCCACAAACAAATGTCCTTGCATCAAACAAACAGAACGTCATTACACCCTTCATATCTGTCCGCTATTCAATAACAATAATGAAAAAAGGCATCAAATGAAAACCGTTAAAGCATTGTGCGCTAAAGACATGTCTTATTACAAAGGAATTATTGTAGAAATCATACTTTACTATACCAATATACACAGAATATTTTGACAAGAGCAGCTGTCCTTTCTATCCATCTTGCATGTACTCATCGTGTTCTCTCTGTCAACACCTTCCTCTAAACAAACAACCACATATACATGAATGCTAAGATGATGCCGTGCTCTCAAGGCTTTTCACATAGTCAATAAAATCACATAATAGCGTGCTGATCAGAAAGTAGTGAGACAGCAAACATAAAGCATCTTTTCTGACACAGTACATCAGATGAAAGTTCCTACAGTCGTTTAGTGGTGATAGATAAAACTGAGAATAAAAAGAAGAAAATGTGTTTATGTGTGTTTTCATGCTCCATTATGTTAACATGTTATTTACATCAGGATGTAGCTTTTCATTCATGGTCACAAACCTTGGAAAAACCCACACATTATAGAAAAAACGCACTTCTACCTAGATATACTCAAGTTATGAACATGAATTCAAAGTAAACAAGTGGAAGGTAAAAGCTTATGCAAACATCTCTCCTAAACATTAAGCATGAACTAAACAAAAAATGTTGAGATACAAAGAGTACTGCAAAAAATACAAATAAAATTCTATTCAATTATATACATAATTAAACCTGTAGTCCAATAATAACTGTGATTTGGAAGGTATCAATGTTTGTTTATCATGTTTCTTACAAATGAACAAAGATGTTTGAAAGAGAAATTAAAAATATCTATAAATATATGTATATAAACTTTATATTTATCTGTGTCTATGTAAAGAAAATGTGGCCACATTATTGGATATATGTTTAAGTGAATATGTAAAAATAAATAACTGACTTAGGTACTAAGACTGTTCGTGATGAGTAAAAAGTAGCTAATCTAACAAATTTCTTACTATAAACAGTTTTAGATGTAAGGAAGATGTACTTCCCTATGCAATATTACAGACATTTAAACACCATAGATTAGACTATAATACATTGCAATTAAACACAATTGATTTGTTAAGTGTGATAATTTTCAAGTTAGTGTGAAAGCAACCTTTGAAAAATTTAATATATATATATTTTTTTTCTTTTTTAATTAAATTACAACTTTTAATTTTAAACCACAGTGCATAACATACTTTGTACATCCCAACATCTCTTGTAGCAGTTCCTGCTTTCTCCACCAGCTGACCAGCCTCATGTGTGGCATTACAGGCATACAGGGACGCATGAAAGTTTGTGAGATCAGATTATTACACATCTTGCTATGAGTGTGATCTTTATTGGTCGATTACTCCTGGGGATGGTGGTTTTGCATGTTCTCTGTGTGTAAATTATCTGCCTGACAGGCTGGAAGGGTGTTGTAACACTTTTCAGTCTAGTGAACAACATCCTTTGTTAAAGCCAAGACATGCTTTAATCAGAATAAATATTAGGTAACCTTAAATATACTAATATTGAATTGTTATTATAATTTCCAAATACTAATGTATTATTATTTTCACAATTTGATGTAACTAAAGTAGAGCTATAAAAACAGAGAAATCCACCATAACCTATAGCATTCTAGAGTTTAGAAAAATATTCACTCGTCCCTGTCTGCTCAGTTTGGTTTGTAATATCATTATTTTGGTCCACACTGTACATGGATCGACCATAGCATTGACTATTTAATTGCTACTACTACCAGATTTTTCCTTGATTCACTTTATCAGATGCACTGAAGTTACTTTTAACCTCTGTGGTCAGGTGACACAGCATTTCTGAAATAAGTAGTGTGATGTTATCATCTGGTTCAGTCCACGCTGTTAGTTTTCCTCTATTCTTTTTTTTTTCTCATGTGTTATGGTGCATGTGTAAAATATCTGTTTTAATGCTGTGATTTCTAACTTCAGATTAAATGTTTGTAAGCTGTTACTAAGTGGATTTTTAAATAACTTCAGACGTGCTATAAAGAGGACAACAAAGCTCCACTGTCCGTTCCTGAATAAATGCATTGTAACTAAAAACAATCGCCGGGCGTGTCAAGCCTGTCGCTTCCGTAAATGCCAGGCCATAGGCATGCGCAAAGAAAGTAAGTGTCATCCGCACACAATAAATTATCTCTTGTTCTTTAAAGCCAATGTGTGTGATTTTATAATATATATTTTGACTATGCATGAATGTGATACCAATAGTACTGAATGTGATGTTGTGAGGAGCTTATCATTCAACTATCACCACATACCACATGATGTTACACATAAATAATTATTTTTACACTAGTAAAAAGACAAAAAGCATCCTTATCATATGAATTAGGTAAAATAAAGAGTAAAAACTAGGTTTTTAATTTGAGCATGTTACAGCTTTAAGAAAGATTTGTCAAGTTTCTTTATTGCTTATAATTCAGCATGAGTAGTGCAGTGCATTAAAAAATAAAACTTGTTTTACTCAGTAATATTATTCTGTTGTGACGTACAGTACATGCTGGTGTATTTGTGTCCCTATAGTGGTCATGTCTGAGGAGGAAGTACTGGAGAGGAGGATCCGAATCAAGAAGAAAAAGATGATCAATGCATCAATACAGCTTTCATTCCAGCAGAAGGACATTATTCAGGAGCTACTCTGTGGCCACCGCAGAACATTTGACTCAGCATTTTCCCGCTTTAGTGGCTTTAGGGTGTGTGAATGACTGCATGCTTGTTTAAGGTGTTCATCATCCTCATTGCCTTAACTTGTCTTACTAATGGATTCTTTCTGCAGCCAATAGACAGAGTCATCCTTTCTGATGATAAGTACAGCCAGTCTGCAAGAGAGCACTTTAACCCACTGACCAACTGCCCGACAAACAGTTGCACAACAACTAGTAAATCTGCCACTGACCCCAGAACCTGCCTGTGTGCCTGCTCCCTGTCATCCTCCTGGTCTTCCTCCTCTTCATCTTCATCCTCCAGTCTGTATGGTTTCATTGAAAAGCAAGAGACCCAAGAAGGAGAAGAAGTTGGGAAAAGCAGTTTTTTCACTGCTCTTCCACATGTGATGGACCTCACCACTTACATGATCCAGGACATCATTAGTTTCTCCAAAGGTCTTCGGGATTTCAGGTAAATTTGTACCTGTATGTATTTTCACAGTTGTGAAGTTGTTATTTATTTTGTTTATTTAGGAGAACTTATTCACTGTTAAATGCGTGACTTGTTGGTCTATTTCAGGTCTCTAACTATAGGGGACCAAATTACTCTGTTGAAAGGAGCCACATTTGAAATGATGCAGATTCGCTTTAACATGGTGTTCAACGCAAAGACAAGCATCTGGGAATGTGGCCATATAGCATACTGCATAGATGATGCTGTACGAGGTAAGACTATAAATGTAAAGAAATTAAGTTACTGTTTAAGGAAAAGTGCCACTGGATGTCAGTGCATACAGTTGTGTGCAAATATTTAGCCCTATTTTGGCAGCATATTTTGATGATTTTTGAAGTGAAGATAGGTAAAGCCTCAGCAAAAAATAGACATTAAATAAGGCTTCTGTCAAGTGTTAATGTACTGTTCATTTTTCTTTCATGAACCTAATGAAAATTAAACAGTAATTATTATGTGCATGTTGTTGGGCTCCCTACCGCTGTAAATCAGTCAGTACAAACAACATACATTCAGCATTATTGGTTAAAGTGATACTGGACAGATAAATGTTTAAAGTCAACATTATTATTATTATTATGCTGATTAAAGAAGCAACAGAACAAAATATCTAAGGTTGTCTTGACATTATATAAACATAAAACAAAAGCAGTTTCAGAAATATCAAATATCTCTTATTTATACTGTAGATACAGAACACTTGATTAAAAAAAGCAACAAATGTATATTGACATTTAGACTCCAGCATGATCTTTGCCCACATAAATGTCTTTGAGCCAATGAAAGGGTCAAAGTGGAGTTGTTTTTATCTCACTTGTGATATTTTCCATTAACTCTGCACCCTTTGAGTCATACTGTAAGTCCTATACTATGCTTGTTATTAGTAACCTGTCAGACATTTTATAACGTGTCCTCAGTAACAGAATGTTGTCAAACTGGTGTTTTCTGCTACTTCCCTAAAGAAGAAAAAAAAATACAGTTGGTTTTTAACTATTGTCTTTCAGCGTTGTGCTCACTGTTTCCGGCTTTCCAGGAAATATGTTTTTGATTGGCGTTCAAGGGACTGTTGAATTTCCATATTGGCTAAATATAGTTCTGATCAGTAATTTTGCCACATTGTCTAGATCAGTGAACAGGATTTATTAAACTGCACATACCTCTAGCAACAGTGCCTATTCTTCATGCTGCATTATCAATGAATCACTGGCTAATCTAAGTGTGATGTTCTGTGAACAAATTAATTCAGTTCAATTCAGTTTATTTGTATAGGGCCAAATCACAACAAAAGTAATCTCAAGGCACTTTACAGTGTAAGGTTTAAGACTTTACAGAATATAACTATATATGAAATTATGTAGATAATTCTGACTTTATTCTCAGAATTCTGAGAATAAAGTCAGAACTCAAATAATATTTTCATGGTGGCCCTAATCCTCTTCCGTACACATGAGCAAGCAGTAGGTGACAGCAGGCAACAAGAGAACAACAACAAGCATCACAAAAAATGAGGAGAGGAGAGGAGAGGAGAGGAGAGGAGAGGAGAGGAGAGGAGAGGAGAGGAGCGGAGAGGAGAGGAGAGGAGAGGAGAGGAGAGGAGAGGAGCGGAACTCAGTTTATCAACTAAATCCATAGCAGCATAATTAAGAGATGGTTCAGAGTCACTTGAGCACCACTCACTATTACCTTTATCAAAAAGGAAAGTTTTAAGCCTAGTTGTAAAAGTAGAGAGGGTGTCTGCCTCCCAAACCTGCACTAGGAGCACTCTGAGAGCGAATTGCTCTGCTGGGATAGTATGGTACTACCAGGTTTTTGAGATAGATAGGAGCTTGATCATTAAGTACTTTAAGGAGAAAGATTTTAAATTATATTCTAGATTGTTCAGTGAGCTAAAAGAAAACTTGTACTAGTACTTGAGGCCAATGCTATGTCATCTCGGGTAGCAATATGATTAGATAACATGTCTCTGAGGTTTTTAGGCCTAAACAGAATAACTTCTGTCTTGTCTGAATTGAGGAGTAGAAAATGACAGGACATCCAGGCCTTTGTCTTTTAAATGTTTGAAGTTTAACTATTTGATTTGTTTCATCTTCAATTTATAGTGTTTCCTTATATTATTACCTAAGGGAGACATGTATAAAGTGAAAAGAATTGGTCCAAGCACAGATCCCTGTGGAACTCCATAACAAACTTTTGTGTGCATTGAAGACTCATCATTAACATAAAGAAATTAGAATCTATCTCATAGATAAGATTTAAACCAGCCTAGTGCTGTTCCTTTAATCCCAATGACATGTTCCATTCTGTGCAGTAAAATGCTGTGATCTATATTATTATAATTATTATTATTATTAATAATGAAACTCAATAAAACATTTCCACATTTCCCGAGAAGTACTCAGGAATTGTGGAATTACTCAGGAATTACCCATTTTTCCAGTCTGTTTAAGGTGTTGGAGAGTACTACAGCATATGTGAATAAGGCATATACAGCCTTTTATGGCTCAACATGGAGTTGTTTAATGTCTGATAAATTGGCTCGGCCTGGTAGCTGAATGGTTAAAGTGTATGCCACCTACTGCAATATCCCTGGCTTGAATCTAGCTGGGAGGCTTTGTTGCATGTTACACTCTCTCCATGTTGTCCTGCCTCTTACTGGGAATTTTACTAGAGGGTTGATTTGGTCTTTTTTGTGTTCAGTGGGGAGAATGGTCCAGGATATGGTTGAGATCCGCGGATAGGCACTAGCCTCTAACAATAGAGGAGAAAGGGAAGTCCAGGTAATTCCATGTGTTCTTGGCTAGGCATATATTCAAGAGTCACATCGTTTGAAGAGTTGGAGGGTGTGTAACCACTCTTGAAATCTGGACCTTTTCATTTGTATCCTCTATCCATTAATCATCTTTTATTATTGTTGTGTTTTTTCCTCATCCTTTCCTCTGTCCCGTCATTGACGTCTGTTGTTTTGTGTATTTAGCGGGTTTCCAGCAGCTTCTGCTGGAGCCTCTCTTCAAATTTCACCACACACTGCGCAAACTAGGCCTGCAGGAAGAAGAATATGTTCTCATTCAGGCCATATCCTTGTTTTCTCCAGGTAGGAGTAAGTTTATCCCAGTCCTTGCTAATCAGCAGTTTCTGAAGTCTGTAAACATTTAATAAACAGTGTCCTCTGTAGCCAGCTAAATATAATAATATAATAGATTTTCTGATGTTGTTAAGTTCAAGTTGCTTTGGATTAGTAAATACATGGTTTTTATTTGCTCTATCAGATCGCCCAGGTGTGCAGCAACACAGTGTGATAGGTGAACTTCAGGAAAACTTAGCATTTACACTAAAAACCTGGATCGACTGCAAAAGAACAGACCCAGACAAGCAGTGAGTGAAAAGCGCTACATTGAGCCCATTTTGTCTGAAATGTTTCACATATTGATCTGTCTTTTCTATGTGTCTCCTACGTGTACGTGCAGCTTGCTGTTCCCCAGACTGATGGCCTGTCTTACAGAGATGAGAACAATGACGGAGGAGTATAGTAAACAGGTTCTGCAGATTCAGGACATCCAGCCTGACGATATCTCTCCTCTCATAATGGAGGTGGTCAGTAAAAGCCCCTGTAGTGACCTCTGATACAGACATTTACTGAACATAGACAGCTCAAGCACTCTGGGACCACCTGTGTTATTTAATAATGGAGACCAAAAACTGAATATATGCGGAATATTCTCATGGATTTAATGAGACACTTTTGTAAAACAACAAAAGTGTCAAAATACTGAAAAATGCACTTCTGTCATGTAATAGTAGCAAGCATGGACTGAACAGATAAAGATGGTTGTTCACCTCGTAGTCTGCTGAAATGTCATCTGTTCTCTATCACTATCTGCAAATCAAAGAAAACATCAGTAAGGCAGCATTAAGTTTGTTTTGTTGACTAGTTACAGTAAGTAGTGGTTACACTAAATATATTTTGTGTGCCTATGAATGAATGGCGACTTAAAGTTTGTGAAGTGCGACTTTTTTTAGAGACTGAATTGTTATATAATATTTTCTCTGAGAATGCAAAACGTTGTAGCTACAAAGGCAATTTTTCCTTTTTACATGTTACCTCAGGTTGTGTTTGGTTTTATGTGTTGATGACAAAATGGAAAACAAAAATGCTTTAAACATATTTTAAATAAATAATAATAAGGTGTTGTTCATGATGGAAAATGTATGTTACTTAATAGAAAGTCAAGCAGTGCCCCTCTGTGGCCATAAGAATAAATACAGGTGGACAGTATAACAAAGATCCCAGCTGTTATGTACAAAACATTTAAGAAGTTGTCCTAAAATTGACCAAAATGTCTAAAGTAAAAAATAGGCACTACAACTAGCTGAGTCCTAACTGCATACTACATACATTAGCAGGTTTTTAGTATGTATTGTGTTCAACTTAAGTTATATACTTTTTTGCTCAAAGCTAAAATAAATTTGAAATAAATTGTGAATGGTGGTGAAACAGCTAAAAAAAGAAAATGTAAATATTTATTTAATATATTTATTATATTTGTGAAATATAATTGGTTTTGACTTTCCAGAAGCAATTTGACATCCTAAATCATGTTGTATAATTTCCTTTTAGTATCAGATGGTTAAATGTTATTGTATATTAACTGATTAAATAATGTTCTTTGATCTATGTAATATGCACTGTATAAAATAAGTATGTAGATTTAGGCCACTACATGTCTACCCATCATACCAGGTTTTCAGGGGTGAACAAATGTGGATATCTGATTATATTTTGTTTCCAAAAATAAGAGCAAAATTACATTACTCTTGTTTTAATGTACACTACTCACAAAAAGTTAGGGATATTTGGCTTTCGGGTGAAATTTATGGAAAACGTAAAAAGTTCACACT
>JAUMHL010000014.1:10057806-10110816 GCA_032362345.1 Sandelia bainsii
GAAGGTCACATTAAGTTCACCTGTAAAGGTTATAGTGCATTTTAGGTTCATCCTGAAATTTCACCCGAAAGCCAAATGTCCCTAACTTTTTGTGAGTAGTGTATGTACAACTACTCAGAGTTTCTACATACACACTAGCCTTGACATCAATTTTGCTTTAGAAACTTAATTTGATTTATAAAGAGACAAACTCACTAAAATAAAACAGAACAGACAAAGAGTTTGATCATTTCCAGGCTATCCTACTCTTTATTTAATGCAAATTACAGTACCAGGGAACTATTCCTCAGAGCACGCAGAGGGAATATTTACAAAGGCGCACATTTAGCATACCTTCACAGAAAAAAACAAACAAAAATAAAATAAAAAATCAGTCACAAACATAGGCATTCAAGTAGTAGTACTGTAATACAGGATGTTTTGTAGTATTTTTGTTGATTTTTTTCTGTTCTTTAACCCCAGTTATGCTAGTATATAAGTATATATGCTAGTATAATATATTATACTAGCATATACACTTAGTTGTATTATTTTCTGGTAAATTTTCTGGTGTTTTTATTGTACTGGAGTTGGGGTGGGGTGAAGTGGTCTGACTTTCTGGTGGAGGGTAACATGTTCATGAATGCAAAACTACAGCAAGCAGGAGACAGGAGAAAGGCTACATGACCCAGCCCCTTTAGGTGCTACTGCCCCCCCCCCTATATACAGGGAGAAGAAACAAGCAAGAGAACAGAGAAACAACAAAATATTCAAAGAGTCAGAATACATTATTGCCTCTGAGGATGGCTCATCACTACTACATCATAGTTTGGCTTTGGTAACTGAACCAACACTGTGAGTAATACAGAATCTGTACTGTATATTTACAGTATATGAGGTTTTTTTTTAACCCCCTGCTGCCATCCACAACACCCCCCACACCCATTTCATGCCCCTGAGTCTGTGCCAGGGCTGTGACGTATGTGTTTTTGTGTCTAAGATAAAACATCTATTAAAATTAAAACGTGTCTACTTAATCTTCATTTAAGGAAAATATCCTTACAATTCACAATGTCTGTATATTACATTAAGTGTGCAATGAAAAGGGAAAGAGGTGCAAGTGAAGAGAAATCAAGTGGAAGAGCGTGGGTGTGGTGTGTGCATGTGTGAGTGTTTTGCAGGATAGCAGGACATTCAACAGCACCAAAAGGGGAGTCACAATATCTGAAGGGGGCTTGGGGGTGAAGGGGGAAACAAGGCGAAGGTGTATGAAAGCAAAGGCACTCCAAACTATAGTTACACTATACATGACTAGTTCTTGTTACAATAATACAGCTGTCATCTACTGTACTGTACAGGTAAGATTGGACATATGGCTGGATAAAGCTGATCATCATTATCATCATCATCTACAATATCCATAAACAACATCAGTTTTGCCCAGATTCTGTTTTTTTATCTTTTTTTATTTCTTTCCCTACCCTTAGTCATCTTTGTTTTTGCTCATAAACAGTACATGGGTCTGCATATATACATACCTTAAACACAACATGGAAAAAAAATAATCAACATAACAACATAAAAAACAACATACAAGTCATACAAGTCAGAATTTTGGTAAGGAGCATTTATACTGTATATACAAATTCAGCTTTTTTCTTTTCTTTTTTAAATGTAGTGAATATTCTCTGTAAATAAGACGCTTCGACAGACTGTACCAAGTGGCTCTGTGCGACAGGTGGAGGAGAAAGAACGCTATAGGCTAACACTTCAGTCAGTGGTCACATGAGGAAGTCAGCGGCGAGCCGAAAATCACCGCAGGGGCTTCTCAAAAAGTCGAAGAAAGAAAAATGTTAAGAAACATCTTGAGTTCTTCACAGAGACAGAGAGAGGAAGATTTAGACAGGGGAAGATGTTTGTCTAGACACTGCACTGTCACAGAAACACTGTTACAGACAGAGTCGGTACAAAGACAGGGAATAGAGCAGTGCCCTAAATCCATCTACAACCTCAACACAGACAACACAGGAGAACAGAGAAGTGACTGCTGGAATCTAACCTCACTCCAGCAACAATCAAACAAACAAACAAAAAAAAACAAACACTTTATCTAAATCTATTGTCTTTAGGCGGCAGCAAATATTGCCACTGCTCTGCCAGATATGAGCTCACCATAAATGATTTCTGAACCATTGTAGTTAATATACATATATCTATATATACTTTTTATACATAATGAAAATTAATATATAAACTGTGTATGTATGCATGTTTGTTTTGTATTGTATGTATATATCATACAAGCACACAGGACCAGATACATGTCACATCCATCGCACATGGCAATCCAAACATCTGCCCAGGAGTACAAAACAAAACTTAAAAACATAGTCGAGTAAAACAGCTTGCCAACCATTTAAAAACCCCAGGCAAAGGAAAAAAAATAACAACCTGTCCAAACATTACCCCTGCAAGTAGACTGCATCTTTCCACATACATCAGGATCATCATGCATCCACGTGTGTGAGGATGTGTATGTGCGTGTGCGTGTGTGTGTGTATACGCGTGCGTGAGCCTCATGCCTTGTCTGCGGAAGTGGAGGTGAAAGGGCGTGGTGACCCCCAGGCGATCCTAACCTTACTCAGGCCATGCACTACAAGAGGAACCAAAGGGATGGGGGAGTGGCCATGGGACACAGAGGTCAGAGGTCAAAGGATGAGGATGCAGAAAAATGGAACAATCCAGGGGAGAGGGCAAAGGGGAACAGCTTAGGACTTTTTCTACAGATTGTCCTCTTACAAACATTAGCAGGCTAGCATTGTTTATACATGTACAGTGTACTTTTATTAACAGTACAGTCAACAACACCTCTGGACCTGCACTTTGCTTCCCCATTGAAAGAGCATGGAGACACATCTTTGACAGACGGTGGACAAGAGTTCAAACAGCTGGATGAGGGCCAGTCGAAGATAAAATAAGGCAGATAAGGGATGCTTGGTTTGTGGTCGTGGCATGGGGCTGTTGGTTAGCTGCTGAACCCGGACTGCGTCAGCATCGCTCCACTGCTGTGAGGGAGGAGAGCAGGGCAAAGCAGAGCTGAGCAGAGCTCACCCCCTGGCCGGGGCAATGGAGAGGCCCTGGGCTGGGGCTGAGACCGGGACGGGGAGGGTGTACTGTTGGCTCAGGAGGTGGAGTTGGAGGCCGAGGCAGCGGCGGTAGTGGTGCTAGGACCTCGCTCTGTGCTGCTGCCATCTATGGGCAAACAAGAGAAGATGGTGTTTTTGTTAGGTAGAGAAAGAGAGAACAGAGGAGAAGTTTTGTGTGTTCATTAGTAGAGAAGCCTTACAGCACCCTCAAAGTGCAGACTTTCGTAAATGTAGGTAAGGAACGTGATTCGTAATGTTGGTCCCTTTCTATGCCAACAACTGCTGTGAGTTCAGGCTTGTATTAACAGTACAGTCAACAACACCTACAAGTGAGGCCCTACACCCAACTGGAGCTGCTCAGTCAGCTTCTCTCAGATGTTAATGTATGAAACTGAATTTGTTAGGTAAGTTAACTCTCTCTGCTCAAAGCAACAACTTGCAGTGTTTAGTGTTTTACAGCGTGATGTTAAGGCATGCAAACTCCTAGCACAAGTTGAAATCTACTCAACTTATAATTAAATAGATTGACCATTAGAGGATGAAATGTGTTGTCATATTAGCAGCAGGAGGGGACACCACCAGCCCTTTAAACTGATAAATACAGCTAGCCGCAGAAAACAAGAGCCTGGTGGAGAAGGTGTAGTTCTAACCTGTGGTGGCAGAGGTGTTAGTTGGGGTAGAGGCAGCAGCCTGGCTGCGGGCGTGGGCAGGGATGAGTATGGAGGCCAAAGAGGGGTTACTGGACAACTCTGAAAGAGAGAATAATGAGATATGTTGATGTTTCATATCTTTATACACAGATCTACACCTGTATAACAGAAACACAAGTCTGCCAAGAAAGGGGATATGTAGAATTTAAAAGTGAGGAGATAATAAATGGAGACAAGAAAGGTTGCAAGATGCAAAAAATTGAAGATGCAAGAGAAAGAGTAAAACTCACAGAAAATCAACAAGCAATATTTAATGTACTTTAAGTACAGTGACAATTATATCAGTAAATGTTGATCCCAGAATTGTACACTACATGAAGTGAATTAAATACTTTTCCTTGTGATGGGTCACCATTTCTGACATTTTATGCACAACACAATAATTGAGGAAAATAATGTACAAATTCATATTTAATGACAATCATTAGATGCAGCCTAGTTATAAGACAACATCTAGGTGATAGTGACAAATTATTATGTAGTTTGCATCTGGTAAAAGCAGAATTAGGCAGTTTTATAATTCATATTTTGTGAAGCACTTGACTTAAATGTACAGTACAGACATAAGAATTAATGTGAGCTGAGGGCTTCCCATAGAGACACTAGTACATTATTAAAAAGCTAGCTGGGAAAACAGTTGGAGGTAAATAACAGGGTAAGTCAATGTATGTAAATTGGTCAAGCCAATTATTCAAACTAGACAACACTCACATGCTACATATCTCAAAGACTACACAACACTTATATTTCAGATTTTAATAACCATTATACATTTGCAATGCAAAACTGACACTATAGGATATGTTTTCCCTCTGAGTACAAGTTAATGACACTTGTGTGTGCATACCCTGGGTGGTGAAGTTGAAGAGGGAGGGCTTCTCTCTCCCATTGGGCAGTTTAACGTTGGGGTCACGCAGCTCATCAAAGAAGGAGTGCGCGCAGGCCTCTAGAGGAGTGAGGCGGGCCGTGGGCGTGTACTCCAGCAGGCGAGAGCAGAGGGCGATGGCCTCTGGAGGCGTACGCGGCCTGAACACCTGAACACCGATTACATACAAAGTCACATGTTGACAGAGATCATATGAAGTCTTTTCCAAAATCAGTGTCAAAACACACATAAAATGAACATGTTTCCACCATGAAGAGCTCATGTAGATTTTATAAAACCTACTGCACCCATTCAAATGTAACAGTTTGTATGATGGGGTATGAATGAATCAATGAATACATTTGATTGTTGCAGCAGTAAAGTTGCAGAGAGCGACCACAACGGGGCGCCTGAGAGACAAACAGAAGGTCCTGCTACTGTTAATCTGGCCTTTTAGGTTCGGGAAAGTGTGCTGTACCTGACAGGCCACTAAAAATGTGTCAAACAGCCTTCTTGAAGTGGATAGAAAATCGTGCGCCATTAAATATCAAGAAGAGGAAAAAAATCTTTTCAGTTTGGCAAAACTGCATTTTGTTTTTTCTGTTGATTTAAAAAAAAAATTTGACAAAAGACTTTCAAACTAATTTAAGAAGCCATTTGACAAGAAGATAAAGCAGATATATTGCACGAGCAAACACTCTTCAAATATCTTATCAATTTTAGAGAGCTTCATAAATTCAAGAAAAAAGATTTTCTGATGTATCACTAAGCCTTTGGCATGGAAATTGCCTTCTTTGTATTAGTCCTTCTTCATAGACCTAAAAAATCAGATCTGGTCTGGGGCTACAAGCAGCTCTGGTGGGTGGAAGTGATGAGGTTTAATGGATGTGAAGCAGTAAGAGGGCATGTTGGCATAACATGCATGGAGAGATGTTGCAGCTGTGGATCTTAGAGAAATAAAAGGGCTCCTGTACCTGTTGACTCACCTTAGTCCAAGGATGTGCCTTGATCTGGGGAAACTTGAACTCTGTGTAGTTGGGGTTCATTTCACGGATCTGCTCCCGGGTTGGGGTGCCAAGAACCTGGAAGGAATACAGCAGATGGGACACAACATTATGTCTTTCTTCAATTGCTATTCGCTTGTGAAAATTAAATAGACCCATTATTGTTGTTTATGAAATCTTTTACACCCCCAGGGTCACCACTGTCATTACCTTGATAATTTCAACCAACTGATCCACTCCACTGTCACCAGGGAAGATTGGTTGCCCTAACAACAGCTCTGCCAGTACACAGCCAGCTGACCACACATCTAAAGGAAAAGGAAGTCAGATAGAAGAAAAGGATGATCAGACGTGACCATAATAATGCACTAGTGCACTGTCTGGGTGATCAGAAAATAAAACAGAATATCTGCTAATATTCTATTCCCTTTGTTAATGTGCGTTTATCATTCACAACTAAATAAATTATGAGTAATATGCAATAATACAGTGTATATGCTGAGGTTAATCTTATAAAGTTGCTCACAGGTTAAATGTTAACTGTAATGAGATTACCTATGCTTGAAGTGTAGTCAGTGGCACCAAAGATGAGCTCAGGGGCTCGGTAATAGCGAGAGCAGATGTAGGACACATTTGGTTCTCCTCGGACCAGCTGTTTAGCACTGCACGCAAAATGAGAGCACATAATCACTATCATCACGATCACCATACTGTGCTGCATTTTGGGCACAAGAAATGTGAACCTAAAGAAAAGCCATGTGAGTAAAATATACACACATATATATATATATATAAATTAACTGGTAAAACTGCACTGGTAAAACAGTCCAAGCTACAGTCAGTTAGCATAGCTTAGCATTTGGCGTGAAGACAGAAAATCATTCAAAGGTGAAGAAATATGCCCACTATCTCCTATCTAGCTTCCTAATTAACAGATTATATCGCTACAGTTTAATCTGTATGAAAACTGAAGTATAAAAATATTCTGAGGGAGGGGGCTCGTGTGTTGCAGCATTTCTTAATTGTATACAGTAATTCCTGAGCCTTGTCATCGTGTATCACACAAATAGTGATCTTTGGTGGGGCTCACAGTTGTATTTTGTTAGCTTTGAAAAGAATGAGGTTAGCCATTTCCCTGTTTCCAGTTTTTAAGGTAAGCTAAGCTAACTGGCTGCTACAGCTGCTAGCCTCGCATTTACTCTAGAGGTAGATGGGCGTAGTATTGATCTTCACATCAAAATCTTAGCAAGAAACCAAATAAGCCTCTTTTCCAAAATGTCAAACTGCTCCTTTAAATATCAAGAAAAACATGACTACTGTTGACTAAACCAGACAAACTCTGGTTAATGCCACGTCTCACCTGCCAAAGTCACAGAGCTTGAGTACAGCAGTCTCTGGATCGAGCAGCAGATTCTGGGGTTTGATGTCCCGATGGCAGATCCCAAATGAGTGGATGTAGGCCAGGCTCCTGAACAGCTGGTACATGTACAGCTAGACAAAGAAATGCACACACTTAGGTTATAACTTCACAAACTGCAAACTCAGTTTTCATCTCAAGGGGTTTAAGTCTGGAACCAACCGCTCAAGAATCAATTTATTTTTGTTCAACTTTCATTTAATGTTTTTTTTAACGACGCAGAATTTGAAATATTCCATTTATTCTTTCAAACTTGGCATCTCAATCATTATATTTGTACAAGATGATAAAAATTGCTTCTTTGTGTTATTGTAGTGAGCTAATACTTGCAAGGTCTTCTCAGCCCACATTTCCTGTGCTAATGAATATTTATATTGGTGAGTGTAGTTACAAAGGTCACTGTGAGTGATTTTTCCGCTCTGTGGGACTGATTAACTGTAGGTGTTTTTTTAATCATTTCACTTACACTGAAAAATCATTTATTCTAAAAGACGGTCGATGTGTAACGTGTTTTCTTTTTGCCTTCAGAGATTATTCTCACATTTGTTTCATCTGTCACAGCCAGAGAAATACTTAAAAAGTAACAACTGATCTGTGTGCACCAAGTGCAAACACACTAAAAAGAGAACTCATTAGAGTTCTGGACGACATTTTTCACCTGAGACCTTTATATTTTCTTTTTGGGAAAGCAATAAGAATTGAAACTCAAATAAATATAAAATTGTGTAAGCAGAAGTCACTATGCCCTCTTGTAACCAGAAGCAGTATTGATAGTGAGTGGATTAAGTGACAATAAGTGACAACAAATAAAATTAAAATATCTACTTAAATATATCTGCAGAAATTAATTTGTTACATGGCTTTTAACTCACTTATGTTGCTGCAGGTGATGAACTGAGATTCACACTCAAAATATTATGTTTTACCTTTTTAGCAAATGGAAGCTGATAACAGGTCTCAGTGTAATGGCTACGGGTTCATATTCATAAAACACAAAAACAATAAGAAATTTGTGGTCTGAATGAATGATTTACACTTTATCCAAAAACATCTATCTATCCTGTCTAGTGTCTGGAAAAATAACCTCAATGAAATAATCTCCTGTGCAATCTTGAATAAACTAAGAGGTGGATGATAATTTATTTTGTATCTACAATTTGTAGCCCTGAAGCCCATATCCATCCAAAAGTAAACCTCAAATTCCATACTACCATATTTTAAGAGTCTGAATACATCTTACACATTGAAATTCACTGAGAGATCTATTATTAGAAGGTTAAAACACAGATATATCACAATACTGAAAATAATATAGTTATATATTATAGTTCTATTATATTTATAGTATGATAGTAAAACATACTTTGGATATAATATACCTTAATCTAAAATTAATATACTAATATACTTTAACACTCCTCCTAAACATACAATTAATGTTTTGTATGGGGAGAGGTGGTCAAAGGCTCCTATGACCCAAACTCAATGAACAGCACTGGCACCAGCGCAGAGATCCCTTCTAAACAATCGGTCAGCTTGACTCGTAAAGTTTGTAGTTTATTTATTGTTATTTCATAAGAATAATTCTTGGCTTGGCAGAGGAGAGTGATTAAGAGTCTCATGCAACCACACGCTTGACTCCCAAAGGTTGTGTATTTTAGCTGTAAGTTGTTTTTATTTTGCTGAAACAACAAGTTGTGCACAAATATTTTCATGTCACTTACTGATAGTGTCATGGTATACAAAGATGAATACTGTGTAGAATACACAGTGCGTGAGAATGTGGTTAAATGTCTCCCTGGTTTTAAAAGTATAACACACCATTTCTAGCCATAATGCTTAGAGACAAAAAAACAAACACACACTTTTATGTACCTTGACATAAACCATGGGCAGAGTCTGTTTGGCTCGGCTATAGTGTCTGGCCACTCTGTAGACCGTCTCAGGAACGTAGTCCAGAACCAAATTCAGATACACTTCATCTTTCTGTTGAATAGACAGAAAAAACAGAGGTCACATATAGAGTACATCGATTATAGTTTGCAACACTAAGAAAATCAGTAGAAAATCTTTGTAATTCAAATCCTACAAATAAGTAAAATAAAAATCAGGAAACACACAAGTATGTGTCATAAAGGCCGGTGCTTCAACGGTGGCCACAGACAATGATATCATTTCCTCATTTCCTGGTTGGACAAGGCCTCTGTCAGAGGGTGGGGTTGTACACATTCTACTCTGGAGCACAGTGACCCTAAAGGATGCTGTAGCTAAGGCTTCTCGACCCAATTATTCTAACACTTCCTTTTTCCTTTGAGCCTGACCTTAGTCTGACCAACACTGAGGCACAAAGTGCTTCTTGTGAAAGCATTGTTTGAGACCTTTAACTCCTGACTGCAAAATTACACTTATACCTCGTACTGAAATGCAACAGTTCTGAAGTATTTTTAGTTACAATTACAGTATGATTTTACCTTCTTAGCATATAAAGGCTAGCATTATTTCATCAACCATTGCTGGTAAGCTTTTAAACATATCTCACAGTTCTTTTGGACTTCAACCATGAATTCAACCATGAACCATTACGCCATAATGGCACAATGGTTCACATCAGTGATTTTCTAAAACAGCCGGGCATTGTGGTTTTAATAAACTTTACTAAAACAGGAGTAAACACTGACCATTGTCAGCAGCAGATTAATAGAAATGGGTGCACAAATGAATATTTATAGCAGCAGGTCGCTGTATGTGGGATTGACTCAAAAATAAACTGGAGTGTGAATGTCTCAAAGCAGCATGTCATCCAGTCAAACAGAATCGCCCATCATGTTGCTCATGTTGTTTGATCATTTCTGAACAACAGAAATCAGTGGCAGAGAAATAAGTTTTAATAGGCTTTTGCACAGATAATACTTGTTAATAGGACTGATTGTTAATTCTGATCATTGCATTCTGATTGTTGCCGCTACAAAGAAATATCTAGAATATCACCAGCCTTATTTTAGAAAGTTCTATACATAACTCAAATCATTTATTTCACAAAGCAACAATGTGTGTGCACTCAGTAGTTGTACTTGAACATTTAATGTGGGATTCCTTTATTTATTGTCTACACAAATGTCCTATACAACATAAACTGCACACCTGCAAGCACTTTACTGTGGCTTTTCAGGACACATGACAAAAAACACACAGCAAATGTTGCACATCACCAACTGAATCGGTGAAGATGACCCATAGAAAATGTGGCTCTGTCATGCAATCTTATCATCCCATAACTTTACAGGACGATAAGAACTGTTTTATAACCACAAGTGTTGGTTTAGAGTCATTCTGGACTGCAGGAACATAATGTGTCTAATAAACATTAAATCTTGGAGTTGGATTGCACCAGTGAGAAGTGGACACCAGTGGTGCATGTAATCGTGTAAATCTAACCAACAAACACACACTTGTTAGACATACCGCCTCGGAATAATAAACTAGGGGTTCCAAATTAAATTTCTCTCTGCTGTTTCGCTTTCTTTTCTTTCTATTTAGTCAGGGAATCGGTGTCTGTATCCTTTTGCCTCGTCTCCCCCATCTGTTAGTGGTGTTAACAGTCTGTCCAACATGCAGCTTAGGTGGTGAACAGAGTTGACTCCCTGCAGGTCTGCAAAGCACAATGAGTGAACTGAGCCAGTGAAGAGCTCCCAAACAGATTGTGTGGTACACTTCTGTCAGCTCAATGCCCTGCTCTGTAGTGACCGCTCTCTCCCATTCACACACTCAGACAATTAGATATATATTCGGTGAGTGAGTGGTAAAAGAGGCACGGCTGGACTGGGAGACAGTCACATATGCTTGTGGTTGCAATACTGGTGACGAAGAGCAGCATTTTATTTTAAACAGCTACACACTCATCTGTCAACCCATTACACTCTTTCTCTGGGTTGCGATCCTTAGCTGTATGTGTGTGCCCATTCCTCCCTCATCATCAAAAGTCCCATTGATAACATTTGTGACGGCTAAAGAGCCCGCTCCGCCTACTGCTAGCGCCACTAAAGCTATATTTAGCCTAGCAACAGGGATGACTCACTTCCTGCATCACTACAAAGCCACTTCCTTGGCTTTTTCCCAGATGGTTAGCTTGGTGGTTCACTCCTGTTCACTCAGCCTCTTGTTGAGAAAACTGCTTGCGCTGGAACAACTGGCTCAGCTATCTATCAATAACAATCACTGTGCTATGGTGTGTAAAGAAGAGGATTGATGCAATCTGTGCAGCAGTAATGTACAGTATGCATGTCAGTATCCACAAGTGTGAGTGTGAACAGTGACTGAATTAACCTCATTTTGACACAAACTAATGAAGGCAGTTGCAACATCACACTATGCATCTTCTGCATGTCTGTTAAGATGTTCAGGGACCACAGCCAGATTCAGTATGTGTCAGGCATTGCCAGACACACTCACTTGTCTCTCTCTGTTTCTTGGCAGAGCTTGTGGCAGCTCTACCGACTACTTCATTACCCAGAAGCAATGTTGCTCAACCACAGCCAATCTATTAAGATCTGTGCATATGCTTATATACTGAAATACACTTCCTAGATGTGGTGTTCAACAGTAAAGGCCATCTAATGGCCCTGGGCACTTAAAAGCCCCACAGGGATGGTCACACCCTGATTAACCTTAAAGCTTTAGGGGGGAGGAGGTGGGCATTTTTACCTTATCTTGTGATCCTTTGTTTAGAGAGCTCAACTCTATATCAACTGAATGTTTTGCATGCACTCTCTTCACGACTACTTATTTTGAAGAGGTAAAAGTCAATCTGGTATTTGCTCACCTGCCTACGCTGTTTGTACCTGTGGCCTATTTGAACATTATTATACAAGTGGTTAAAGGGTAAAAGCAAAAGGCACACTGTGTGTGTCAACCACGCCACATGCCAGCAGTTAGATAACACCTGTGCACACGCTGGCAGCTCACCAGTAGTGCCAGTAGTCCCAATCTGTCTCACACCTGTAGTCGGCATGAACCTCACATCAGGACACAAATAGCACATACACACACCTGTCTTCATCTTGTCTCTTTGTCACATTCTCCTTTTATTTTTTTACACATCTGTCATCTATCTATTAACTTGTTTGTACCCAGGTGATATTACCTTTCGCCTAGTTCACAAGCCCTCCCCCCCTTTCACATTCTATGGGTGGTAAATCCTCACACAAACAACACAGTGCCAGTCTCCATAATTAGTTGGAGTGATATGGTCAGAAGGAAGAAGGGGATGGAGAACAAGAAGAAACGGATACATGAAAGGGATTTAAAAGGTGTAGAAGTGAAAACATTAGGAGATACAAACATAGGTTATGATTTATCAAAATAACAAGTTTAAAAAGTCCGGTTGTGAACGTATAGTCACTATCATGAGTGTGCCATTACATCAAGAATTAGCTGCAATTCCCAGAGGTCAGTGATCACATGGTGTGAGACAAGGGGTGGGAACAGGATGGCGCTTACAGAATGGAGGGGAGGGCTTGGGTGAATCTATAATTAACTGACACCCTCTAGTCTGGCAAATAAATGCCCCATACCCGTCTCTCAGTCTTCTCCCCTCCAACCCACCCTCACCATCACCTCTCCCTTATAATCCCCAATAGCCTTCCTTGGCTTCGGTAAGTGTGCAACATTCCTAACTGCAGTGTCATGGGTATTGTCCCGACAGCATGTGTGCCAGGTCCACATGTGTCTAAATTTGACACATGGACCTGTGCCTGTTTGTCAGCTAGTCGAATGACATAGTCCAGCCTAGTAGTCTCCAGGGGACCTCCGTCGGTCAGCAGAGGCAGACAGCAGGGCAGAGAAAGGGGGCTTCCCTGTCACAATGTAGTATACTGTATTTATGAAGGACAAAGAAGCCAGGAGGCAGACACCTGATGAGAGATGGTGCAGGTGACAGTTCAAAAGGCAACATAAATAAAAATAAAAACAGCAAAAGAGACAAAGGTCCCAGGAAGTGTAACCATTCATAACAACAACAACAACAACAGATACTTTACTAATCCCCCTAATTCTTGTGGACAGGCAACCGCTTTAAGGCGCCAATGGTTTGGGGTTCGGTGTCTCGTCCAGGGACGCAATATGTGGCCAGGAATCGGGGGGAACCAGGAAGTGAACCACCAGCCCTGGGGTTTGTAGACGACTGAACTGCCCTAACAACTGCGCCACCGTCGCCCCCCAAAAAAGTCATGTCTTGGGAACATGGGAGAAAGCTAAATTATTTTACTACTCTGACTGATAGACACAGGAAGTCCAGAGAATCTTATAAATAAAAATGTTCTTAAAGGTCTTAAACAGATGAACAGAGAAGGTAATATGCAGCTATTTAAAGGGTAGGAACTGAAATAAGCATACAGAAAAGGGAACAAAGCCCACTGCAACATCTTATTGTAAAACAATTCACCAAAATTAATATGTCATGAGTCATTGTACCCATTTGCTTTAAAAATGATACAATAAAGCTGATTTTATTGTTTTAAAAATACATTTTAATTGCTACGCGTTATTTTAGTGAGACCTTACAAGAAAGGTGTAGCATTAAAATAACATCTACACAGTGTAGTCAGTTTATTGAGGTTTGTTATGTAGCTATTGATGTGTAATAGTAATCAAACTCAACAAAAAATGACACCAGTAAGATACTAAGATATTGTCAGAAGTGACCACACATTTAGCATAGTTTCTATCTTACAAGCATGTCATTATTATTGGGGACAAGTTGATGCACAGGTACACTCAACCTGAAAAGAGAAAACTAATGGTTAAAAAGACTGTAAATGTTTGAATGGGGCATCTATATATTGTCATTTTATATCACAAATAGAGGGTTTAACAATATGGAGTTTTTATTGTTTGTAGGAATTTATTGTTTATACAATGTCACATGAAGTCAATTTCTTATCTGTTTATCAGTGTCCTGGTGAACCCTCTGAATTGTTTAAAACAATTTATACACATTTAAACATGCAATATTTTTGTGCCTGAAGAATGATTTTTGGTGAGACGCACAAAGACCCCAAACTCTACACTAACCTCTTATTTGTAAAACTGAAATTGCAGTATGGAGTCATTCACCATTAATTCTACGAAAAAAGCAGATGAAGATTAAGGAAGGAAACTCAGCCAACTGACCTTGTCTCCACTGGAGTAGAAGAAGTAGCGCAGGCGGACTATGTTGCAGTGGTCCAACTTCCTCATAATCTGCAGCTCGCGGTTCTGAACAAAACAAAACAAGAATAACATGTTACAATTAAGCTTCAGATATCTTTCATGCTTCTGTTTCTGAAAGGGAGCCTGTGGACCTTCAGGGGACGTTGAAAGCTTTGGATTGGACCCACGGCCAAAAGAGAAAGTTTCCTTTCATTGTTTTTCACCTGTGTAATAAGTGTCAGTATATCAGGGTCCATATATTGGTGTACCAAACACAGATTAATACTAATTAATACTTTACATCATTGTTTTACTGCCATAAAAAACTAGTAGTATGTTTTTTATGGCAATAAAACAATGATGTTTGTTCATGTCAACAACAGTCATCTTGTTGTCAGCTTCATCACCATCACAAGCTCAATGTGCCAGTTTGTGAAGAATCAGGGTTAGAGAAAACTGGATGTGGTAGCAACAAAAGAATGCTAATGACCAGAAAAATGGACATCCATTACTCAATGGAAGGATGGATCCCACGAGATAAAACATGACAACGCTATTATGTACCTTGTGGCATGTTGCCCGTTCCCAGAAAAAAACAGCATTCCTGTGCCCAAAGTGACCTACAAAAAATGTCCTCAGAAAACAAAAAGGTTTGCAGCACAGACATACAGAACAGCAGAAACTGTTCTGAGAAAAAGTTGTGAAAATAAATGTGTTAAAGTAAATTATCTTGTGGCCTGTAGTGTGATGAGACTTCACAGGGCCACAAGAACAAAATGGTAGCATTGAACCCTGGTGAAGAGCACATTTATATTCATTTACAGTGTGTCCATTCAGACACAGTGCAGGAACTAAAGTAGAACAAAAAACACAGAATCTGTGGCAGAGCAGTGAAGACGTTGCATAAATCAGATTTTTTAAAAGTCACGTGCTAACTGAATGTTATAGTAAAGGATTTATCCAACTTATCAACATGAATAAGACAAAATTTGATACAGCTCACTTTCAGTCAGGACATAGGATTAAAATATAATTACAACTTTTTTCTGTCATGTTTGCATAAATGGAAATAACTCAAAGCATAAACTCGCCTGACATATTCAGATTTTTTGATATTTGTATTGATGATGATTATATTGAATCTAAAGGTTAAATTATAATTTGTGGAATCTAAAAAAATAAAGTGCATCCAGTAACTAAACAAATACAATAAGACTAGCAGTGGAACATACAAAACATAATTTGATATGAGATATTCATCTGGAACACAGTTTTCACATTTGAGAAGCTGGAACCAGTGAATTTGTGACTGAATTTATTAACATGTTAATTCACTGTATGTAGACTAACTGTTTCACTTCTACAGACACAAGACTGAGCCGACAAGCTGTTTGAATGGGTTGGCAAAATAGTGAAAAAACATGTCTGTGGTACTCAGTGGCTGACTGATCGTGTGACTAACGACATCCACCATTATGTGGGTCAGAACCAAGCTGGCTGGAACAGGGAGATATGCTACTGTTCTTCCACACTTCTCTGTCACCTTATGAGGATTTAATCCCCAGACATTCATTTTTAACAGAGCAGACTGAGCCATCTGTCCACTAAACAAGAAGACCTCATCATCTCAGCAGCAGCAT
This sequence comes from Sandelia bainsii, assembly GCA_032362345.1. NCBI lineage: Eukaryota > Metazoa > Chordata > Actinopteri > Anabantiformes > Anabantidae > Sandelia > Sandelia bainsii. The sequence goes on from JAUMHL010000014.1 coordinate 10,073,753, forward strand.
CATCAGCCGCAGCATCTTGCAGGTCAATACCGTGGTATAGACCCCCCCCCCCCCAATTCACTTACATGCAGGCGCAAATGGTTACCACAGTCCTCCCTTGTTTTTTAACACTATACATGACTACTACCACCACACACACCCTACATCATACAGTCACATTAGTGTGTGGGTCACAGACCCGCCATCAAACTATCATGTACTCCAGGCAACGCCCTTGTCTTCTTGCAGTGGCTTAGTGGGAGTATATGTGTGTATTGTTATGTGAGAGGAATATTGTACCATATGGAGGAGGAGCTGACAGGCTGTTCACTGAAGCCCTGCCCAGCTCCAGTTATACTATACTGCAGTCAGTCCTGCTGACCTGTCATCCTACAGTGTGTCAGCAGACCAGGCAGCAGAGACAGAAAGAGACAGATGGAGAAAGAGAAAGACGGGATGCCTCGGTTGCAAGCTGCTAAAAGTACTACACCTGAATACTTCATTCTGCTGATGTACAGTGTCAAACAAAACCACATCCAGTTTCCAAAATGGTTATCAGCACACAGCTTTTGTGCACCACCCACACACAGTTTTACTGCAATAGCTTATAGATCTGTCTTCTGAATGTAGACAGGATCAAACTTTAAGTATAAGGCCAGCGTTATTCTATATTTTTTACTGTCAACAATTCCCACAGAGACACCAAACTGACAATATGCAAAAACACAAGAAAAATACTCAGTGTGTAATTTTAGTGGCTTAGTAATTGTAGTGATTACTCAGAGTGATGGTTTGTGAGCTACTTTAGCTGACTGCTAAAATGTTAGCCTCCCAGCAACATGCTAGCACTAGTCTGAGTTACAGTAACTAATTTCATCTATCACTGCTGTTTACTCATCGCTGTCATTTTGTCCTTAGGACTGCACATGGCTTCATTACAAATAACTATGTGTGTAACTAACTAGTTAGTTTAGGCACTAACAAGTTAATAAGATCACAGATTTATTCAGAAGATGTAACTGTGTCATTGACTCCTGTCTAATAACAACGTGAACACCATGTCTCTTTTGTTAAGCAGTCAATACTGCAAAAGACGAGGGTCAATAAACCTTGAGTGTGGCACAATGCTTGTAAGCTAGCTTTTAGTCAGCCCCGTCAATAGAGCTCGCTTCTGGTCAATGCTACAAATCCAACATGATTCCCTCAGAATAAAATTATTTCACTCCAGATTTCGACATTTTAAACACTGTTGTAACCAGGTCTTTCCTACACTGTCTGTGATCATGGTTTCATTTTTAGTAAAGAGCAATTTCCTACAACAAGTTGAAATTGTAACTTTTAGCAAAGATTACTTAACTGGGAATGAACAGTGCATTAACTGAGGATGATTTCCAGCAGAGAAAAAATGACTGTGCCCATCATCATTTTAACACAGAAACACGCAACACAGTGAAATGGTGTGGCTTACTAATAAATATAAATATGAAATATTCCTTAGTTAAAAATTGAGATCTATGACACAGAAATAAGTTTTATGAAGCTACACAGACAACATTTGTTAGTCAGATAAAGTAATTGGTGGGTTTTTGTCCTCCTCTCATAAGATATATTGACAACATAGAGAATCAGCAGACATCACAGATCCTTCAGTAATGTTGTGTAAGAGCGACAACCACCAGACAGGCTGTGTGTGTGTGTGTGTGTGTGTGTGTGTGTGTGTTGATTCTACAGTGAGCATCCATTTTCCAATAGGCTGATATGTGATCCCTCACATGGGAGTGGAGGAGGACATATCCCATAATGCACCAGAAGCAGACTGTGAGCCGACTAACATTGTCTCACCCATTCATCAGCTACACCCTAAAATACACAGCCTACACATTATGGAATATTATACTATTCAAAAAGTTGTGCTTGAAAACACAAAAACTTAATTTTGTGAGCTTGTATATTTAGGTTTCTCACATTTCACACTTCATACAATCAGGTAAAATGACCACTTCAATATCTAAGGTACGAATCTGCATAAACCTGAGAACAGATTTTAGAACGCAATATAAAAAAAAAAAGTTAGGTGGTACAAAGTGATTTAAGAGTTATAGGTTACAGAAATAACAAGGGGCTTTAAAGAATGTATTTATTGCAAAACCATCACATATTGAGCAGTCAGGACTCTCAGGATCAGCAGAGAAGGTGAGAAAGGTCAGTTCATCTCTGGACTGTCACACAGGTTGATAACAGCTGGGGTTTTCTGTGCTAAACTCCACTAAAGACACAAACTTGTAGGAAAAGATAATAACAAAAGCAACGAAACATTAACAACAGTGTTCAATAAACAGAGTGGTCCTAAGCATTCATCTACTGCAAAGACCTGTGCATAGGTCAGAACAGATGGATGTGGGATTAAACTTAAATGATAAGTCAATCCCAGCACAATGAGGTGACACAGAACACATATTGGTAAATTAGTGATGTTCATGAGAAAAGTCACATCAACAACAATAGTGAAAATGTTAACTTATTATATAAGTTATCTTATAGTGCACGTAGTGAGCTAAGTTTACCTTCACGTTAACAATGCTGAATTGCCAAAATAATATTAACTCTGTCCACCTTTAATCTAATCTGTTCTTTGGTTTACATAGATTATTACACTGGTTACAGTTGTTGTTTTAACTGGTCCTGTGAAGCCTGTGATTCAACAGGCACCTACGAGCTATTAGCAGCATCCATGTGATTCTTTTACAAAACTTGACCATGCGTTCAACATGTCAAACATTCGTGATAAGGCACACACAGGCCCACGCAAATTCTTTGCCTCATAGCTTGTGAAAGTACGTTTGCAAGCCTGAAACTGAATGTGCACACCTGCGCCTTGTTGGCAGAAACTTAAATATACAAGCATAAAACTAACTAACAGATACAAAATTGTGTTTAGAATTTCAAATGTGTGTGTGTGTGTATGTAAAATTAAAGCACAGGACATTGCATGGGTCTGCTCACACGGGAGTACTTCACAGACGAGCACCAAAGCAAACAGGAAAAAAAAACAGAAATGTGGAGAAACAGCTTTTGAAGAGGACAAGAGGAAATAACAAGAAACTGGAACGCAGGTGTTTGGGTATGCGTTTGTGAGAAATGGGGTACACACACTTAGTGGTGCATGCTTGGCAGTCATGTGACGAGTCTTAGCTTTCGTTTGCCTTGTTTCAGGCCAAGTATGTGGAAACAGTAAGACAGAAGAAGAGACACAGTGAAAAACACTTCTGAGGTTGGGGATCAGTTTTAAAGGGTCAACTAAACCACAAGAAGAAAAAACAAAAACGTGTGATCTTCAGCTGACCACAGAGCTGTTTAAAGGCGCAACCTGCCATCGTGCTAACCACAGCCTAACCACATGCTAACAGGAAGAGCAGGATATGACTTCATCATGTCCAGCACGCAGCATTACAAAATAACAGATGGCGGACCCCCAGACCATTAAATAACATAATTTATCTAGTCTGGTTTAAGGTAGCTAAGAACTAGCACCTGCTGGAAAACTGTGTTCAACTTCCAAAAGGTTAAATTCAGGGCACTGAGCTGCTGAAGTATTTAGCTGAACCGGTTGGCTCAGCACAACAGTCCCAAGGCGAAAACTTGACGGGCAAACACTGGTGTCTAAACTCTCACGGGAGACGGAACTGGAGGTTGGGAGTCGAGGAGACAACAGGAGACACCTAAGCTTGTCTTGACTTCTTGTCCCCTCTTGCTGACACACCCTTATTCTCCTGAGTAGACACAAAATTATGAGCAAAAGACAATGACTACCCTCATAGCAGAGTTCTAGTGAATCGAGTAAATCAAGGGACTATATCTTATACACTTAAATAATATATACTTTAATTTCAACTAGGTATTCATATACCTTTATCACAATTCAGGCGCATATTGTCTATATTTATATTCATACGGATGCTTTGTTTTTATTATTACAGTTACTTTTATTCTGCTTGTTTGGTGAGGTCTCTCTTGAAAGTGAGATTTTACATGATTTTACTATCAAATTAAAATGAAACACTAGCTCTGTCAAGTGTAACAAGAAAGAAGTCCAGTTGCCATGACTCAACTTCCAGATAACTTCACCTAGATGAATGGGAATCTTCACAGACACTAAATCTGTTGGTACATTTATTTACTTGAATTACTTTTAGAGAGCCAAGTATATACACAGAATATAGCAAAAAAGACAGAAATAAAGAAGAAAAAGAAAAAAGTCCTGAGGTCTAATCTCATTCACATGGGAATTCGGGAACATTTCAAAAGCAGGCCCAGCTCCAAGAGATCATTAGGAATATTCACATATTGATTTTATCACCAAGAGTTAGGTAAGAAGAAAATCCCACTGTCATATATAAGCTAAATATGAAGCTATAGCCTGTAGGTGGTTACACACGGGGTTAAACAAACAAGATGTAACAGCGTAATTGGTGAACTTGACATTCTTGTAGATGGACTTTGTTATATTTAGACAGCATAGCTCTTTGCCCTTGTTTGCAGGCATTATGCTAAGCTTAACTAAACAGCTGCTTCATATTTTAGCATCCACACATGTGATCGGTATCAGTCCTGTAAGTCAACATTCACATTATATGCTGTAGTTTCCCAAGTCTGATCTTTTTTCCCCCTGATTTCTTCACAGAAGTGCAAACAAACTTAATGGGATTTTCTTCAAATCACTTCTGAGCCACCACTTGTATGTGGTCCTAGATCTGATTCATAGCATCCAATCTCTTACAATGTGACCACTGTCTGAATGCTCAGATTGGAATTAATTTAATTTTTTTAATGTCTGACTTCAGTGCACCTGTCCAAATTGATGTTGCCATCAGTTAGTGTCAGCATCTCACAGTCCAGTAAAAATAAACATAGAGGTGAGCAACAACAGAGGTGAGTGGGTCAATGGAGTGACCAGGACTTTTCACATTTGTTAGACGTTTATGGAGAAACTTCTGTTCAGCTCAGGTAGAAGAAAAATATCGTAACCCAACAGTTTAAGTCAAAACATAAGTTAAAAACATCAATGCCATACAACTTCAACATGTAAAGATCAGATCTGACAAAAAAAATCTGAATTAAGCATTAGGGTGTGTAATATGAATGTTGCCTAATGTTCAGCCAGACAGCGAAAATGTCCATTAAACGTCTGCTTTAAGGAGCTTCTTATAGATTTCTGTTTTTCTCCATTATAATTACAAGATGTTAAAATGAGCCAAAATCCTCTGTAGAACAGAGTCATTGTGTGTAAGTTTTTCAGTGCACATATGGAAAACATTATAGAAACATGCTGTATTGCATCATCTTCAGTGTGCACTTGTTCTGTAAAAGCCAGGGCACATGTGATATGAAAAAAGAACAAACTAATGTGTAGTGTGTGCGTGTCAGAGAGATTAATGTTACCCTCGGTATATGACTCACAGAAATATTTGTTTTTTGATAACAGGTGATTCCTTGGAAACTTCTTGGTACACAATTCTTGGTTCTCAGCCCTCAACTGTTTTTGTTAATATTAAAAAGGAAAAATATGATCCCTTTGATCACAAAAAACACTTTTATATGTGTATGGAAAGTTAATTAATTGAATCCATGCAGAGGTACCTATTCATTTTTATATTTAGACCAGAGTCAGCCCAGATGCACAGTTGGCAGTGTATGTGTGCGTATCTAAAACAAATGCAGCTTAATACTGTGGAAACTGTTTGAGAGAGGTGGTTCTTTCAACACCTTTTGGGGGCTGTAGTTTATGGTGCAGGCCACCATTCCTAATATAACTGCCATGAAGGTATTAGATTACATAAAATAATATATTTAGCGTGTATGTCCAAAATAACAGACATAGTTTTAGTTTAGTTAGTTACTGCTCCCAGTTCAAATAACATTTTGAACCTAGACCAAACACATAATTTAATCACTGTGCACCCCTAATCTCACCTTTGACACCTATAAATTTTAATGAGAATCTAAGCAGCTGTCCTACAGGCTTGATAACCTCAGGTCTTTTATCAGCAAGTTGTAAACAAACAGCAGGGACACTGAAACCTCCGAACACAGGGAGTAGAGACAATGTCGCCCCAGAGGAGCAACAACAAGTCATCAGTCAAATCTATTCAACTCTCAGAAAGTGGCTTCCAACAGAGCTTAGCTTGGAAGGAAATATGACATTTCCACAGTGACAACTCAACTTGACAGATGACTGAGTATTAAGGGGTTCAAGTTTGTTTGTGTGAGAAAAGACCTTCCCACCACTACACATACACACATACCTCCTGCAAGAAAATACACACATTAAAGCAGGGATATGTCAACTGCAAAACATTATTCCATAGTTTTCTCTTGTTTCGCTGCTTTTCTGATCTCACTCTACACACAGTTACTCAGTCACATTCATTAATACAACTCCCTCTACTTTGTTTATATTGTTAAAAAAAGCATTGAGAGAGCTGAGTAGCTGATGGGTGCATTGTGTGTGTGTATGTATGTTTTACCTTAAACCTCTTGTCTTGCAGGACCTTCTTGATGGCCACCAGCTCTCCAGAGTCGCAGAGTTTAGCCTGGTAGACAACGCCAAATGAGCCGTTACCAATGACCTTAGTGTCCGTGTAGCTCACCTCCTGTGGCCGGTCGGGGCCTTGGCCTGGAGTGGCCACAACTGTTGTTACCTTGCTGCCATCTTTGTCCCCTGAAAAAAAAGAAATGCAAGACAGTCAAGACAAAGCAGTGATAATGCACAGATTTCAGGAGGTCCGGTAGGAGAGAACTGGCATAAGAGAAAAACATGATAGGCTGTGAACCATAAAAATGTCAAATAAAAGCAAAAAATGCCCATCAGAGTTTGTCAAAGCCCATGGTGGCATTTTTAAATTCCTTTTAAGGTCCTAGCAACAGCCTAAAATGCAAAGAATCTCAAATTTAATAAGAGTAAAGGCCATCAAATCATCACGTTTGAGAAGGTAGAATGTTTGCAGTTATTGCTTGAATGAGTGTCTTCATAATTAATTTTCCATCAGTCAATCAACTTATTGTTTCTGCACTAAGAGGCCTTTAACAGAACAGACATTTGACTTGTCACTCTAGTAAAAGCAAAGGTGTTACTAATGACACATTCATGATGGTTCTGTTCAAAGTGACTGTAACACAGTGTAACAGTGAGCCAGCACGCACCATGGATACCAAGATCATGAAAATGAAGCAGCAAAATGAAATTTAGCTATCATTTATTCCATTATTTACACCTGAGCTTTTCCTGTCTGACATGTTTCATATCTTTACCTCAACCTTCACAGCTGAGATTGCCATGTTTCAGTTTTAAGAGTCTGCTGACAAATTTCTTGATTGACAAAAGCAGAACAACAAGGACTCTGTCTTTAGCTACTGCTTGTTCCAGCAATACGCTGAAAGTAGTAACTCTGCATCTTTAGAATGCTAATGCACTATTTATCAGAACTGCCTTTCACATTTCCAAATTTATGCTTCTCCATCGAATTTACAATGTAGGTAGGCAGTAGCCTACACCATAGCCTGACATGCACCTCCCCAGAAATGTAACTACACACCACACTGACACAAACAACAACCTACAATGTAGACTCTGCACCGATTCTGCGCATCTAGTTTTATACCTTCCTCTCCAATCAGCAAGGAGCTGGCTCTGCTCCCCTGAGATCATGCTGTGAAGACTTTTTTCTGTGTACTCAGGGTCTCTCTCTTTGCCTCACACTTCTCCTCCCCATAGTAGTGTCAAGGGCTAAAGTTCACATTAGCTGGTAGTTAAAGGACAACCAGGCAAGAATGTGTGTTGTAAGAATGTGTGCTATATCTATACGTCCGACTCTCAAATAAGTCCCCAAACTTCTGCATGTCCCCTGCGACAAAGCCTCCACACAACACCTGCACCCCCTCTAAATCAAGTCTTATTAGCATATGCCTTTATCACACAAATGGCAGCAGAAAAACACTGTACATGAGCCAAAACCCCCACACACCTAACACAATCAAAATATCTTTGACATAAAATATGTCTAATTTTAGTTGCTGAGACAGTCAGCCACCAACACATTTGTCAGCAGCTCACTGTGGGTACAAAAATCATGTTGATGGATGGATTAGCGGTGCTTAATAACCATGGTATGGTTATTTCACAGACACTTCACGCAGCATGTGGGAGGAGACCACCTCCACGAGGCCGCCACTGGCAGGCCACAGCATCCTTTCCATAAAGGGTTAAAGTGACCATCTCACACTGACCTCTACGAGCCTAAGATAAGTCGGCATGTTTGTTTTAAATTTTAAAAGAACATACTCCATGGGCCAATTAACCCTGCGTGGCTTAAATTATTTTAACGCAAGAATGTCAGTGTTTTAACGTAGACAGTAACACAGAGCACAGAGGTCCACTGGTATTACCATTGTCATACCCACTTGCCTGCTGAGTTTACTTTCAAGCAGGGCTATTAATTTTTACACAAATAGAGCCTGCACCACCCAGACTTAAAATAATCATTTTATGTGTGTGTTCCTGTTAGTGTGTGTTCTGTGTGACCATTGAGTGGTCCAGTTACTGACGATATGGTCACAATCAAAGAATAAGGAAAGGGAGGCTGGGGGAAAAGTGAGGGGTTTTAGAGACCAACAGCATTTCACTCTCCAGGAAGGAGTCTAGAAAGAGAAACTGAACACAGATTCTGTAACGACAGAAATAGACTGTGAGAGAGAGAGACTGAGAGAGAGACTGAGAGAGAGACTGAGAGAGAGACTGAGAGAGAGAGAGAGAGAGAGACTGAGAGAGAGACTGAGAGAGAGAGAGAGAGAGAGAGAGAGAGAGAGAGACAGAGAGAGACTGAGAGAGAGAGAGAGAGAGAGACTGAGAGAGAGAGAGAGAGAGACTGAGAGAGAGAGGAATATGACTCTGCCTACATATTCCAGCAGGGCCATTTCTATGACGCCTCTGCACTTCCTCAAACCGTGAGAAAAGTCTGTGCACACTTACACACAGGCGCACACACATATACAAGTCTCAATGAGATCTCATACTGGTGCAAAAATTCATTTTCATAATCTGTCAATCTTCATGCAGATTCACTTTAATTTATATTGGCACAATAACACCCATTAATGAGTGAAGGATTATCTTCAACATGTGCTTGCAGCGTTGCCAATGTTACTTTGTCAAACAGCCACATTATAACTATATAACAAATCAAAGAGGATAATTTCATGTACATATGCTGCATTACTCAGCTACAAAGTGAGACAGGAGAGAGAGAGAGAGAGAGCTGGTGGAACTTTTAGCCCGAGGCGTCAATAGTTTATTTAGGTCACCAAGCTAGTTCAGGCCACAACTGAATATGGGAAAAACTACACTACTGTTGAGCAGTTGGAGGACACATGTTAGGCTACTTAAAAGCTTGTTACTGATGTAAAATGCATCACAATGTTTTTCTACAAAAGCTGTACCTGACAAAATGAGCACAATTCATCATGTAAAAACTGGATCATGTTGATTAACTTGATCCAAATATGAGTAAACAAGACGAGAGCGGCAACAATTCGTCAGTTAATTAAGAAAATGTATCCGCAAATGAATCAATAATGAAAACAGTCATTCGTTGCAGCCATAAACGAGACCATGGCTTTGCACAATTCTGTTGTCACTCAAACATGGGAGTATTTTCCTGATGTAAATTTATGACTGTAATCAAATGCACTGAAGATGGCACCATATTAATAAGAACAGAACCCAAACACACCACAAATCAAAGGAAATGTTATTGCAGGCATGTATGAGAGTAAATAAAAATCTGATCTTTTTAAATGATGTTCTGAAATTCTCGTTCTGAGTCTTGTTCACAGAAAAGGTCACGGGCTTGTGTAAATTCAGTCTGACACACAGTGTGGGAGGTTTAAAGTTTGAGCTTTCAGATTTGCATCTGCACTGCTTTTTGCTTTTTGTCTGTAACCAGAAAAAAAAAAGATCAGATATTATGTGATTTTTTTGCTATAAATACAAATGTGCACATTCACAAAATTGAATTATGCAGCATTTCTACACAAAGGTTTATAAAGGGGACATAAAGTACAATCACAGGCTTTAAAGTGATTTAAATAAGCTCAAAATCTTACTGACCTTTATTTGAGTGCACAATTCACTCCTTAGTCACTTCCTCACAAATGCAGAAATAGACTAAAAGTACTATTCTGCCATGCATATGTTGAAAACCTCCACTAAAATAATCCAAAATTATTAGTACATTTGAGGTGTTTAAGAAAATATGTTAACATACAACCATTCAGACATGCATCCATACTTCTTTAGCCTAATTTAAAGTGCTATTACAATTAAAATTATGAGGTGGCTATGCTGCATCTGGAGAACACCACACAAACTCCTGATTTTAAACTTTAGTTCAGTGACATTTTAGAGTTAAAAATATGAAATGTTACTATATAAGACAGTACCAAGTTGTAGCGCTGAAATTATTCATTTACTGACTGAAAGATGAGGGAACATTTTCACACCATTCATGTCGTATCACTATGAGTGAATGCGCCTGCCAAATTGTCCATGTGTTCATTGATCTTTGAAAATTGGCAAAAAAAGAGGCTACATTAACAACAGACATCTAATAGCTGTGTGGCTGTTAAATTATAATATCACACACACTGAAGTGACATAGTATTCCAAAAACAAAAAACTTTCTTACTTGGATTATGTGTTAGTGCGCTAGGTCTCAAATATAAAATGTAAGGAACATTAATGGGTTTTGGTACATGGCACCTGTGGACTCCAGGTGAAATTGACATTTGTGAGGAACGTATTAAGGGATTTGCTACATTCCTCAATGCTAAAACCCGATGTACCACCAACAAAAGCATGTGTGCATTTTGGTAATGTGTGCCCAATGCAAAGTGTTCCGACACTGCTCCACCGCTGCAGGGTTGATGAGATAATTCACTATACCGGAACATTCCGTCACAGGAATGCCATTGCTGATGAACTAGACAAGCATGGATACCTCAGAAAGTGCACTGAGGTATCAGTGTGTTTCTGACCAGGCACTGCATAGACTCTTAAATATCAGAGTGGTGTGAAGCCTGCAGAGCTGTGGCTGCCCAGTCCTGCCACTACACTGACTACATGCACTGGACTGAGCAGAGATTGATCACCCTCACATGTCTTTTTTCCTTAAAGCACAGCTCTATTTTGAATCCTGAGTGATTCAAATGATTATTGTCTTGTCTGCAAGTACTGTCGTTTCATTTGAAATAAAAAAGTGTAATTAGTTCATTTTATTCCCATCATCACTTGCTGAATGTGTGAGGGGTGCAGAAAGGATAGAGGAGGAAAGAGGAAAAGAGGGAGAGAGAGCTGCAGCTTTGAAATGCTAAACAAGCTGCTCATTGTTCTTGCCCAGCTGCCTCACCCCAAAAAACAAAACCTAAGAGTGCTCACGTGGGTGTGTCAATGTATGTATATATGCGTGTGTCTGTGTGTGTGTTTCGTTCTGCCTGTGTAGGAGCACTGGGTGCATTCACTCAAGGATCATGCACACTGGTACAGCTGCTTGAGATCATCATCCAAGTTATTCACACATTGTATACGTGTGTGGACAAATGTGTGTACTGGGATGGTAAAGTTCAGGTTAACACTAGGTGACATCCAGGAGAAGAACATACATATCAACAAGAACAATTATAACACAGCTAACACTGTAAATCATGTACAGTACCTCTGAATGACAAACCTGATATTAGATCAAGAAGACATACCAAAAGAAGAACATAAATGTTTCTGATGGGTTTATGTATGCTGAAACAATTAGTTAATTAATCATTTGAACAGAACATTAATTTGGAAATGTTAATAATTTTCAATCATTTGGGTAATTTTACTAAAATTAAATGATGGGGTGAAAAATATTAAGCTAAATGACCTTGGTGTCAAACATCTCAAATTTTGCTTCTATGAATTCATGAAGGACATTTTCACTTTTTTGACATTTTATACTTCAATTACTGATTCAGCAAATATAAAGAGCAGATAAACTGATAATAAAATATTCGTTGCAGGCCCACATTTGAGTTAAGCTAAATCCCCAACGCTCGCTCACAATATTTTTAACTACTACTACTACATGTGGGTTTGACTCCTGCTGCTTTCATGTTGCATTTAAATTAAACTAAGGGTGCAGGATAGGCTATATGGTATCTGAAAGAAATCTTTACTATTACAGCCAAGAGGTAAAGGACAGTTGCTGCCATTTTACTCAGAATTACCCAAAACTGGAGTATGAGTCTAATTCAAACTGTAAGTCCAATAAAATGCAACATTCAAACTACACATACACATAACATAATGTTACTATAACCAAAGCCAAATTTCATTGCTAATATTATACAGTTCTACATTACAAGTTTAGTTTAAGTGAACAAGTACAGCTACTTCTATTATCTACATATTATATATAGAGCATCTGTGACCACCAGTATGAGAGACGTCAAAACAAATCCTGAATCGTGTTCATCAGCTGGACACCAGCCTGACTGTTTCAACATGTTCTTTTTGTACCAGGCCATGATACCTATGGATTATATGAAAACAGGTTACTTAACCACTAACTGAATAATGTAATGTTAAATTGAGTTCAGTGCTCAACAGGCAAAGTTGTTCTGTTCTTCCAATTAGATTAATTCTCTGACTCAACCAATTCTCTGGGCATGAATGGCACAAAAATTGTTCAGTTAGATTTTTATTGGACCTAATGTCTCAAATTGTCTGGTCAGTCAGTTTTGGAACACAATTCAATAATCATAATGGCAAAAGAAAATCTGAAGACTTCCCCTTTAAACATTTTATCACTTAGTAATCAACAGCTCTACACATCTCTATGGGGATGAACAGCACACACACAATTAATTGAGCAATACCAGCTTCAGCCTTCAATAACAGAAGAGTCTGTTGGAGGCAAATGTTTTCAAGTTGAGAAATCACTGTGAAACTAATACAACACTTAGACCACAAGGTCAGCCTCACATTTTCTGCTAATTCAATAATTTATGTCTCCACAACAATTAGGCCAAATATTCCCAGTCCAGCCAGCAAAAGACTCTTTAAGTGAAAAGCATTTTCCTCTAATCAGAATAACACCACCATGAACGATGCACACTGACAGAAACACACCAACACTTCAACGCTCATAGCGGCCTGGTAGCTCAATGGGATAAGCATCAGACTGGGATGCAGAAGGTGGCAGGATTGAATCCCAGCCCAGACCCCATACCAGGTGTGTCCTTGAGCAAGGCACTCAGCGCTAGCTCCCCGGGCGCCGCGTGTGGCTGCCCACTGCTCCCCCCGAGTGGGGGATGGGTTAAATGCAGAAGTCAAATTTCATTGTAACATGTCAAATGTAATCAATGACAATAAAGCTGATTATTATATCTAGGGCAAGACAAGTATTGGGCTTGGGATGGGAATGCATCTTAATGTTCATGTGTGAGTATCCCAGTCCACTGACTGGTATCTAGTGTGAAGGCCCATAGGAGAGCCTCAGCTTCAGGCCTCACACAACATGACCACATTGCAACCTTAGCACCATAACAGCCTCAGTTTTCCCTCACACGCCTAAATGTGTGTCTACATGTAAGATAAGAAATGAGTGGACAGTAGCTAGGCAGACAGTAATTAATCATTAATAATGCATTTCAATCAGCTAAAAGAGTGTAACAAAGTCAGACTTGTTCCATGCAAGTGCAATGCAGGCTTTAAGACAGAGAAACTATGCATCTACTGATAGATACATGAAACAGATACTCATATGGCCAAACTCCTAAAGGAAAACCTGAACTAACAGTCTATTGTACACATACCCTGTGATAAAATGCTAAAATATGTATGTTTACAAAGAGAATGATTGGCATAAAACACGCACTTAAGTTGAATCAATTGTAATATGTCTTGAAATTGTAGAAGAGATGATATAAAGCTGAAAATAACAGATAAGTGTCTATGGACCAAACTGCCTGCCACCCTTGTTCCGCAGCTAGGCCTAGTCAGTAGCATGTCTGTAATCTCTGCAGCTAGTCTATTATCAGCCTTTTTGAGCCGGATACGTTAACAGGGCAACACTCCCTGCAGTCGTCCTGATGTGTGATTTCAAAGAAATTGGGATCAGTGAAGCAGCCGTCCCCGGGATCACGTCAGTTTCCACCGAGTCAACTATGGGCGCACCTTCCGCTTTGACAGTTGCGTAATAGACCGAACTATCGCTGTGGCTCTACTCCTTATACACGTTGCTGCTATGTAGCAATACAGCCACGAGATCTAATCTACATCCAAAAGAACAACAATCCGTCTGGATCCCAGATAGAAGGAGCAGGCTTCTTTTTTTTAACCTGTGCCGGTGCCAACACCACCTTCCTCTGGCCCAGCCCAGCCCTACCCGGCGCGGCCTGCTAACCCAGGCTGACCGGCCCCGGGACGGCGCAGCGGTGTGTGCTCACACCGTGTGTGTGTGTGTGTGTGTGTGCCACACAGAACCAGCCAATCTCAGTCAGTGACTCAGATACATGACAGGGCTAAGCTATCCGGAGCTAACGTCACTTACTCGCTTGACACATTTTCAGCCTGGTTACTGAGGAGACATTTAGCGAGGATTTGAAACGTTAGCCCAGTTAGCCCCCCGCCCGGTGCATGCAGAAAAGGTAAGCTACTCTAGTATTACAGGGGTGTACTTACTGCTGACTTTCATGCTGCCGAAAGCAGAGGGCTGCGGCACTGGTTTGCAGCTCTCCGCGAAGGATGTGGTCCTGGGCCGACCCGACATGATCCAATCCCTTTGATTCTCTCGACTCGGAGATTGTGACTTGCTAAACGGCAGGGCTGGTCGATTTGCCGAACCTTCTCATCCAAAAACAGGATGACAGTAGATGAATAACACTACAATTCAGAGGGAAGACTGACAGAAAGGGACCCCTTTATCCCACGATCCTTCACACTAGTTCGTATCACCTAATAAACGACCCTTCCTTTCCCACCAGCGGTCGATCACAGCATCATTTCCTCCTTATAATCCAGGTTTTCTTTTAGCGGGCCTTTGAAGACACGTCTCCGACTAAAATAGTCATGAATCTGGCCTCTCCCTGTGGCCCCCCGATTAAAACCAATCGCGATTTCTTTCTGGAACCTGAAACAGTTTTACGAAGATGAAGAGGGCTGAATTCAGATGTTGTAGGTGCTGATCCGGAGCGGATCAAAGGTAAATGCGGCGTTTTCTTGACGATTCGGGACACATGCAGTTGCTTTTCATATCCCGATGTGGAGGCTCAATGATCCGACTGCCATGGCGGCTCCCTCGCTATACCCTAGCCTACAGACCGTCCAACGGAAAATCGGCCAGTTGCCACAGTCTTCTTCAACGAATTGAATGGCTTTACGTTGACTCGAAACCCGCACTCGCCGCTGTCAGATTTCGGTATCTTCACCCAGAACCCCAGGAGCAGCGAGCTTTTCAGAAAATGATGGTCTTTAAGTAAAGAGTGCGACGATACTGAATTTCTTTTTTTATTCCTTCCCCATAGGTTTCGGGCTCGCTGTCTTTGTCACTGCGCACGTTAGCTACGTCATTACCGCAAAGGTTACAGGGAGCGCTCCGCTATCGCGGCAGGACGTTCACGCTGCTGACGTAATCCGCGATAGAGAATAGAAAAACTGTGAACGCGCAAACGGTGAATCTGGGGTGGCCGATTTCGCCAATCAGAGAGGCTATCCTTCAGGAATGGGCGTTGCCCATGTTCCGGTCGTCCAATAAGAACGTCGCTCCTGAGCACCACATGGCATAATTTGCTTGGCACCGCCCTCAGACTTCAAAGGCTTTTCCCCATGCCGAGATAGGGACAATGGGCGGATCTGCTCCCAGGATTGATGACTCTCTCGGCCAATGGAGCTCCAAAATCAGACTGCCAGTTCAAATTGACCCAGCTGTCACAGAGTACCGGTGGTCATGAAGCACTGTTGCTATGTTAGAAACAAACGCCTCTCCTCTGTCTCGACAATTTTAAGTTTATACGACCCTTTGTCACATTAAATGATTAATGCTCAGTACTAATATTAATGTGTGTGTGTACTGTTGTCCTAACTCTTTATCCAGGTTAATTCCACCATTACAAGTATGAATTGTCTATTCTTCTCAATATGTGTTGTGTTTTATGTAGGAAAGCCAAATGTATTACTATTATGTTTCTTGCAAAGAGGATTCTGTAATTGCATATCATTGTGCATTCCTGCATTAAAGTAGACAATAAAATGAAGATTGTACATTTCCAATCAGTGTAATATGAGTTTAATCAAAGCAACTGACCTGATGGTCGTGAAAAATCCCTGTGGCTGCTGTTTTTCATTTCTATTTGGTAATAATTATGTTATAAGCACTATAAAAACCTCCACTGTGTAATATATGAAGAATGGTGTGGATAGCTGTGGATATTGATGGTATTTGGAGAAATACCACTAATAGAAAGAAACATATGTGTTTCTATTATTTTTATTCCTATACAATTCCTTAGTATGCTTCCTCCTCATCTTAGACAGAAAGCAGGTCACTTATCTTGGCTTGGAAGGAAAGTATTTCCTACTGCTCAGTGATGCTGGTAGTCAGTCTTTTATGTGGTTTATTATACTCCCTTATAACCTATATCAAAGGGAATTTCTCCCAGGCTGCCCTTCAATTGTTCATTTGCAGAACAGACGGCAGCAACATCTCAAAAACAGGCAGATGAGCAGACGTAATGCAAGTCACTGTTTTCCCTTCATAGCAACACCTCCCCCGGCAAACACACATTTTCCAATTAGAGAAAGAGTCCTTGCACATTGCATATCTAAAATAACACATATACTGACATACAACAGACCTATAGCAGGGTAGTATTCCAGTTTAGGAATGATGTGGGTGGCTTTAGTGTGTCCGTTTTCTCGGGAGGAGGTATGTGAGAGTGGGTAGGAGTTATTAGGAGCTGATTTTCCCATGGCCACCTTGCAGTGCATCATGCCAGTGGTTTCTTTTTGGCTTTTCATGCGGTGGTGGCTCTTTCATAGTTTAAAATAAATAAAAACAGGAGCTTAAGAATGTACATGATGGTGTGAGTTTCTTATATAAAAAAAACAGGTGAGGATTTGAAGATCAAAGGGCAGCAGGACACTCCCTCTTTCACACATTCAGATCCTCACATTCAGTGTGACAAATACTTCTATTAACTGTGACCTTTGCATATAAGACACTGAATGATTCACGACAATAATACTGAGAAAATAATTAAGTGTATAAAAGTGATAGAAGTTACCTCTTTTCACTAGTTGCTCTGACAGGGTGCGATGTCTCATAAACCATCTACAGATAGGGAGCATGTGACAACATATGTAGAGCAATGTACAGACCATATAGGGCATTTCAAAATTAAAGCAAAGCACAGGACAACAAAATGCAATTCTGTACACCAAAATATGTACTAATAAATAATAGAATAAATATAGCATATGTATAAATGTTAATACTGTGTACATTTGAACAGATCTATGAAATCCAGTTTTTTTGCTAATCTAAATGTAAGACTTACACATGTTTAGAATCTGAGGGTTTTCATCTGACAGCAGAAAAGTACAAACAAGGCCATAAGTAATATTAAAAGGAAGACAGTATTGAGTGAGCTACAAATTTTTAGACTACTGCTAATCACTACTGGTCTTATATGTAAAAGAATCGCTCTGTCTCACATGTAAAGATTCAAGAACACCAACCCTCTCTTCATACGGGATGCAAACACATTGCTATTACAAGCTACAGTAAAATATCTACCATTATAGGTGCACATAAGTTTTTTACACATGAACTTTGTTTGACTTCAAATCTAATTTTCTTACAACATGAATTCAAGTGGTGGAAACAGATGACCCTGTAAAGTGCAGTAAAGCTGGGCTCATACAAAGGTAGGTTTGAGGTCTTCTTTGAATACCACAGGGTGTGGGGAGCGGTAGAGGCCAGTGAAGCCTTCATACTCGCTGTCTGAGGAGTCTGAGGAGCTGGCTGAGGACAAGAGCGAGCCCCGCTGCAGGCAGGAGTCGCAGTAAGGACGATGGTAGTAGCAATAATCTGTTGAGCTGCTAGAGTCTGAGTCCCAGTATCCACAGGAATCTCTAATGTGTCTACGGTGCTGCTTATCATCACCCTCTGCTATCACATCAGGTGAATCTGTGCGACCGTGCTCTGCACTACATTTGTAAGACCTTGAAACACACCTCTGACATTTACTAATCACTCTATGCCCTTCTGCTTCCTCCTCCTTGTTCGCCTGTAGCTCAAAGCCACTGCTGTGATCCTGGAGGAGGGTACCATCCACAGTGACCCTATCAGGATGCTCACATGGATTTTGCTGTTCACAGTTTTCCCTTGTCTTTCCACAACCTGTGTAGAAGCAGGGAGGGGTCAAACCTCTTCTAGATGCGTGGAAGGGTGGCCGTCGTTTCCTCATTGCATAAGGGGAGATGCTAGGGTGGAGAACAGGTGGATGAGGCGAGCGTGGTTTCCGCAGGGAGAGTGAGGAGATTGTGGAGGTTTTGAGTTGAGAGGGCCTCCTGGCTGCCTGACCAGGAGATCGAAGTGTGGTCTCTATGACTGCATCCACACTCAGCTCTTGGAGAATCTCCTGCAACTGCTCATTGCTAACGAAACCAGTCAGTCTGGCATTTGGTCCCAAGTGAGATGTTAGTGACCTGTGACTGCCTAAAGCTTCAACCTGAAATGGGTTTAATCCTTTGTGGCATTGTAGGGAAGTGACAAAGTTAACTGTCTCCTCTGTTGTTCTGAGTAGTCCAGAGGATGGAAGGGACATGGGTTGTTTAAGATCTTCTTCTGTTCTGGACTCAGATGTGTCTTTGTCTAAAGGAGCAGACACACTGTTCTGATTTTCAACTACATACATATTATCAGATAGAGCAGAGTGGTTTGAGGAGTCTAGAGCAGTGGGATACTCAGAAGATGGTGTGACAGCAGCAGCAGTCAGATGAGGGGGTGAGAGCTGGGATTTAGGGTCTATCTGAGGTAGAGAAAAATCAGACTGAATCTCAGTGGTCTGAGTGCAGGAGGAGTTGAGGTTGGTGGCAGAAGAGTCCATGTCTGGGTCCTCGGGGGAATGGCTCGTTGACATGAGTCGCAGGAGTTTATCCTTGGCATTGTTCACCTGCTCCTGCAGACTGTCAATCACAGCATTTTTCTAGAAATGGTACAGACCAACACAAGAAAAAAACCGATTTTGAGATGCAGAGCAAATAATTCTAGTGGAGAAATCTACCTCTAAACATAATTTGTATACAGTTCCCTGGATGTATAATTTATTTTTGAGTCCATTAAATTTCTCTGCCAGTTTCCAGTGCATGCTGTTGCATTATGATGATGCTTGTTTCAGCTAACAGAGACACTCTTCTGTCTAAAAACATGCAAAATCTGGCAGTACTGTTGCCAATTAAAGACATTTCCTTCTGTTGGTCTCATGTGAAACTGTTTCATGTCTAGATTACTTTTAAGGCTTTATGTTTGGAAATGTGTTTTGTATTGTCTGATGATCAGTGGTAGCAGATGACTGAAAGTCTACACCAGCAACTCTATGAAACTGTGCTTTGAGGCAGCAGCAGGGTCAATGAGTTGATCCCTGACTCCTCTGGTCCACATGTTAAAGTCTCCTTGGGTAAGACAAAGAACCCCAAGTTGCTCCTGTGTGTGTTGTTGTTGAGTAGGTGATGTAATTAGTTTTCCAGGTATTTGATTGTAAAGCAAAGCTATAGACACATTCAAATTTTATTTGGTGTCAGAGGAAAAGTCAGTGTAACACCGTGACAAAATCCATGACAATCTATTTAATAGTTGTTTTAGTCTGGACCAAAGTTTTACCAACTGACCTGCCAGTTTACCATTACCCATTTTGCAAAAAAGAAGCATTGTGTTAAGATGAAGTATAATCTAAATCAGTGAAAACCAATCAAAATAAAAAGAATCTGTATTATTGTATTGTAATATAATTCAAGCCTAGCTTCCTAAGGTGCAGTACCTCATTAAGGAGTTTTTTCATGGAGTTGTTCTCCCCCACCAGGTAGTAGATCTCGTCCTGGCTGTACACAGACGGCTGGCTCTTACTGGGGCTGCTGAAATACTTGGCCATCTGATTTGGGTTGTTCTGATCCTCTTCAAATTTTCGCCACTGGGTGAGCTGCATGGTGGTGAGTGTGAGATTTGGGGGGAGTAAAACATCATACATAACAGAAACTTTCAACTATTGATGCCAAACACACATCACCTGGCATGGAGTATTTTAACCAGGTGTGATTGTGTGTATTGCTCATTGTTGAAATATTCCCTTCCTCTCCACAAGAGATCATTCCTTCATTGTAAGATAAACCCACTGCCAGACACGTGGAGAGTCATAAACCTGTTTTCAGCACCCTTCATACTTTTGACTCATAAACATCTTCTGTGTGAATCACACTCCACATAGACATGGCTTACAGACACGCATATGGAAAACAGAGCAGTGAGCACCACAATCACTTGTAGAATTTACTACTTTTGTCAAATCAGAAAAAGAAAGTCGTAAACATATTTGTCATCTGTTTGTTTATCATATACTTTCTGCTACAATGTTTTTAATGCTGGTTTCCAGGCATAGTATTGCATAATTAGATGATAGTTCTGGCTAGATAATAAAATCCCCCTCCCTAGTGGTTTCTGCGTTAAATATACTATAAAAAGTGTCAGTTTCATCACAGACAACAAGAATATAACATTGGTGTTTTTTCTAAAAAAGTATCCTGAACCATTTTTTGCTAAAATAATAATAAATCATTTCTGAGAACATTTCCTCAGCATTTCTGTGCGTCTTGTATGCATATGTTGTGGTGGTTTTTCTAACCTGAGGCACAAACAACATGCAGTTAGTAACCAGTGTGCAGATGAAGATGGCTCCAGCCACTGTGCTGTAGACCAGGTTGGGCCAGGACTTCAGAAATACAGATACAGGGACAGCTACAGCAGAGGAGACGGTAACCAAAGTGACAGCAGTTATTATGGTGGGAGACTGGTTGACTGGAGGGTGGCTGACGTTGCTGGTCAGTCCAGCCAGATAAGTGCCGTAGAGAAGAAGACAACCCTAAAGAAAGATATAGGGACAAAGTAAAGACAAGTTAAAGCAGCACATTGAAAAGTATCATTCTGCTGACAATATGTTTTGTTTGTCTATGTTAAATACTGTGTCTTTTTGGCTATGAATGAAAGACTATTTCTATGACATGAGTAACAGTCCTCTGGTTCAATAAAACCTGATTTGTTGAGGGACTTCAAACAATTACTCTGCTCCAAACATGTAATATTCACCCATTGTAATGTCAGGTGTTCTTCTGAATTTAAATGCTAGCTTTAACTGACAGATTTTAATTTACATATTCATTAAATTTTTGAAATCTAACACACACTACATACATTATGTACACGCAAGTCATGAAATATGAGGAAACTTCTCTTACTCTGACAGACTAACTCTCAGGTATGTTATCTGTAAGTCATCATAACTATGAAGAATGTCAAACCAATCATTTTTTCATGGCATGGCATTTATACATACTTTTAAGGTCACATACCTTCTGAACAGCAATAACGATAACCCACAAATCTGAGTATGCAGAGGAACAGGAGTCTAGCTGAGACAAAGAGTAGGAGATGTCTTTCTCCACCACCTACATCAGAGGAAATAATTCTCTATCAGCTTATTAAAACCTGAATATATTTGGCTGTGACACTAAATATCAGTTAGTTTGTGCTTTTCTCAAAGTCATAAAGTTTTCTAGCAGTTTCACATAAATCAAATAGTCATAATTTTACATCAATAAGCATTAAGATGAAACCACTATCCTCACACTGATTTTAAGTTAAACAAAAACTTTATTAAACTCTTTATTAGTTTTACTACTTGCTGTACATCACCACAAATTCACCATTAAATCGCACCTTGACAACAGCTCTGACAGACTGTGAACACCTGATAGGATCTGTGAGATTCCACGCAGCGAGAACCAGCATGTCCACTAAGATCAACAGAGCCACCATGCACATCAGCTGGATGTCTCTGATAATCTGAAAGGCAAAACAAAGTCACCAGCAACATCAGAAACAAACCTATTTCAACCATATAGCATTTTCAGCCACTCTGTGGATTGTCCTAGTTAGAAATTCATGGAAGAAAAAAAACATTCCATAATTGCACCAATACTCAGTTGTGGAATACATGTGCCAGGATTTATTTGTTTGAATGAGTCGAATCTTCAAAAATCTTGGTAGGAAATAATAACAACTAATTGAATTCACACCAAAAGCAAATATCTTTTCTGTGGCCCTAAACATTATTTGGCGAATACCCTGGAAACCCAGTAGCTATTAAAAAAACAGACATCTTAAGTGAAATGTAATAAGGTAGCTATTAAAGTCAGCAACTTCATACGTGGCCTGAAAATGTCAGCCATTCATCTTGTTTGTTTGTTTGTCTGTTTGTTAATTATTATTACATTTACATGTATCCTGCATTGACTAAAATAAACATGGTACAAGTTTGCATACTGAAAACAGAGGCGACCACCAGAAGGCCAGAGGAGCATGCCTACCACTCTCTTGTCAGGCACCCGCTGGTTGAACACTCTGTACAGTCTCCATGTCTTCCCCAAAATGGGGCCAAACACCAGAGTACTGCCGATACAAAGAGTCCACATCCGAGCCTACAGAAGAGAGTAGAGGATTATTATCTAGCAATTATTTATCCAGTTATGTAATGGATGACTGATGGTGATATGTGTGCTTACTTGCAGCACAGCTGTAGATGGTCCACCTTGTGAGTGTGCTCGTTCGTCAAAGGCAAAAAGGAAGCCGCTGCTATACGTGAGAAGGCTTCCAAAGAGAGTCAGGACATTCAGGTTTGGGCTAGACATCTTCACTATCCTGATAATGCAACATACACAAAATGACTCAATTTACTTCAAATATGTCTTTGTGTTTATAGAATGTATTTCACTTTGCACACTACCTGTTGTTTTTGAAGCGCAGAGTAAAAAGAAGGAAGCACAAAGTCAACAGGATGCCACAGGAGAGCAGTGTCCACACCACAGCACTTAGCACAGGGGACAGTGGTCGCTTTGGGAAAGCCATCTGCACACACATGTATACATACAAACCCTTTAAAATCACATTTATTGCAGATATAGCTGGAATACACCTACATTATTTGATTACTGTTCGTATCTAAACTTTCACTTTGGTGTAAAAGCAAAAAAAAAAAAAAAGTACACAGGATTAATCTGAGGAAACTAAACTTTATTAAGGCAAACAGAGCAACACACATGATAGTAGAGCTGTAGTAACATTCATCTGAAAATGATAAATGATTAAAAGAAAGTTGAAAACATTCAAGCAATTTTTAAAAAATCAACAGGCAAGATGATCAGAGGGGCAGAGTTGACCCCTTCTTGATTACGATGGGGGTTAAAGTAGGGGAAAAGTCTTTCAGTGAATGAGTATCCAGTGAAAGAGTAGATATGAGTGGCAGAGTCCACATTGTAAAAGGAAACCTGCCCCCACTCCAGATCCACATACACCCCGACTCTCTGGGGCCTCTCGATCAGTGGCACACAAGTAGGAGTGCTGCTTAGTGCCCAGTAGCTCTTGTCCTTTCTCATACCCAGAGTCCAGTAGCCTGTTTCAGGGCTGAGCATATTCCCTCCTTTTCTGTTGACAGATTCAAGCCCAACTCCAATATCCCACTCTGTCTTCTCTTTAACCTGGACCTCAAAATAGAAGTTGCCTGAGGAGAAACCCTCCTTTCCCAAAATACTAAGGCCAGGGTAAAACCTCTCAGGGTTGTCAGGGAGGTTCAGTACTACATCACTATGATAGACCTGTTTTTTGTTTTCAGACAGCACCAGTTTGGGGTGGGCTGTGTCAGGATCCAGAGTTATATCCACAGCACACTGCCGTGCCCTCTGAAATTCAGCCTCGCACAGCCTCTTCACCTCAGCCTTCACTGTCTCTTCTAGTTGACATGCTACTTTCCTGACTGCTCTCCTCAGCACACCCACATATACAGCAGCTACACAGGTCTCAGACCAGTCTTTAGCAGCTGGCAGTGTAGAGATTGTTGGAAAGCTCTTGACAAGGTAGAGGTCGTCTTTGGCATGTGAGAGATGCTCCAGCTCTGCGTTTCTGTGCCTCAGCTCATCGATCTCCTGCTCTACCTCCATGATTAGTCCGCTGGCATTGACTTCAACTTGCGTCTGCTTTGCACCAATCGCTTCCATCACCTCAGCTTGGCCTCTCTGGACAAGGTACAGAAGTTTAGTGAAGACTTGCAAACTCTCCTCAATCTCTCTTTCTGTGTTTCCTCTGCTGAGCTGAATGGTTCGATTGATTTTGCTGATATTCTGCAGTCGGCTGTCAATTACTTTTTCCACCTCTTCATTTATCCTTCTGATTTGGGCTCTCCTGTCCATGCTCTCGTAATCTATAGGTACAGTGTGATGGGCCTTGTGGTCGTTCTTGGTGCAGATCTGGCACACACAGGTCTGGTCAGTGCTACAGAAAAGATCCAGGAGTTTTTCATGCTTCTTGCACACTCTGTCTTGCATGTTCATCAGTGGACTGATCAAGTGGTGTTTCTTAAAAGTGCCTAAAACTTGATGGGGCTCCAGGTGAACCTCACAGAAAGAGGCAAAACAGTCCAGGCAGGATTTTAGAGCTGTGACTCTTTTTCCAATGCACACATCACATGAAATGTCTCCTTTACGGCCCAAACAGTTGTCCACAGCACTGTTTTTATTTTCATCTATATTCTCCACCACCTTCTTGAACTGAGAAGCAACCTCTGATATAAATGTGTTAACTTTGAGTTCAGGCCTACTGTAGAACTTCTGCTTACACAAGGGGCACTGCGACATATTTGAATTCTGCCAGTATGTGTTAATGCAGTCCCTGCAGAAGTTGTGCCCACAAGGAGTGGAGACTGGTTGGTTGAACAAATCCAAACAGATAGGACATTGAAGCTGCTCCTTGGATAGCACACTGCTAGCAGTAGCCATATCTGGGAAAACATCCAAAATGAAAAGTAGGTGAGAGTTTACCCCAATCAGTTTACCCCATGCTCCTTTTATTTTTTTTCTCTCCACTATACTATCAGGTTTAAAAACAGTTGTGCCTCATGAGCTGTCTACATCCACAAATAGTAGCAAATGCAATGGTGTTACATTTCACCAAAAAAAATTCGTTTTAGCTGACAGTTTTTACATGAGCAGAGTTCAACAAACAATAATAAACAGGGGTTGTTAGGACATTAAAATAAAATAAAAGAGTAAGTTAAAATACAATCTTGTCACATGATTCACTACCACAATAAAGTAAACACATCGTTCCCTTTGCCTTGGGTGAAGATCTATACTTTTAGAATGATGCAAACATCATAAAGCATGAAAGAAATCAAAGAGATAACTCACCTTTTTTCTATGTGGTGCAGCACAGAAGGGAAAGGAGAGTTTGTGTTCCCTGACACAGTGTCTTTGCTACCTTAATTTCTATTTTAAAAGTCGCATTATACTTTGTGGTGCCCGCCTCATGTTGCTGATCTCCATTCGCTCTTCTCTTAAAGGCTCCAGTGACAGATGATACTAAACATAGTTTCACTAGTCCTTCCCCTTTACCTTTCTGGATCTCTCCTACTGAAATGACTTTTTGAATGGAATAATGTCACATATTTGCTATGTTTTCATCTGAAAATATGTGACTATGATCGAAAACTTCCAAAATTCACCAACAGCACCAGTAGACAAAATAATCTTTAACCAAATATTTTGCTGGTGTGCATGCATGAGCCTGAACATTTGTTAGCACTGTGTGGAAATGTCATTTGTGTGTATATATAGAAGGAATAGATTCACAGAAAGATGTGTATGGCTGCACACTGCATTTTCAAACCTCAAATATAGTTTGTACATTATATATATGTTCTTGTTATTGTTGAATTCAACATAATGTGCATGCATGTCGTTGTGTTTGTGAGATTACCATGCTGAGCCTGCATAGTCTCTGCAGAATGTCCAGGCCCTCCTGCCTGTTGACTCCTGAGTGGATGAAGCAAGGTAGGGAATCACAGTGGGAGCTGCAGTTCAGCTCAGGCTCCATGACTGACCCCAGTCTGTCCACTTTTAGACACACATCCTGAGGTGTAAACAGACATGATGACATTTAAGAAATAAATCTATAATTCTTTGTAAATACAGCAATTGTAAGGGCTGTAAAAACTTTAAATCCAGTCTGATCATAACACAGCACCTATACATAACACCCACTAAACTGCAAAACACAAGGCACTGGGAACCAGGGAAACACATTTTATGTGAAGTTCTGCTTCTGTCTCCAGGTGTATAATTCACTAAACAGTTGTAAAACTTGTAGTCACCACAGTGTGGTGCTCTCCTAGAAATCTCTGAGCGAAGAAATGATGGGAGTAAGGATGTCATTTTGTACTGCAATGACCACCAAAGAAAGAAGCCAGAGGCACAATGAAACCCAACAGATAATGAGGTATGAGTGAAACTAAGATCACTATAAAAATGCAATAATAAAGTTTTAATTATGCCCTACAACAAAACAAACTGAGAAGCCAGAAGTCAGGATGTGTTACAGGAGGCTTGCTTGTTTCTGCTTATCCTCAATTTCCAACCAGCACTTCACCATTGCAGAGGTGAACCAACACAGGATCACACTCTACCGCAACACAACACAAAAGACAGAGAAAGAACAGCAGTAATACTGCAAGTGAAATTTACCAGAGCCATCATTTCCAGTTTGAGAGAAGACTGCACAATCTGCTTACAGCCCAGTTCTCTAAGACACCTGATACTGATGCTGTAAACTTTGGAGAGTCTCACAAAACAAGTGTTTGTCACTCTTTCCACCGGCATTTTTATGAGGCTACCTGTGCTGCACTGACATGTTGCAGATTTAATTATGCGGCATGGAATCACCGATACCATGATCAGAGCTGTAACTAGCACAGACTGAGAGTGTGATCACTGTAAACACTGAAATGACTCAACTACATGTTGTTGAGACAATGTAATTCTCACTTGTATTGATACCAAGGATGAGTCTTACATATAGGTGAGTTTTTATGTGAGTAGCACTGCTTGTCTCATCATTGTCTGTAGAATGACTAAGATAACCTGAAGGAGTCTGGAATAGTTGGTTTATAGGATCCATCTGAAATTCATAATTAGTGATGGTGAATTTAGTGGCATGAAGTCTTCTAGGTGAAAGTTAAAGAATGTTGACCTACTTCCAAAAATGACTGGTGTTACTAGAACAATGAAACCCTGAGCAACATATCTGGGAAATGTCTGGAGTTCCTGTTCATGTCCTTTTGTCACTTTCCAAGTTTAGACACAGCTCTGCTGCTTCCTGCAGGAAAAGCTGAGGCATTTCCGCCAGGTTTTGAAATTTCTGACTTCATAGGTCTCAACTCGGGAGAGAACCTGCCACCCTGCAGAGGTCAACAACAAAGGTCATCAAAGGTTGGTCAACATCCAGCTTTGGGGTCACTGCGTAAGCAGTGAGAACAGGGCTCATCCCCAGGCTGAGTTAGGTTTTATGGACATGTTTTGACAGTTCAGAATAGTCATGAGGAGTGTCTTTTGTAGTTCTGAAGGCTAAACCGCAAGTAATACCTGAGCTACCTGTGGCATTGAATGTTTTACTTAAATGTAGGGCGGGTCTAACACTGTGTTCAGCTTAGCTTTCATTTGTTCACTTCTTTAAACACAATTTTTCTTTAATTTATTTAACTGTCAGGACTATTTCAAGTATTTCTGACAATCCACTGGGCTCAGGGAGACAGGGTGAGTTTTAGATCACTATAACCATGAGAACCTTTAATTAAAACGGAGTTAAACCCATTTATTGTCCTGTCAGTCTCTTGGTTTCTCCTTTAAGATTAGAGTGTAACCACAGGCGATGCCACATTTAAAGCCCGGTTCAGAGGCCAAAACTGAAACATTCCTCCTCAGTCAGTAATCCGTTTATAAGTTTATTCTTTGATCTGAGTTTGAAATCAATTACTTGGCATTGAAAACCCGCCTCGGGCCTGACACACGTCATTTCTGGGCACATGGTGCATTTTACATCTTGGTTCAATAAATGTTTCACCTACATATCAAATTTTCCTCAAAAGAGATTTCTGATTTCAAGTGAGGAGCCCGCGTCATTCTTGAAACCACTTTAAGCAAAGCATCTGTCGAAATTAAGTTAGTCACCACAGAAAAATACGTAGCTGTTATAAAAGTTAGTTCATTTTTTTTTTTTTTTTTAAATAACCAGTGTTATGGGTGTTTAAAGTATCAGACTTGTAGACAGTTGTGTTTGGCAAAAGAGCCGCGTAAAAACGCGCTCAGTCACAGCTGTATTAATTTAACTGCAATTAGTTAACGGCAAAGTTATAATATATCAAAGTTGTCAAAACAATAAAAATGAAGAAAATACACCATAAAGGAAGAGTCTAAAGAGCAAACCTCGGTCTCCAAAGCGCACACAGGATCCCATCACCTCGTCGCACTCCAGGCTCCATCGCGCAAGACTCCGAAACTTTTTTATATTAATAGCAAATAAATGACTATGTAGTATGTTATCTCTCATAGCTGCAGAGGTCCCATGGATGCACACTTTAAATGAATCCCAGACACTGATATATCCATCAAACTGCGAGTCCACCGTGCGATAAGATCCTGTCACTCAGAGGAAAAGTTCACCAGACTGCCTGAGTTCTCATTTGAGCATGAAAGGAAAGAGGCGTGAGTCAGGGAAGCGGTGTTTGTGTGTGTGTGTGTGTGTGTCCTTTCTCACTCGCTTTCTTTTCTATGCTTTCCAGCAACAACTGCCCCACAAATGGGTTTCAGAATGTGATGTGACCCATGTGGGAAAGGAGGATTGTGACAGTGTGTGTGTACAGCACGTTGCAGGGCCCCTCGGGGACTGGGTGGCATATGGGACAGGGCGGTACACTCCGTGTTCACAGTGCAAACAAATACGCTGAATAACACCTCTTGTTTTAATGGAAAGACACATCATCTCTGTTCTGTTTTTCAAAAGCAAAGCTTCACATCAGCGAGATTGTCAAAATAGTTCAGCAATGAAACAGATCAAAAGATTCTGAAAGGTTTCTGAGCGCTGAGAGCTACCAGAAATATGTCTGCATTTGTTCCGCAGGCAATCAGAGGCATAAAGGTGTTATTAAGATGTCACAGAGATTTACAGTGTGAGCCTACACACAGGGTCATTCCTGATGAGGGAGTGTCACCACTGCTGACACTGTATGCTGGGAAACAGAGATACATGATGTGATTCTTGTACAGACTCACAGATTTTCACTTTACACTATTTTAAAGCGTTGACAGTCTCCCAAAGGTTTCAGTTTCAACTTAACTTTGTCACCATGGGAAGGTGGAAACCAGGTGGTGAAACCAGCACAAATGCTTTGTATCATGATGGAGTGAATGTTGCACAATTCTGGACTTTTCGCTCAACATCTGGCACATCTCACATTGTGATCAGTTTGAATGGAAGTAGTAGAATCTGACTAAAGCACTGAAGCCAATTTTATCACAGAAGGGAGGATATGTGTGAGGTCAAGTCTTAATATCAAATAATTACTATTATATTTCGTTCTAGTTACATGCACATTTATACATGTTTTCATGTAGGCAGGTGGATAAGACACACTGAGAAAGACAATCAGGTGTTCACTATGCCGTAGACTCACCATTTTCACTTGTGAGTCAACATCAACTAACTCTATGTTAGCACCGCAATGAAGGACTCACTGTTGCCAGCTCTGTTACATCTAAAGTGTGGCAATCACTCTCAGGTTTCCCTTAAGATCGGGTTGACTGCACTGGTGGCAGGTGGGCTGCACTGACGCTCAGATTACTGTGTGCTTAAATATTTCATCTAGGACACAGGGCTGTTACTCAAAAAGCAGGAGTCGAAGAGGAACAGCACAGAGGGAGGGTGAGCTGAGTGAAACAAGACACATGTTGTTCTCCTGAGGTTACCAGGGATCAATTCTAACATTAAGACGTTATAATTACCAAATACAGGTGTCACTTACAGTCTCCCTGTTTTTCTGGACTACCATATTGTGTGTAGGCATCAGTTGGAAGTCCACCAAACAAAACAAATAACAAGCAAGGTTTTTAGACCAGAGACACGCAATTTCCTGTTGAACCACTCCTGACAGGCAGCACCACTGTTTCCTGACATGGAAGCATCTGCGGCTGTGATCCACAGCGCCAGACAGTCCCACCATTCTCTACTGTTTGAGACTATGTGGGTGGAAATACATTGTTCTGTGTGTGAACCATTACGAACCCTTGCCAGCCCAACACTGTCATTGCCAGAGCCTGGACACTCCCCTGTGGACATGCCCAGGTTTGCCCACTAACATACCCACAGACAAATCCCTCTGTGGAACGCTGCAGCTCCTGCTGCAGTGTTGCCATGGACCTGGATTAGCAGCACTGGATCAAAGCTCCACAGCAGGTTCCTGCTGACTGACAGTAATTATGATAGATGTAAGGGCAAAGCTTCAACCTCCTCACTCTATTCTCAAAAAATATTTTCCAGTTTAAGTTTAAAAAGCAATAGAGAGAGAGAGCATCAGCAGAGCAGCTGACGATGCAGAAATTATAATAGATATTACCATGATTACGTTTGTTTTAAAGACATTTGCTGTAGAAATACAATAAATGTAGGATACATTTAACACGGTATACAGTAGAACCATACAGTATTTAGTTTACAGCATATAAACACGGTTTGCTTCAACTATTCAAATTTAGGTGTAATTGCAATTATGAGCTGAACGGTTTTAGAAACATTCGTTCACAAATTCAAGAAATAAGGTTCACCTACTAGCTCAAGCTTCTACTAGAGTTGTTCAACCACCAAAAATCCAACAGTTAAAGGCAAAGAAGTCCTAATACATTTAATTTGATATTTTGATGTTATTACACTGTTAGGTCATGGTTTCTTTTAATTCTGACTGGAGCTGGAGGAACTTTTTTAGGCAGGCAAGGAGTCTGTGCAAATGAATGAGTGAATAATGTGAGGTCAAGACTGACTGTGATGGTAAAAATGAAAAAGAACTGGAAAGAGAACATTTCAAGTTATTCACGGTGGCAGTCAAAAATGGTTACAGAACAGTGAACGATTATTCACCCACTTCTTTTCTTTTCCATCTTACCACTCACCTCCACCACCTCCCTGCTGTGAGCTCCAACCAGACTTTCTCCTTGGAGGATTAACAGTGTAATTTTGAAGACAAGGTTTGATTGTTGTGAGCGTATCTGCAGTGTGTGGCTGTCGTGGATAGTAGCTCAACTAAATTTGAAACTTGTCATGTGTTATGTCTGGCATGCATGTAAATATACACTGGTTATACCGTGAGCTGATGTGAGCTGGTATGACTCTGACTGAAAGCAATAAGAGGCTTAGAGGATCAAAAAACCTTATGTCAAAGCACTTTGATCTTTGGTCCACTGATCACCTAGGATACTGTATGTATTGTTAACAGTTACTGTGAAAGTCAGGAGAATGGTGCCCAATGAAATTAAGAAACCAAAAGATAATTTAAATGGAATTAAACCTCTATTACAGCAACAGCTAAACATAACAGAAATAAGACACAGATAAGCACATTTACCTTGCACAGTTGCTGACAGCTAAATCACAGACAGCATCTTCCTTTTATGAGACTAGTTCACTTGGCAATCCAAGTTTTCAAATATTGAGTCTAACCTCAACTAAAGATGATTTGACTCCTGACTGCTGGTGACAACTACTCTCCTCAAGCCATTGCATCCAGTTCATTATGGTTGCATCTCAGGTTGCACTTGTGACAGCATCTTTGTTTCTAACACGGATGTACGCGCATGTGCACATAAACATTGAAAAAAAACATTACTCCATGCAATGTGCTGGAGTGTTTCCTAGGTGACTGCTGCTGGTACAAGGCTCCTGTGGGCACATGTTTGAGAGAGTTAGAAAAAAAATGAGGGAGAAGAGACACACTGCAAAAACACAGGACCCCAGCTGTGACTTGGTCAAAGACCATTCAAGACAAACAGAATATGTGAAACTCATCATTGAAAGCATCATTCTTGCCAGCCAGACTGAATAAAAACAGCGAGGTGAAAAGAAATTGAATGAGACACCGCGAGAGGAACAGAAACTGTGAAAGGGGACCACAGTAGCTAGTGGCTCTTGGCAGGTGAAGTTGAGGGATTACCAGACTGTGAAGCAGAATGAGCTCTCCCTGGCATCTCTTAGTTCTGAGTTAAAGAAAAGATCACTCAGTATTCAGGCTAGAGAATGAACTCACCTTCATATGCAAATGAAACCTGGACACATTCAAACTTTATAATGGTTGGATTGGTTCATGTAAACACACACACACACACACACACACACAAACTTCAAACTCTCAAATGGTAGTACAAACATAATTGATTTCAGCAGAACAGAGTTGTTCTGAATGATTTTTTTTCCAACACCTGTGTAAACAATAAAAACAAAGATATAACAATCACTCTTTATTGTTGTTAGATATACTGTACAATCTACATGTGTTATCTGAACAGGGTAAAATAACACACAATTAAAAATATCTTAATATATTTTCGGTTTACGTGCCACCTATTCTGCAGGTCATTTAAATATACAGAGTGTTTAAAATTGGAAAAAGGATTTGTATAAAAACTGTTCATTTAGTTATAAAAAGGTCACTTATTCTCTTTAGTATATGGTTAAGGTGGTGAGTGCAAAAATCATTTAAAATGTTTCACCGTTAGATGTCAGTTAGTAAGGCACTTAGTAAATGTTCTAGTGTAGGTACCAATGTAACGCAGAGGAACATTCTTCTATTTTCTAAACATGAAAGTCTAATGTGAAACCAGGTGGAGGTTCACTTATTGACACAAAGTATCTGCAAAGCTATAAAATCCCCAGTTCCACACAAGCAAGTTGAAGCAGAGATTTAACCAGGAACAGAAACACTGTCATCTCTGTGCAGAAATGAAGGAATTTCTGTCTCAGTTCAGAAAATAACTATCTCTGACTATGTGCTCCACTCATACACATCTATACTATACATTTATGCGCAGAGAAAATCATTGGCCCTAAACATAAACATGAAAGTTGCCACTGTGTTTCGCTGAATAGCTATTGTTTCTGTGCTAACACTATGAATGGTTTTCCCTGGTCCACCCCACATCCACTTCCTGTGAGTGAGCCTGGACAAGCATTCTTCCACATACGCACGTAACTCTTATTCTGGGTTCATTTAAAACAATAATGCCATCGTGGCAAAGTTTTCATGGCTGGTATGTAATCAAGTGTAGGCAAAAACAAACTAACAAAAAGTAATGTGTGGGACAGCGTAACTCCACCACACAGTGTAAATAAGCCATCTCACACATTGTACTTATTCTGCTTCAACTACTGAGTAAAACTAGTTTCAGTTTCTGCAGACATACTCAGAAAAACCTTTTATTAAAGCAGCTATGATGCTCACTTGGTTAAAGAAATACAAGTGAAAGCTTAGTGTGTGTTTCTAGTAGTTGGGGAAAAAACAAACAGTTCATATCCAAACTTTTAGAAAATGGAGAATAATGAATTCCAGCTATTATAAAGCACCAAGATAAATTGTGCCATCCTAGTATGTAAAAGTATCCCACTGCTTCTTCAGTGTTCAGTCCAAAAGAAGAGTTTTACTGCCCTCCTATGCTTAACCATGAGACTAGCACTTGTATAGAGTCATGGCTCAGTCTGGATTTGTAGATTAGCACGGATAAATGAGAAATAAGAGGTTTCCTTTACTCATATTATGTAAACATGAGAAGGGTTATGCATAGCAAATTCCTTGAACATGCATAAAATGTGAGTTAACATGTTTCCAGGGCCACGCTCTCACATTTTGTGTTTCCCAGCTGGCTCTATCTAACAGCCAAGTTCACGTCAGCGTGACATGGTTGAGCTTGGCCAGTGGATTAGATGTTGCTCGGTGCCGCACTACCCTAGCAGCACCCTCTGCAGCCGGTCAGCAGGCACGCTGTTCTCGTCCTCCGACTCGGCATCACTCTGGGGGTTGGAGTTGCAGGGGGAGGTGCACTCTGGGGAGCACAGGTAGTGCATGAGGGGCAGCCGGTACTTCCCACAGAAGTCCACAAATTTGATCTGACGCACGCATGAATCAAAGTAGACACCTGGAATAAGTTCAGAGTGACAAGAACAACAAAGGCACGTTCAAGTGGCAGCAAATCACAATGATAAACTCACATCTTAGTAAGTTTATAGGACCAGACAGTAAAGAGTATGGAAAAAAATGTTATCACAAAAGGTTCTCATCCTGAATGGTCATCACAATTAAATCATATTTATGCTACAGTTCTGCTTTTTTAAACAGGGTTTCCTCTAACATTTGCCTTTCCTTATAAATTTCCAGATATAGCAGTGTCTTACCAGCACACTTAGGGTTAGGGCATTTGCTGGCGAGGTCCAGGTAGCGCAGCAGATTTGAGGGCAGGTCACAGGGGGAGTATGGAATATTTCGGCTTTTAATTGTACGTCCTGCCAGCTCTAGCAGTGAGGGGGGGTCATAGGTCATCTCCTTTATGAAGCGCACAACCAGTGGGTTGCCTCGGAGACTGAGCTCCTGCAGGTGCACTAGACTGAGGATCTCCCTCGGCAGATAAGTGAGCAAGTTGTTGTGAAGACTTAAAGATCGAAGTGAGTGGAGCCTGGAGTAACAGAGAAAGGCACTTTGTTTCCATATGCAAAAGATGACTGCAGGAATGTGCAAAGCCAATCATACGCACAATTCAAGCTTTTATAAAATGTGACTCTTATAATACTGCAGGGAAAACCACTATAAGAGTGGTGAAGAGATGCAGTTACCTGGTGAGCTGCGGGGGTACACTTTGGATGCGGTTGTCACACAGAACCAGGTAGGTGAGGTAGGGCAGGTTAGCCACTTCAGGAGGAATGGCTGAGATGAGGTTTCCACCCAGATACAACAGCTCCAAACTAACAGAAAAGAAAACAGTGTAGGGGTTAACTCTAAATCAACAAATGGTCTTTGTCAAGTAGTTCGTTCATCATTTTTGTCTAATGTTCTAATACCTTTGTCTACAAGCAGGTCCTCTGACCTCAAAGCTAGTTATACACTCAGTAAAAACTCATGCTACCACCAGGGGGAGCTAGTTTCATGCTCAAGAGTTTGTGTGGCTATGCTCGCGTTTCCATGTACAGTATCTACCTTTGTCTGAGATTTCATTTAAAAACATCACAAAGACAGGACACTACAAGAAATCTAAAATAACCTCCAATCATCACATTTTTGCTCTGCACAGGCATTTATACATCACCCACTCTGAGTAAGATGCAAACTAGACTGCATGTGTGGTGAAATCACAGCATTTTAGCAAATAGCAAAACAGATATGTCTGTGTTTACTGTATTAAAAAAACAAAAGTAGAAGCTAGAAGGTTAGATGTAGTATATTGGGTGGAGCAGCTGGGGGTTAGTAACAGAGTGAAACACAGGGACAGAGCAATGGATGGCTGGTCAGTGAAAGTAAGCTGTCAGGCTATCTGCCGGCTGGAACTGATGACACAGCGACTACGAGACAGGAAGCCATTATACTGTCCTTGGTGGCTGAGCACTGAGCAAACCCCCTCTGTGATGAACCGGAGACATTCAGGGTCCCCTCACTGCCCTCACTAACACAGTGACACAAATCAGCCACAAGGGATTAAGAATGACTCATTATGGGGTGTCTCAGCAAAAATATATAAAACTACAGCCATTTGCTTTTCCATTCCATCCAAAAAACAGATCTGAGGTTTATTCCTTACACACATCAACACAGAGGCTATGAGAGGTGATATCAGCCCATGGACCCTTTTATTAGCATTGATCAATAAAAAAAGCACCCATTGTGAGGTGGCCTGTGGACCCTTATGCGGCACCACAGGGTTATATAACTGATGTGGGAATCACAACACCTGTTTTGCCAGGTGCTTCAGCATTTACAGTTCTAAAGCTGAGGGGCTAAAGGAAAGCAACTGTTGAAGAAAAGCACCATCAACATAATCTTGGCTAGTGGTTATGAAGTGATAATCAAAGAAAATTATTACTATAGATCTGATGAGATCAAAGTTTAGTTTTTCAGTATCATACAAAACTCATATGTTATAGAAAGTTTGTGAAGTAAAAGGGTCAGATAAATGCAGAAAAATGTAGACAATGTCACTCTGCTCTGGAAGAGAACTGCAGTGGTTTAAAAACAACGATAATACCCTGAGAGATTTTCCATTTTACAGGATTACAGGTTACGCCCAGTTTTCTTCTATAAAATGTTACTAATTTTAGGAAAGGCTCTTTTGATAAAGCAAGGTTAAACTCCTGTTTCTCAAGTGTTTCAGCATACCAGAGAGACTAAAATGAAACATTGTTCCTCCCTAGCAGTCCCTCAGCAAGTCATGTAGTATTCTAAACAGACGTTTGAGTCAAACTATGAATTTATCACAATTTGAGGTTGCACTGACATTACCCAGGTGAGCTGCAGTATCTGGCCTTTATCCTACAAGCCCCCAGTACAAAGTCCGGGTAATGAATGAGATCTCCACCGTGTCATGCCTCCTGCACTCTCCACACAGGTGCCTCCACCCGTTGCTGAAATCAGGCAGAGATTCTCCCCATGTGAGAATGTGTCTGACTCAGACAATCTCCTGCTGGGTGCTCATGTGTGAAAGCACAACTCCGCACATTCTTGATTCTCCTGACACTGTCCCGAGTTGATACACTACTCACAAAAAGTTAGGGATATTCGGCTTTCGGGTGAAATTTCAGGATGAACCTAAAATGCACTATAAC
>JAUMHL010000014.1:10110916-10148187 GCA_032362345.1 Sandelia bainsii
ACGGAGAGCTGCTGTAACATGCCAAAATAATTTCCCTCTGGGATTAATAAAGTGTTTTGAATCTTGAATCTTGAATGCATATGTTTTTAAAGATCATTGGCTGGTTAAACAGGTTGAATCCACTGACTCCTGTTTAACAACAGGTTAAGCGTGACTAAAGTGGGTTAACAGTACTTTCTGTGACACAACTGATAAAAAGGGATTAAAGGTAGATGCAGCCTACAGACAATGCAACAGAAAAGTTCACTCTGGCAAATGCAAACCAAGCACAAAACATTTGAAATATCAGGATCAACTTTTTCTGTTGAGATTTGGCTACAGGCCCACATGCTTAGAATAGGCACTTCCCCTTAGAAAACTCCAACTACACTGCTGTTTATGTATCTGTTGTTGGCTGCAACTAGTAATTATATTATTTTTGTAGTACAAATTACTTTCTCAGTTATTTGCAGTATCAGTAACCTGTGATAAAGGCTCATCACAGTTTTCAGTGGGTGGTCTTCGCATGGTTTTGTTTGATTAGTCAACAATCCAAAAATCTATATATATTAAATTCAAAAGGACTGCAACTAACAATTGTTTTAGGGGAGCAGTTAAATTAATTTTATTACTGATAAATCTGTTGATTTTTTCTAAATTAACTGCTTGGTCAGTAAAGTGTCAAAAAATAATGAAAAATGTCCGTAAGTTTCCTGGAGTCCAAGATGATAACTTCAGATTTCTTGTTTTATATGTCCCAAACCTAAAGACATTCAGTTTACAATTATTTAAAATGTGGAAAAAAGCTAATATGCACATTGGAGAAGATGAAATCTTATACACTTTTGTGAACCAGGCCAAACCATTATATTTACATTGTTTTGGCATGTCCAATGTATTTGTGCAATGGGATCATACACTGGATCACATGGTTCTTACTAACCAAGACTTAGTTTGCAGTGTTTTCACCTCAGCTTTTGGTATCATACCTCGGATTACATTTTCGAGTCTACACTAACAATATTAAAAAGGCGATCATATTAAAGAGGGCAGAGGCGCTTGGAACCCCAACACAGATCAAACCAGAAAAAAAATTAAGAACCAGGTACTAGGTACTATCCACAACTTAAAGTTGAAATGAGCTAGTACCATGTGGTGGTAAAACACTAAATATCAAGGGAATGCTGATGAAGCAGATAGATGAGGAAATCTAAGATATATATACACTACTAAAACAATGACATAAGCTGATATACCATCTGCCACTTTTTGATCTCAGAGCCAGTTTTTGCATGAAAGATTACTAAAATGATTGTTGAAAAAACATTGTTGGAGGTCTAAATTCATTATTGATAAATGTTTAGGTTGATTTATATTGTTTATTTTCTTAGACATAACATGTCAAAAATGCAATGTTCCACAGCTCAAGAAACAATAATAAAGAAAATGTATGTGGTTTAACTATACTATACTAACTATAACTATATAACTTTTTGCTTGTATGACTTAATGCAGTTGTATGGCTACATTACAGTTGGCCATAATTTATGCTACCTGTGTTTTAAAAGTTAAAAGTTTAGTGTCCCAAACTGTACCAAGTACGCTGCAGTATGCTGAACTGACAAGAATATTAAGCACACATTACAAGCCAGCACCAGCTGTGATAGCTGAATGCTATTGTTTTCAGAAACGTAATCAAATGTAAGGGGAGTCAGTTTCTGACTATGTTGTGGCTTTGAGGCAGTTGTCAGTCTTCATAAATATGTGGATGATGCTCTGAAAGACCGTTGTGTGAGCGGGCTATGGTCAGAAGCCATACAAAGGAGGATGCTTTCTGCGAAAGATTTGACTTTTAAGCAGGTATAATGAATTGCAGTATCGATGGAGCATGATTTCAAAAATTCCATGGAGTGTCACATAATAAACGCTTTGACAAGTGTTGACTCTTTTCCTGAAAAGGGGACGACAAGAAAATAAAATTTGACTTAAAAAAAAAAAAAAAAGAAGAGTGTGCCGCAACATGGCTGGAGAACTACCAGATAAGTTTTCACCAGTTACAGAGAACATGCCTACAGTAACAGTGGACTATGCTGTTCCTGTATATTCACCCAGCACTCAAACGAGCCAAACAAGGTTTACTGGGGATCTGGACACTTCAGCTGAAAAGGCTGTTGAGGTCCAAACAGCACCTGCTTCACTTATAGTGAAATGTGAAATGCAGATACCCAGAGAGGATTCAGGTACCACTAAAAAGACTGAACCTGTGAAGTATAGTATACCATTTGACCTGTATATTACTGCAAACGTCCAATGTTAACAACAGAGTACCACTGAGAAATATCGTTTTCTGTGCTTTCCTTTATAAGGATGGATAGTAAATTTGATATCCTAGTAATCACAGTCTTTTTTATGATACAGATGTATTCTCATTCTGGTAACAGCGGCACCAATAAACAGGGAGAAGTGTAATAAAGTGTGATTTTGTCCCATCTGCTGTCCAGCTAATTGCATGGTTACTTTATGGTTGGCCAACGATTTATGCTACCTGTGTTGTTTGTATTAAGTCCCACAACAATATAAAAGTGTGTACAGGACATCACGACCGCAGTAAAAAAACAAAAAAAAAGTGATAAAGTTCAGCTGCTGTCTCAACATTGAAGTTCAATATACTACAGGCATTTTCAAAAGTTACGTGAACAGATCAATCAGATGCTCATTAATAATGTTTCCTTAACCAACAAAATCATTTCAGCTCTAATTTGATATTTGTTTCTGATTGGCTGATGGCTCAGTTAAAAGTTACAATCAACATTTAACAGCTGGTAACATAGCAACAGCACTTAAGCTAAGTACTAACTGAAAAGAAGCAAAAACTAACCCGACCACCGATTATCGTTATTACGGTAAATGATATTATCGTTAGCATAAACTCGATAAAATCAGACTCGATTACAGTGATTTATCGATACACTTGATTGTGGAACACCGCTGAATTAAATTGTGCACTAGCTAACGTTAGCTACAAAGACGTTACTTAACTGTAACGTTAGTGACGTAGCGTCCACTGATAGTGACCCCTTACTGCTACTTCTTTTTAATGATGTGATGTGATGTGATGTGACGAGATGAATAGTGTTATTAGCCACATTTTGTCGTATTACCTACCTGACTAGATTTTCTATCTCGGGAGGTATACTTTTCAGTCTGTTTCCGCCGAGTGAAAGCGACTGCAAGCGCAGCAGTTTCATACACTGAAGTGGGATCTCCTGAAATCGGTTCCCACTGAAGTTCAACACTTCCAGCTGCAGAGAGCCGAACTCCTTGGGCAGCGAAAACTCATCTAGGCGGTTGTTCTTGGCTATCAGCGTCTTCAACCTGGTCAGACGCGTAATGCCCTCACAGATGGTCGTCAGTCCGTTGTTGCTGATGTCCAAAAACTCGAGGTTGCAGAAGAGGCTTACCGACGAGGAGAGTGAGGCTAGTCGGTTGTAGTTCAGGTAGAGCTGTCTGGTGTCCCTTTTCCTCTCGTTGCCGATGCTGTCAACGTTGAATGTGCTCAAACTCAAACGTGAAAAGTCAAGCACGCCGTCGCCTACTGCCGCTGCTCCTTCGTGAGTCCCCATTTTTGGCAATTTTAGCGTGAATTTAAACTCTAAAAAAAAAACGTCCCTGCAGAAGTTTCGCTGTAAACTGAAAGCCAGGGTAAGCCGCGAGCTAACTCCGGTATTTGTCTATTTTCAACATGGAGAAGGGAAACCTTTCTTTACACTCGCCTGCGACATTTAATCGCATCTCTAGTGAAAATCTAGGTCACGACTTTAACACTGAGAAAATGCTGTTTGTAACTATATGAAACTATGCTGAATGCTAGGCAGTTGACCTACTCTACAGCCCTTTTTTTCGGGTAATATTTGCTTAGATCTTCAGCGATTGGCTAATTCTTGTAACAACCCCGCCTACCGGATCGTCGATTGGTCAGTCAACCTCTCTGTCATATTACAACGCTTTATTAAGGCATTTGTAACAAGTTTATTGCAGTTTTTCTAGGTGTAATTGCAATGATTACGTTTGTAAGTCCTGCATCAGCGGGGTAATGACGCCCAGCTGCCCCATTCCACATTTGTCCTGCGTTAAACAGCGTTATGCAACAGCCCCCTTCTGTTACATTGTGCAATGCTCTGCTGACTGCATTGAATGCGGGCGTGCATAGCATGAGAAAAAGTAACAGGATAAATGGGTTCCCCTCACTGAATTCAGGCCCGTCCATAGTACTGTCACAGCTCTTTTCTTTTCATGTTAATTTATGAAGCAAATTGGAAAAGTGAGGTTTACTTAAGTACAGTAAGCAGCTGAGTTTGATAATCTTTTGAGTTAATGTCCAGCTTAAGATTTTTTTAGAATCAAAACATGTCATGGACTGCTCATAAAGTATAATGCAGTGACTGACAACTAAATACTACTAACACATTACTGCTTACAAGATAGGCCTGCAAATGCCTTTATATTATGCCTATGAGGTATTTTAAGCATGTAAAGGTTTCTTAATACATTTTTTTTTCTCAATAAAATGTCAGTTATTCAAAATAGAATTTTTTTTCATTTTTCAAACTTTAAGGCATAAAGGGCAACAGAATAAAAAAAATGATATACACACCCTAGGGGAATGAGCCAGATATGGTAATAATAATTAATTGATACTTTATTGATCCCCTTGGGGAATTTGTTGTTTGGACAGCTGCTAGACCTGTGTCAGAGCTAAACATGTAACTTGTCGGGACTGAGAATCAAATCACTCACCCTTGAAAGCACACACACTCCTACACGCAAACACAAAAGTGACAAAGCTGTGTTGTGGTGTATGGGCTTTATTGACATACATATGTATTCCTTACAGACTCTGCACCTTTAGTGGAATATAAAGATTTAGCTTGAACCTAGTAATGCAGCTTTCACACAGACACTTAGCAGGGACAGAATCACAAAGCACTAGTTTGCTGCTAAACCTAAGCAAAGCACACTCATTCTTGCTATGCCACATGGCATAACAGCCTATGTGCAGGCAAAGGTAGAGACCTGAACTGTTTGCAGGTCTAAGGCACTGATTTTTATTGTCAAACCTCCCAGATTTGATACAGGATTTTAACAAATAAACTAATTTTACAAACCTAACTACTCTCAGCATCACACAATAGCACACACACAATCGCACACGCGCATACGCATCTGGTTATTGATGCATCTAAGCTACTTTAGCTGACAGTGAGGCTAGTCCTTCTGTTGGAGTCATTTTGAAAGCACAGGTATAGTGTTGTTGCTGGGTCCAGAGTAATGTTTTACCTGGAGAATTCAGTACATCATTTAAACACTTCATTAAGACTTTGGTTTCATTTTTCCCATGTTATATTCAG
Source organism: Sandelia bainsii (assembly GCA_032362345.1). Lineage (NCBI taxonomy): Eukaryota > Metazoa > Chordata > Actinopteri > Anabantiformes > Anabantidae > Sandelia > Sandelia bainsii. The sequence goes on from JAUMHL010000014.1 coordinate 10,116,304, forward strand.
ATCAGGTCTCACATGGGTGCAGTTTTGCTGCTTCACACTGAAAGCTGGACCATTATGTCACAGAAAATATAAGAAACAGACGAAGAAAAGCACCAGAGAGACTCGTAAGAGCATAACATGGGAACAAGATGAGTTCCGACTTAGTCCCATAACATATTGTACAAGCTTTTTTGCAGAACTTTTTTTTTGCAAACTTATTACTTTAGCACTGAAATACAAACAAATTTCAAGCTTGTGATAAACTAAAGTCTAAGGAAGCTAGAAAGAAAAAAAGGGAGACAGAGAGAAGTGCATTGGTCAAGTAGTGGCCTACTGTGGCAGTTCTAAATGGCAACATAAATCAAAATCACTAGTAGCTTTACACTCTTATTCTAGTTCTTCAACCGACCTACTGACTATAAAATCTATGAGGGTGTGGAGAAGCGTTCACTGTGCCTCAACAGTTCCATTTCAACAGGCGGATTTTCCAACTTCCCAACCTAACAGCAACCTCCTTACTCTATCAGACAGTATCAACTTGACAGTTTGTTTCATAATAATTGTAAAAAATAGGATTGTAGTAAAAATAGCCCTGGAGCTAGTGTAGAGGTGCAGTAATACAATCAAATATGACAGTACTGAACACAAGGGAATCCTATAATAGTCTTTGATAGCCCCTGAATCTAACAAACATCAACACAAACACTTAAACAATGTAAAAAAAAAGTATAATAATTAACATACCAGCGAAACATGAACAAGTCAGTTTAATAACAACACATGGCCGTAAGGTAAATCAAGTATGGAAGAAGGGTGATGGTTGTGCATCCTCTCCTTCATCCTTATTTAGGCCTCCTTTGTGCTGGTCTTCATCTTTTCAACTGTTTCCTGTATTTATATAATATAAAAATGAACAATGAGATATAATGTGTCATTTGACATATCAACATTTTTGAAAACACACATACCACCTGAATGATTTATCCACTGAAAAGCAAATTTGTATTTTTAAGCAAGGTCCTTATGATTGAATTTCATGTACACATGGCCCCACCGAGCTCACGGAGCCACATTTGTTTACAGCTGCACTATAAGCTGCCCTTCTGGAGGATAGAGTACATGACCTTGCTGATTCAGCCATGGCGTCAAGCCAGAGCTCTAGTGCTACCTTGTGAGCTTCATGCGGTCATGCATTCAGTAAATATAAGGAGGCACATGAGAGCAGACATACAACAAAATAGTAAACTACTAGTTATGTAGGTCAGTCAGATGACATATTGGGATAGAAGTCCGTTTTTTACATTGATGTGCTGACAGGGGTTCAAGGCCTGCAGGGACTGTCTTGTGAGATGTTTGTACTGTACAATCCCAGCTCAAGTATTGTGCACTTTTCACTTCTAGACTGGCTGATAGTCTTGTATTACATTACAGATAGAATTTAATTCTAAAGCATTTAGGTTTTGAATAATTTATCTGAATTACTCATTATTATTACTCTGTACTTTTGGCCATGTTATTGGCTTGTTTCCACAACACTGACATCATTATTCCATTATCTTATAAGTGAACTGACAGTAATAGCAAGCACTTTTTAGGCATTTTTATGTACGTAAGTCTTTCTACCTTTGTTGTACCACATAACAGGCTATGTAATGTAATATAATGAATACTCATTTAGCATTGTAATACTGTAAAAGAAACTATAGTTGCTGCAGCAGAACCAGACATATGGTGTATTCCCCACATTCTTCTCCCTAATCAAAACATGGCTCCTATATTAACCACAGTGCAACTTGACATGACATTTCAGTCTGCAGTCGTGGTGCGTTGTGTGAGTAGCTAATGTAGCCTCATGTTGTTGAGATGAGAACATAGCGATCTGGTTCTTTCTGGATCTCAGTTCTTTCTGACACCACATAGATTTTTTTTTTTTCAAACTTGAAATCTTCAGACCAACCATCAGTAGCTCAAGTGACATCACTCCAGGCAATTTATCAGACTTTGCACAGCTCCCCCTGGAGCCATAAAAAGGCTCAAACTTTTCACATATAGAGCAGCATTCACCATGGCACGTAAAGCAACTTTGATATGTAAAATTGACTGGTTTCCCTTTTAAGACTGCTAGAGAACGCAATGTGCAGGTGGCTACTAGATCTTCACGCTTAAGTAACTAGCAATACGCAGTAATGCTCTCATTGGGGACATCCCTACCTTTTAACAATGTATAATAAAGAGGAAAATGCTGATAAAAATGTCGCAGTTTCTCTGCCATATTCACTCTTTATATATTTTGCTCGGTCATTTTATAGTTGTATCGATCTAATTTAGAAAACATTTCTTTATTTCATAGTTTTTCATTCATTGTTTTATTTTTGTGTGTTTTTAATGATTCCCTGGCTCACTGTATCAGTTTAACAATGAAATAATAATAATTGCATACTTTATTGATCCCCGTGGGGGACAGCTGCCAGACAGTACAGGTTGGCACTACTACAGGGTTTTCGTGTCTTTACCATGGACACCTTGACATGCAGCCAGGAGGAGCCAGGAGGAGCCGGGAATCAAACCCCTGACCCTGTGGTTCATAGACGACTGCTCTACCAACGCCACATAAAAATGCACACCTACCAATTCCTCTGTGATTTGTATTGTGCCTGCTGTGCAGTTTGATTCAAATACTCTTTGTCCAGAAAAACAACTGCAAGTAATCACTGTTATATTCTGAAGGAATCTAAAAGTAGACACTTGGGTTATGGCTCATATCAGTGATATTTCATGGACCTTATAATCAAGTGGAATCCAATGGCCAGTGAAGAAGCTGTAAAACACACTGTAAAAGTTGTGGCCACATCATTTGTCACTTTGTGCAGTAAAAATCTGGGATGCACGTCTGATTTATGCTGATATTACTCATGGATTATACTACATTTTTTTTATTTTTCCCACAGGTTTTCAGATTGCAGAGACAGACCTGGTGCTTATTGAGCTCAGCCACACGGAGGTTCCACTCCTCCTCAGTCATCTCTGCCCCAACATCTGCTGACTCATCCGCAGTTGCTGTTTTGTCTGGACAGATAACAAAACAGTCAAAGGGCGCAGTGGAGGGTTACAGGGCTCTTGTTTTAATGTGTGTGTTATCAAAAGAACAAAGAGTAACACGTAGAACAAATAGTACAAATATGTTATTATTTGAACTCACCAGCACAGGTCATGGCAGTGCAGACCCAGTTTCCACATGCACAAACACAGCGGTTACACTCTACCTGGGTCTCTGCTCCGTCTTCATATGTCTCATCCTCCAAGGCACATTCTGCAAAAAGTCACATGACAGACTATTAAACCAAAACCACAGATAACAGACTGTAGCAGGATGATAACAGAGTTACAGTCATATCAGGCTCTATGACCATGACTTGTCAAAACGCCACATCATTCATCCAGTGCTGCACGTTCATTTCAAAGTCACATACCTTGCTTTGGCTAGTTTTGCTTACTAATGAAAAACCACAAGACCTACCGAAACTTTAACTGAGCAGAACGTAAGCATGTGTGTCAGAAAACACAAGAGGTTTGCAAGAACATTTAAGATGTGTATTACTCTGTTAAAATATCCAGGCTTGAAAATTGTGATTTCTATGACCAAAGCTGCTTTCTATGGTTGTGTGGACAAATTTTAGGTCACAGGCCTTTGCTGAGGTTCTCACAACTTCAATAGCTGTTGTGTGGGTTCAGATCTGCTTTTCAGATTAAAATTATGTTTAAGGTTAGGGTAAGGGTTAGGTTTAGGAGTTGAGTTGTGATGGTTGATGCTAGGTTAAGGCCTAAAGCGTGCATTATGTCGCTAAGTTTCTTCACAACTAGAGTAAGTCCTTGTGTGTGTGTTTGTGTGTGTGTCCTTGACTGTGGTGAAGCTCCAGGGCCCAGTGCTCTGCAGTGAATGTTTTCTCTGACAACTTGTTGCTTCCTGTCAACTTTATCCCAGATATACTGGCAGATGACTGAGCACACTGAAGTGGTTACCACAGAACTCTGACTATGTCTCAAATTATTCACAAAAGAGTAGCAATTTGGGGCTCACTTGTACAGTTTTCTGGGAGTCAGGACTGTCTAACTAAGCTTATGTAAGTGCATCCATACACTATGCTAGGTCTACTGGTGTGTAAGTGGTAATGGTGTGTTACATAATGTCAACATGTACAAACTATGGCTCACTCTTCTCTGGTGGATTGAAGCCAGGCTTCAGGCAGTTGAGAAACTCATCAAAGCTCAGTTTCCAATCGGTGTTCTCATCAGAGAGCTCAATGAGGGCATCAACACACAGGCTCCTGGGAAGCACACACACAGTTACACTGAACATTACAGATAAAAAGCACACTGTAGAAACAATAGTTACTTTTGAGTGTTTTATGCCACCTAGCACAGGTGTTCATGCCAATGTGGGCTCCCACCAGGGGCCTTCAGTAAAGTTTGCACAGGCCCAGATAGGGCCAGAGACTGCATAACTTAAAATAGCACAACAGTGCACAGATATGGGTGTGTAGGTACAAGTATCGCAACAGATGAAAATATTCACGTAGTTTGAAAGGAATTAAAATACTGAAAAAAAGGAAAGCAAATAGTAACTGTTTCCTTTCCCTCCTGTGTTTCTATACACTCGTCTAAACATGTAAAACCACAAACAAATACACCAACCTGAGCAACTTGTTGCTCTCCTGGTCTGCATAAGACTGCAACTCAACGACCGACTCATTGTGTTGGATGAATTTGAGGAGCTCTGCAGAGTCCAGCTGGGAATCGCCATTGTCATATGACTACAAAAACATAGACAGACACAGAAAAGACAGATTTCACAATGAAGTTTTAGGCTGCCAGATACAAACATTATATAATCATGGGTGGAAGTTTATTTTCAGTTTGGTTGTTTGTTGTGCAAATATTACTCAAAAAGAAATCATTGATATTTCTGAAACAGGTCACTCCAGGCTGGCAGACCTGTGCTAGTGACTAGCGGTCACTAGCACAAAAATACCAGTACATCAGTTGCTATGACGTGTTATTAAGTTATACTGATGTTATGTAATTCAATTTGGCACAAACACAAACCTCGAGTATGGGCTCTAACCTGTCCTGTATATGGTCTGCAATATTCAAAAATAAGCTGGAGCAAAAATGGGTGTAGGAATACATGGAAATTTAAATTTAGTAGTTGTTAGCATCCATCCATTACACTAGCCTCCAAACTCCAAACAGGAAGGCAGCCAGCCAAGCCATGGATTTAAAACCAGCTCCTTCTTGTTGTGAGGTAATATTGCTAACCACTACACAGTTGTGCCACCCCTTTTTTAGCATACATCCTTGTTCGAATTCTTATTCACTGCTCACATTGAATTTAAACATCAGGGCTTGTTTGTGATTGTTAACCTACGTCAGTCACTGTAGCAGAACTGAAAGGTTTTTGAAACATTTAGGAAGGTAGTGGATCTTGCAGATACAAACTCATCATGTGACCATGAGGTGTGTTTAAGACATTGAAAACATACTTTTATAACAGTAAAGACAAGAAATATCACTCAAACTATTCAAAGAGCAGTCTTCTGTTTTGCTTTAATGTCAATCATGTCAGTCCACAGAATGGCAGAGGTCCTTATTCACGGGACAGAGATCCTCATTTAACTGAATTATAACTGTCAGCTTTGATATGTCTGTCACATGAATAATTAGACAATGATGTAGAGACTATGGACTGAAAGAGAAAAGAAGCCCACCTTGAAGTATTTGAGCAGGATGTCAGAGAAATTGGATCCTTTGACAAACCAACCGTCTGGAATGATTTCAGTCTGCAGCCACTGGATCACACGACTCCTCAGCTCATTGCGGTCAGCAGCATAACATACAACTGCACGGATGGGAACAATTCCATAGGTCAGCAGAATTAATAAATAATCCAAAGGATAAAATACATCATGTAAGCACTTTTATCAATGACCTCTGACCTTTTCTGCACTTATTATGTCCCTTCGATTAGACTATAAACTACAGTTAGTCTACAGACCTAGTAGCCAAATCTTAATATCTAAGATATCATAACACATATGTGTACAATGACCCAGTCCAGAAATAACCCTGAATTTATGTGGTCTCCCTAAAATTGTAAATACTTAGATAATAAATAAAGATAATTCCATACATATATGCAACATGAGCAAATACACACACACCAAAACTCACCTGGGCTGGCAGCTGCCTGCTCTGTTTTCTTTTCTAAACGTAATTAAAAAGAGAGAAGAATATAACATTTAAGGCAAAAAGGCAACAGTTTTGACTTTATTTAGATTACTGGCTAAGCAATTGGCCAAAACTCTGTAAAGAGGACAGTGTGATATAACAATTTTCCTTGACTGCCTTTACTGTCACAGCTCTGATCAACGACCAGATCAGTGAGGACACAATATGTCATCACCAGGTGTGAGCTGTGAAAGTTGACTCGAGATAAGACACTAATATTATCTGTGATAACAGATAAGCAAAGACCAGGAGTGTGAATGTAACAGCAGATTGAGTCAGAGTCGTGACGTATCTGTGGCCTCTATTTATGGTTCACTATCAACCCGGTCACCTCAGATATTAGTTACATGAATATGGGCTAGTTCAGAGATCAGTTCTCTTAACGATATTCAGTATTATCAGCACATGCACTGTGTCAGGTGAGACAAATGCTATTCCACTTAAAGGTGCTAAACTGGCATATTGCCTCTCTTCCTCACACTTTTTATAAATCCGAGAATTTGAGATTCTGGAATTTTCAATTCCACTGAATTTTATTCAGTGAAGTATTTGAAATTTTGAGAAAAGAAATCATTGGTATCAGTACTCAATATCAGCAGATATCGGGTGGGATGGGTCTCAGAATCAGTATCTCTCTAATCATGTTTAAATAACACTTTGAAATTATAGGGGCATGGCTCCCAGTGAAGTCCCACAACTTGGCCTTTGCGCCCTGTTCAGACTTGGCACGTCCTCCAGCCAAAGTGTCCCCAACTATCAAAACATTTATTGCCCTTGATAAGAATGTCTGTGTAATTGGTTATGATATGATTATTGTGGTCTAAAACACACGTGGAAGTAATTTACGGGCAATGTAAAAGGACCTTGGAAACAACATATGACAACAGTATTGCCAAGCTCAGCTCAACCTTTAAGCCAGCATGGATGACAAATCCTTAAATGCCTCAAAAAGAACAATATGCATCCATGAATCCAAACTTAATTTACAGAAGAAAATTATGTGTCACTAGTGAGATGTTGTTGTCAACACTTGTGTTGTAGTGCTGTGTGCTGTTGCTGGTACCCTGGCAGTGTCCATCATGGGCCACTTGGATCTTCAAACCCGTCAGACAAGCATCTCTGTGGAGCTCGCAGTGATTTCTGTAGGTCTTGCCATTGCTGCCACACACTGACCTCTTGTGGGGCTTACAGCTCTGGACAGAGATAGAGAAAAATGAAGATTGACTATTCTTTTTTTTGAGAAAATAATGCTGAGCGAATCAGACAAATGTCCCCATATGGCCTCAAAAGTCCCAGGCTCAATTATTTTGTGGACATTTGATTAATTGTAATTAAGAAGTTTAGTCTCAGGTATGTTGCTTATTAAAGCCCAATATCCCGTGATATGGGTCCCACTGGCCCTGTTTTGAAAAGGGTCCCTATGTCAAAATCTAGTTTTAAAAATATATTGATGCTTTATTTACATTGTGCAAATAACAAACATGTGCTTATATAACCACAAAGCAAGTCTGAGCGTGCACAATATTAAAGCATAGGAATTCACTAGCAGTAGTCTCTTTTGAGCTGCAGTCTTGCACCAAGCCCTCACCTCTATACAGAGACAGCTGGGCTCCCCCTTCTCATTAACAGCACACTCTCTGCCAGCTCCACAGAACACATTGGCACACACTTTGCTCTTGCTCTGCTCCTGAAAGAAAATAAAGCACAATGTTGGCACTTCAGAAATGGCATTCTCCTTGTTAAACACACAGGGCGGCACTGTTGCACTTGTCTTTTAAAGGTGCTGGCCACATTTTACAGCACATAACACAAATGTGCATATGGAGCACAAATTGCAATATTATACTTTCACATTAAATCATTTGTGACCATCTGTCACAGACATTGGAAGACTCCTTCCTTTTCCTGCATTGACAGCATAGACATATGTGTGTGTGTGTGTGTGTGTGTTTGTGTGTGGTGCAGTGTATGAAATGTAGCTTTTTATAATTTGGTCAAACGCATACTTTAACACATACTGTCTCTATATTGATTTTGATTTTATTTGTGTATTTATTGCAAGACCACATTTTCATCACTCATTCAAATTTCATCTGAATGGCCCCAAATCTAACATATTGTTTAATTAATAAGTAAACACATGCTAATTGTGAGCAAGCCTTTAAAGTTTAATGGCACATTCCCTCCAGGTGGTGCTGTGTCCCCATTGAAGTAACCATAACTTTGTGGTGATTAGTCTGAATCACTTGCAATTTAGCACATTTAGTGAAAGTACAAACACATGAGGCAGGATTTAATCTCTAAAATGTATGACTGCAATTTCCCAGTCAGTGAAAATGACTGTCACAGAGGGAATTTAGATTTATCTGGAATGAAATGCACGATTTTTTAAAAGTTAATCACATCTGCAATTAATTTAAAAATTTAGGGGGTTGTACTCTCTAAATGCTTCCTTGTTAGTGCTATATTGTTGTTCTTTTACATCTTAATGTTTTTTTTTATCTGCGCTCTTACTGAAGTAGTGGTTGCCATGTCAACAGACTCCGCTCAAGAGGGCACAGCTGACCATACTCCACTTCAAAAAGAAATGACATAGTGAAGCTGATGCCTTAGATCTGTGTGTGAGTGTGACTGGCAAGCAGGATCGGACCTCTCTATATTTCCACCAAAGTGTCAGCTTAAAAAATCCTCCATTTCATTGAAAAGTCTTTAGTGTTTCTGTCTCATTTAATTATCTTTTCTAGTACATCCAGTCAGGCTCATTTCCTTTCTTGTCTGTGTTTCTTTATCTTTATCTTCTCCTCTGTCTTTGTTGTGGAAAATCTCCAGTGGAGTTCACTGGAGCTGCAAACTAACCAATCTCCAGGCGCCAAGCAGAGCTCCAAGCGCTCTTTTATGACCCTCATTACCTCATCCTTTCCCTATCTGTGTTTCCTTGTATATGTGTGGGTTTATATGTGTGTATTTGACTTTGCATGTGTATACAGGGTGTTTCCACATCTGAAGTCTGAGCTGTGTTTTCCTTTGGGCCCATTCCCATACTCAGTGAAATCTTTTCTCCTCCCAGTTTCTCTAGGCTCCCCTCCTCCACCCCTAAGCTGCTGTTTCCTGTAAGAGCGAGACAGAAAGTTGGCCTTCTGCGTATGACTGCACGTGAGTTGGCTTCCAAGCTGCTGTGTGTTTGTGACTGCATGGTCTGGTATGTAGGTTAAAATTAAGGTGGAGGGGGGCGATGCAAAAGTCTAATTGTTGAAGCTTCAACTCAATACTGATGGGAGGGGAGGGACTGTAGTTTTCAGTTCATTCCTGTGCATGATTTAAACACACAAACACACTTGGACTCCAAAGCTTAGGTCATGGAAAATCTTCAAAGTAATCCTTGTGGCCTTGAGCATGCTGAACAATTCAGTTTGTTAGACACAGATGGGAAAGAAGCTGTTGGAACCTGTAGAAACCTCCAATGAGGACATGAATGATGTAAAGGCTCCTCAGATGAATCTGGTATAAAAGCAGACCTCTGTCTGTCCATCTCTCTCTGAGTAGAACCGGCAGAGGATCCCTGGCATTTAACTAATGAATACAGATACACAAGGTCCTTTCTCAGCTGATTCAATTGGATTGTTGCTATGGTGAGAGCATGTACAAGCTCCTGTTGTGTCAAGATCACAGAGGTGCCTATCAAACAAGACAAATGAATCCAGGTCTCATAATGAGATCACAGCAGAGTGTGTTGCTCAGATTTTACAATTGACACAGACTGTATAAAACAGTGGACACAGCGACTGTGATGTCACCCAGCCTGAATATTGGAGCTGCAGCCTATCTACCTTTTGTGGTCATAAATCATGTCTGTATTTAGCTTGGAGCCTTCACTGTTACCATGAACATTAGTGAGAAGACATCCTCTATTGTATGCACCATGGTTGATTACATTTACATGATAACTGGGGAAACATATAGTTTCCAGAGGGATTATCCAGGTTCTTGATCATCTGTGTCTGTACTTAAGTGTCTTTGACAACAAAAAGTCCTTGTCACATCCCGGTGTAATTTCTGTACCAACAACCAGTTAAATTTCTGACTGTTTGGTCTTGGCTGCATTTATCATGCTCTGGTGGGTTTGACTGAGTTTGGTTTTCACCAATTTGACATAAGAACAAAATGCAATAAAATACAGGCTTAAAGAATTAATTTGACATTCTCAGAGAACATAGGGCTATCTTTGCTTTCTTGGCAAGAGTCAGATGACAAAATCAATACCATTGCCAGACCTGCACAGTAAATTGAAAGCTGAAACCATTAGCCAGTTAGCTTTGCCTAGCATACTAGAAACAGCATGTTGAACAGTAACAAAATCCACCTACCAGCACCTCTAAAGCTCACTACACAATATGTAATATCTGATCATATCTATTTAATTGTTTAACATAGTGTCTGTTTGTTTCATTGATTAACAGGAGGTAATCAGAAATGCCAGAGAATCAGTTTCTACCACAGTAACACCTAACATATTCAAATTTCTCAGACTTCTCTGTTTACATCCACAAACATGTTACCAGAATTCTCCACAAACCCCACCATAAATGAGAAACTACAGTGCATGTAAAGATGCTAGGCACAAATCTCAAGGATATTACTGATATACACAGTTCACATCTGATTTTCCTCAAGTCCTTCAACTTTTTTTTTTCTCTATCTCTTTTCATCAAGATTGATTTGAAAGTTTAAAGAAGACTAAAAGTGTTTTTTTCTCTCAACACCCATTTTCATCATCCTGTCTTTGTGTGCTGCCTCTCATTTCCAGTCTAGTGTACTTTAATTTCTGCTGTGCTGTAATTTTCTCTGTCTTGTCATCTTATTCCCAGTGCCATGCCCTTTTACAGAGACTTGCCTGTAAGCCGAGACCAACCTCGCACAGCTAGATGGAAGTCAAAAGGATGAAAACTAAGTGAGCAGAGAGAGGGAGAAAAAAAGGAAGAAGCTGTGAAGAGACTATGACTTTTAAGTAACAGGTAGATGGTGAAGAATCAAGAGAAGAGGCAGGGCTGTGTGCACTCTGAAGTCAATTTCTCCCCTGCCACGTGTTGAATGCTTCACGCTGAGTAATACTGTGTGAAAGAGTGAAAGGGCAAAATATTCTTGCTTATAGATATAAAAAAATTTTAAAAGCCTCTTTCATTTACTGATAAGGATATAGGCAGTGTGACAGCAGCAAGGCTAGTCCTGCACACAACAACACATAAGATAAAATAAACATCAGGACATCTATCTGCACGTCTTTCTGTGTGTCCTTGTCCTTTCACACACATACACTCACAGCAGTATGAGTAATGGAGCCTACCTGCCTTTTGTGTGCATGCTTTGTGTTTTGCGGATGCATGTGCTTGTGTGTGTGTGTGTGTGTGTGTGTGTGTGTGTATCTCAGTGATGCACCATTGGTCTAGCAGGACAATCAATGTTTCTCTCCTGTGAGTGTCACTTTACAGCCACTGTGGATCCATTCCCACAATGACCCTGCCCCTCATTAGCACACAAAACATTGATTTATAGATCATCAACACCTTGCCATGGATATGCCAACAGTGAGATACAGCATAAAGGAAGCTATTAAATCCTGAATTTAACTTTTCTGTTAATGAATTATGCAACAATATGTTTTTTCTGTAGTGACTAGTGATCAGCTTGATTGGTTTATTGGTCACACCAAGCTTCATTAAATACAATCCAATAAAACATCTCTGCAGTAAATCCTTTTAAAATCATAATGTTAGGATTTGTTGCAGGGTTATTGTGTTAGATTTAGTGGCTGTATCACAGTGAGCTGGTTCCTCACTATAAAAGAACAAACGTCTGGCAAAAACACGTTTTTCTTTCCCCTAAGGTACAGTACATCTGACATGTGTTTTCATGATACAATTAAATAGTGATAGTTGGCACTTGAAATATTAAAACAAATATTTTCCAACTGTGTCAAAGGAGATGGTCAATCAATGTTTTAATTCATTCTAAATTATTTCTTCAGGCCAGTGAAGAAAAAAAATGATTTTATTCTTAGTGTAGCAAAAAACTGACAAATCTTTACAGAAAAACAATCATCTAAATGGAATCAGTTAATTGTGTTTTAATGATGGGAAAATCTTGCTAAAATAATGTTTTGAGTAACTGCTCACAATACTTTGGCAACTTATCCCCCAAAATTCCCAGTTATTTATGAAAGAAGTTATGTTTCAGAACGCTTTAAAGAGATAGACTATAATAATTATGCTGATATAAAAAGTGAAGGCAGCTATTAAAGCTCACTAGTTGTGGCCTGAAGGCACCAAGCTGTCATTTTAGATCAACAAAACTGTGTTTAAAACTGAAGGGTCGAGTGAACATCTTACTGCATGTGGCTGTCAAGATACTGTACACAGCATTAAAGGAATAGTTTGACATTTTGGAACCGATCAATGCCAATCTCATGCCCGTACGCTAAATATGATGTGACAGACAGTAGCATGTTAGCTTAGCATGGTCTCTGAACTGTTTCTAGGATTTTTAACAATTGCTGCTCCAGCATCTACATCATGTACTTTCACCACCACCACCACAGAGACTGACAGACGTGTGGACAAATGTAGGCACAGCAAGGAAACATCACCCTCTCCACCTCAAAATGCGACCCAGTTTTTAACGAGACAGGTTCTTAATTAAAACAAGGTGAAACAAAGGGGGAAGAAAAAAGATAGAGAGGCGAGGAATGTAGACAGAAGAACAGACAGAACCAAAAGAAAGAGACAGCAGGGGAGGGGAGTGCATTCCTGAACTATATTGTGCCTCAGATGTGGTCCGACAGAGATCATCTTGAGCCAAAATCTCCAGTAACTAGGTCAGATAGGTGCCCCTGCTCTCCCCCTTTCCCTCATTTCCTGCTTTTCCATTGTCATCTCATAACTTTAGCCATGATCCAGGAATTAATGCAAGCTTGTAGCTAAATCCATTGCACAGGGAAGAAACATTACAGTCTGTCATTGACAGCTGTAGCGTTTGCCCTTAATAATTCAAGTCCTCCCATTCTCAAAATCTCCTCCACTTTTTCCGTTCTGAAACTATTCAACTGTAGCTTCACACATATCAAATCAGGTTCCGTCTAACTTCTTTCCGCTTCTTGAGATAAGATGTACAGTAAAGTCTTCACAAATTCATTTCCCAGTATGACACAATGCACAGACATGCTCCCTTTGAGCTGAAATGCCTCTTTTTTGGTTTGTATGACGAGTTGATAGTGTCACGATGTGCCCTTGGAATAATGAGGCAAAACTAAGACTAATTTGAGTATGTTATAAAAATATGAGTGCTAGGTCTGTGGATGGTCTCAAACATTAAACCTGCAGAAGCAAAGGGACACCTGGTAACGACCAGCGCACACTGCTCTGCCTGTTATTCTTCTCAGTGTTTCTTGCTCAATGTGAAAGGAATGCACCAACGGACAGGATGATGTCACCCCAGTCTGCAGCCTCTTATTTTACACCCACCAGTCTTGTTGTTCAACAGCTGAAATGTAGCAGCTACACCCTGAAACAAGTGACAAAACGATGGAACAAAAACAAGACAGACAGGCAGAAAAAGAGGAAGAAATGAAAGAAAGGAAGGATGGATGGAAGATAAACTAAAGAGAAAAAACAAAGAATGTAAGAAAGAGAAAGACAGAGAAGAAAAGCAGGAAATAAGTTACAATCTGGGCAGAGTCTCATCTGTTAGCACTTAAAACGTCATCAGAGAACATAAATGCTCTGAACACAGCACCACCCCCAGTCTCCCCTCCCCCCTGTTCACACTGCTAGGACAACAATGTCCCCTGTCCCTACCACCTGACCCATGTCAGTCTCATGGAAGAACTGCCCCATCTCTTTCCATCTAATCCCATACTCTACATCCATCTCTTGTCATCTTTTCCCATATAAAGTACCACATTTGTCATCTCATCTCAAATTGTGTCCGATCATATCACATTCTCCAAATCCTTTACTAACTTTCTTTCTTTGCCCGCTTGCTCCCATTTCTCTCTCCTGTCTCCTACCCCTGCTCTGTTTTGGGCATGTTTTCACTGCCAGGAAAGGCGAGAGGAAGGGAGAGAAAGAGGGAGGGGTCGTGCTAGACTCAGGCCAAGGGAATGAACAGATTCCCTGCCCTCTGCTTTGCTCTGTTTGAGGCCAGTATTGGGGCTAATGTCTGGAGCCTGTTTGAAGAAGGACAAGACCCTTTTACAGTTACTATATGTTTTTTGTATGCAGCCATTTAAAATCAGTTTAATTCCAAACATGCTTATTTCCACAACCTTTGTCATCTCAGAGATTGGACTGAGACTTCAACTGACACAAACCAGGTCTAATAAGCTCGAAGCATGACAATCTTATTTTAAGCCCACGGTTTATAGTTGCATGTTTCAAATAAGACAAGTTTCAGTCAGAGTTGAAGGGAACAGTCACAATTAATGTTGATTCAGAGAAGATTAATCAGCAATTGTTCTGATGATGCTATATATTCAACAGTTCAAGCTTTTGAAGAGTGAGTATTACTTCTGCATATGTAACAGCAAACTGAATGTATCTGGGTTCTTGAACTGTTGGTCAGACAGAACAAGCTATTTGAAGGTGACACCTATTGTACCTTAACTGTTTTACACAAACGCTGATGATCTGCAAAATCCTGTGTCATTTACACGAGGCACAGGCCGGTATGAGACACACATTGGCTAATGCCTCACATAAATGAGTGTGCTGTATACCAGTGACACAGTTTTAAGTAGGAGGATAATCTGGTCCTGGTCATTCGAATAAAAAAAGATCAAGTTATGTTTGCAGCACATCTTCACAATATAAAGGCTGAAACAAGGAACTGCTGGAAATTTAGCTTGAACATCAAAATAGTTGCTGATTATTTCTCTGCAATTCTGTAAATCAAGTTATTGTTTCAGCTCTGAAAAGCCAAAATTACTGAAACACTCACTAATTAAAACAGTTTATAGATGCTTTAATCTATTACAAATCATTTCTGTAGCCTATGCTTCTGGTTGGACAATACTGTACAACACAAAAACAGACTGAACAAGCTTTGGCAAACGGTAAACACATTTTCAGTTTCTTTCAGCTTTCTGTATTTTACCACCCATCTCATACATCACAAGTGTTTCATGAACCACTTTAACAGTGTAAAAAAGCTGTAGTTCTTGTCAAGGCATTCTGCTTAGAACGGAAAGATTTAATAATGACCATCTGAGAGCACAGTGGTAGACAAACAAACTGCATTTGCAACTCAAGGTGCGTCCTCGACGCACGCCGCTGGGCAAACGTTGATCTCTGGTGGAAGTAAATGGGCAGTCTGAATTTTCCCTGTCAGTTTATCTTAGCAGAAAACTCTGACATATTTGGGTAATTTTGTACTGTGGTGAATTGACCTACCCTTGGAATGCAAACAATTTTTTAATGCGTCTCACTAATGATGTTGATTTGTTGCCTCTGGCTGTGAGCAGCAAAGAGCAAAACAATGAAAAATTGTCATCCTTTATAACCTGCACTCAGGAGGCAGGTCCTCTTCTCAGGAAAGAGGGTTCCAGGCTGCCTATATGATTTCAACTCCCTAACCTCCCTGTGCATGTTACATATTAATTATTGCTTAATCACAAAACCTTTGAGTAGACTTTAGTGCTGATCTTTGTGATTCGTGTGCTCGCGTTAATTTATGTGTATAGTGCCTTCGAGTGCAGAGTGCCAGTAATGATAAGATACCAGTGTAGCTGGTAAGCTAAATGAGGACTCCTTTTAAGCCTAGCCAAGAGTGAAGAGAACACACTGCAGAGACATGAAACACAGCACACCCCCTCTTTTTTTTCTCTACCCCCTCACTACACAGCCAAGTCTTACCTCACCTCTGGTCTCTCCTGCTATAATTGCATGATTGTGGCTTCATCTCCTCTCTGCTTTACATCACTCTATCTCACCACCCTCCACAATCCCTGCGCAGTATCCATGACTGGATGTTGAGCTACAGTAATTAGAGCAGGCTGATACAGACAGAGGACACAGCGTCCCCTCATGTTCTCTCCACCTGGGCAGATATTTTTAGCCCACCTTGAATGAGAGGGAACAGGCATCAACATGGCAACATGGCAAAGAGCCTGTGAGGCTGTGGTTCAATCAGAGCCGGCTAAAGATATAAGGACCCAAGAAGGGAATCAGTTTCTTCTTCTTTTTCTTTTCTTCTTGTTGGTCCCCTCAACTCTCGGACTGTCTGAGTGAAGAGGAGAGCTTATCTGGTCGCCTTTGTGGGCTGCTTTTCTCTTGACGTCTGTATTTTTCAAAATCCAGAGTTATCGCAGATAATTTAATTAACCACTGTGTCATTCTACCCTCGCCACAAATGATGTAGGATAATTCAATAACGCTGCATGCCATTAAAAAAAAAGAAATAAACACTCTGCTTATGCTTGTCCCCCGATGCTGCAAACTCTTATGACTTTCACCAGGCCTGCATATCGACCTCCTTTGCAAATTAAGCTCCCGATGTACAGTAGTTGAGCAACATAAACGTTTTATTCACAAGATGAATATCTGGTTTCCAGCCTGCTCACAACACACTCAGAGTCTCGACCCCAGCCACCCCACCACACTACATTTCTAAGCCACTTATCTTCAAACGCTGCGATTTTTCACCTCAGGAAGCACACAACCATTCTCCTTCACAGCAACCTATACCAGAAAATAAAGACATCAATTCACACACAGACAATCTTGTTTTCAAGAACTGTGGCCAGCTCTTTTATGTTGTGTGTACGGTAAATCTAACACACACCTGAAGAGAACCTAAATGCACACCCTGAAGCTTCATCAGATCCACTCCTGTGAGGGCTTTGCTCCAACTTGTTGACCTCTTTTAGGCAGCACACTGGTATGCCAGTACAGGCCCTTCCCACAGCCAGACAACAGGCCATATATTATCAGGGTAATTACCACTGGAGAATAAATGCCTTTCTAATGCATCCCCATTAACCTCTTGGATACACTCAACAATCTCTGCAGTGTGCTTTGTCTTCACCAAGCCTTACCTCACAGATCATGGTCATGAACCCAGTAAAGATGAACACAATAGCACTTTTTCCAATGAGCAATAGGTAGGAACAGCAGTGGAAGGACAGCAGGAAGATCCTGCATGTCAAGCTATGAGCGACGTTGTTGATGCTAATGGCCATCTGTGTGACACTATGAAGATAAACCAGGCAGAAGGCAATTTGTTTATCTTGTGTTTCCCATTTACTTCGGCATGAAGTGTTTTACAAATCTGATCTCTAATTAGACTACAGCTACAGCAGAAACAATGAAAGGATGTCAGTTCCCTGTTTTTTTTTTTTTAAATAGAGCAGTCAACACAAAGCCAGGTGTTCGACAGCTGTGTCCAGTGAGGTGAGGCCATCAAACACCAGCTGGTGTGTTGACATGTGTTTGTTTCTCTTAAAGGAGTATTCTGAGAAATGTAGCAACTTGCTGATGAGAAGATGATTATGAAGCTGTAGTGAGCAGCCAGTTATTTTAGCTTAGTACAAAGACTGGAAGCAACGGAAACAGCTAATAAAAAGGGGAATTCACCCTTTTATGGCGGGTAATGCGCCAGACTATTTCTTGGCTTGAATCTGTTGCCAGGCAACCAGTGGAGACTCCAGGAAGTTATTGGTCACCCTGAACATGTCCACTAATAACAAGGCAAATTATAGTTGTTACACTTTGGTTTTTGAACAGATCAGACAAACAGCCTGTTGATTAGTGACCTTTAGAGGTGTAGTAGTTTGATTTTGACACAGCTGGAAAGAGCCAGGCTGTCTACAGTCTTTGTGCTAAGCTATAACAATCTGCTGACTCTAGCTTTATATTTAAAACACACACATGACCATGGCATCAATTTTCTCATCTAACTCTTGGTAACAAAGCAAATATTCGAATTTCACAATAGCTGACATCTATTTCTTGTACTTTATTAAGGAAGAAACCAATAATTCTGCGCTGTTTGAGCTGGACATCCCTATGTGTCACCAGTCCAGCTAGTGTAACAGCACATTAAGTCTGTGTTTACTCAGAGGTTGGACTACTTAGAGCTGCAGTGTGATAGCCATAAGGTGAGTATTCTCACAACCCTCAAGCAGATTCCCCACCCCTAAGTACACAGACAAACACACATGGTCTCTGAGTGACCACCCAAACATTATGTTTGTACACTACAAGGGTGGCTGCCAGTTGGCGGAGCGTTTTGCACTGAAGCATCCTACAAAATTGATGCTGAGGGCTATCAAACCACAAGGCGAACAAGGGCACGTGAGACAAACACAAACCTCCCTTCTTTTCTTTTCACAGCTGTCTGTCACTACTGTGTCACTCTTGTTTTCTTATGACAGCTTTTGCTGTAGTGATAAAACACACACACACACACACACACCAAAAAGAAAAACACTGATACGAGCCTTCCTGTGTGTGTGGTCCACTAGCATGTAAAATATGAGGGTTTATTTCAGTTTTTAAGGTGAAAAAACACACATATGCCTATCCACTACCTCATATGTGAAATAGTTTTTAGGATGAGAATGACATCCCTGGTTAAAGAAACTCTTCCACTTGCAATTTAGCTTAAGTGTGAGCCTCATTGTCTCCATAATGAACCTCATAATTGCGCACAGTGCCAACAATAGGTAATTGGATGTTTTTAACAAGCAGCAGACTCAGTACAGTCCTGAAACCCCGGCTGAAAATGGCTCATTTCACCACAGCCCCGTGATGTCTCCGACAATTGACCGACTGCGATCTTTTCCAGATGTGCTGCTTTAGCTTTGTGAACAAAGCTGCTGTTTGTTAACGTTGCTCTAGACGGACGGTTTCGATCAGAAAGCGTTTATTACTAACTACGAGGTGACATTTAGAGACATTTTGGACGCATTTCTAAAGCTATTTGAAGTTTACAGTGAAAATAAAGGCACATTTACCTGAGCGTTACAGAGAGCCGCGGCCAGCAGGAGGAGCGCAGCCACACTTCGCAACATCTGGACGTGAAAAAGAGAAAGTGAGGTTTAGTGAAGAAGCAAACAACACAGGAGTTTAACATCTCCGTCTGTTTCCACAAGGGTGAGAAAACTTCAACTTTAAATGCTCCACGTTACCGTTTTCTAAAAGCTGCTCCGCTCAGAAATGTGCTCGGAAGAGAGGAGCGGGTCTGGATGCACGTCGGGACGGAGTCGAGCAGGAGGTCCGTGATTTCAAGAAATTTGAGGAGCGCTGAGGAATTCGTGCCAGTCCGGCAGTTTCTCCTCCTCCTCTCTCTCTGCTGTGGCCAATGAAAATGTCTGGAGTCCTCGGCGGACGTTTACAGAGGGGGAGGAAACTGGGAAAGTGTGCGGTGTGTGTGTGTGTGTGTGTGTGTGTGCAGCCCAATCTCTTTAAATTATGTGTTTATCTAAATAGTTTTGTCAAATGCATGTTGCAAGAGACGTGTGTGTATGGACCTCAACATTATCATCAACCTTAATCTCATAGCTTCTGGTTTATGCCTAGTCTTTCAGCACACAGCAGAGATTTCTACTGTATGACCCACATGTTATAACAGTTACTAAATCCTCAGCTATTTGTTCTGTTTGTTTACAGTCAAAGTCATCAGTGAACTATGGGGGCCAGAAAAGCTCTAAACCAAGCTGACATCATGAGGAAAAGTCCAAATCTATTTACTGTCTTTAACTTTAACTTCTCATTTATGTGTGTAGTCACCTCACATGAACTAACTCATCTGTCTTAAGAGATTCAATTAAGAAATAGGATCATATTTCTGCTATGCAATGTTTTTTTGTGTGCCCTTCATCTTATTCTTATAATTTCCATCCCGTATCTTATTCCAGCTATAAGTATGCTGTCACTCAACTGATTAATACGGCAATTCAAGCTGCATTGTGTCCGTCTGCAGTAGCGGTGTCCTTCAGTCAGACCTATAGTCCTGTATAGAAAGGCCCTTTTCACATGTACTGAAAGATTAATGTTTAAAGGTTCTTATGACTTCTGTATTTCAGAATTACACACCACCACTGGTGTGCACGCTCTAGCAAGGCATACTTAAAGAGTGACTAGGAAGGACAGTCTGAGACATTGAACACCACAGCTCAGTGAATTTTGAATAGAAAGAACAGGGAGAATGATTTTTTTTACTACTGCAAACCATCTATTATATATGCATTCTTCCCCTCTGAGGAAATCTACCTGTTTAAATAGATGCTGTGATTATTTGACACCCTAGGGCTGTTTGTATGAGTGCTTATGTTATCTGAGTGTTTCATGCTCGTGTGTGTGCGTTTTGTGCTGTTTCTCATTCTACTTGCATTTATGTTGAATAATAGGCAGTGAAAAACACAAAATCACAGACTTTTGTTGGAAATTTTAGTTTTATGCTCTGACATGGCCTCATGCATGTTATTGTTCACAGATATTCTGACTATTTTTCCATATTGTCTCACTTATTCAGTGACCTTTGTTTGCCTCTGTGTTTTGCTGGAATGGAGGAAACTGAAAGGAGACAAAAACAAAGTTTGTGCCTCCCACTGGGAGATACAAAACAAAACTGTAAATGGGAAACAAGACAGCAGTACAGCAGAGACATGTTGGTAAGATGACTGAATTGTTGACACTTAACTTGTGATATCTCTTAAGTCAGTGTTAGTTTCAGGGGGAAGTTTGAACTAACCATCACTTCTCTACTTGTTGATGGACTCACTTATATTGTGACGTATTTAACCTTTGAACCTATAGGCATTATGGGAAATGGTGTTCATTTAAGGCAGATCATTAAAACACTTTTTCAAAAACTGCCATCCAGCTCTAAACACATTACTGAAGAAGCCACATAATGAAAGCGACTGTTCCCAGTCTGGCTAGTAACACTGTTACAAATGTCACTGGGATTTCAAATGACATTTACTTTCCTCCTCAGCAGAACTGAGGTGTTCTGGTTTCATTCTGGTTCTGTATCCAGTATGCATGAAATAAAAAAGACAAAATTACTGCTTCTGCTGCAGTATTTAATCCCTTTTGAAGTTGCTCATTGTGTTATGTTAGGAGTGTAATTCTGTAGTCACAAAGATTCACTGACTGTGTCACAAGCACACATTAAGGTGGGGGAAAGATTTCCATCTTTGGCTAAAGTTGGAAAAGTCAAAAGTGTGAGACACTATCGTTTGGTTAACATCTAAAACTGCAGTCTTGATTAAACCTAACCAGATGTGTGACTCTGGATATGAGCCTTAGTCCTGATAAATAAATCCTGTTTTGTATGATTTCACTAAAATGTATTTGCCAGAAGAAAATAGTTATGTATAAACATATTTCTGAAAGACAAGGCTGCAAAGATACAATCATAATAATCAATTTCAATCAATTTTAAAGATTCAGTGTGTTACTTTTTTCAGACATTGTTTAGTAGAAGTATGCTCCAGTTTTTGAGCGAGCCTCGCGATTCTAACCGCTCAGAGAATTTCAGTTGTTGTGGCTGTGTATTAATACGTTTTGGAGTATTCTCATTTGCATTAAGCTTTTTCCATATTCTTTTCTTGTGAATATATGCACACACACACGCGCACACACACAGACACACACACGAACGTGTGAAACAGCAACTCAGAAAAGGATACACATCTACAGCAGATTTGTTTTCACCATGTTCTGCAAGCAGCTGGATGAAGATAAATACTTAATCAAACTGTTTAATCCCTCTCCTTGCTGCAACATCCATCAAACAATACATCCTTACTTTCTAAGCCATCAGTGTAAAAAGCATGTTCTGCTACCACTGATTTAAATTCATGCACGATGCACGTACATGCGAGCAGTTCATGCAGTATTCAATACGGAGAACAGAGGTATTAGCTCTTCTGATGTCTCTCTGTGTTCTGCCAGGGGCTTTCTGAGAACACATCTCAAATATTCCCAAACATCCATCAATGCCAAAGGGTCAGAGACTAGCCACAGTCACACAGAATTGTACAACCAACCTCCCTCTCTCTCCTTTCTCTCTCTCTCTCTCTCTCACACACACACACACACACACACCACACACACACACATACACAGAGTTTTCGTTAATCACATTTTTTTCTAGCATCACTTTCTTGTGATTGGAAGGCAACCTGTGTGTTTGCGTGCACAGGTGTGTGTGTACACCTCACGGGCTCTTGGTGTCTTGAAAAAATACATATATTTTCTTGTGTATGTGTAAGATTACATAGACAGTATATTACTGTAAGTGTGAAAGTGTGGTTAAGGATTGAGGGTTGAGGCTTCCTCCATCCGCGTCTGGGAGGACCCTGCAGTATCTGGTAATATGACCATGCTTGGTTGCTCTTGTTTCGCTATTGTGCACAACATGGCCTCATAATTTCACAGTTATGCATGCTGAAGAGAATTAAGGAGGGATAATAATTATATTCAAAACAGCTAATCAGTGCTACCCATGGTTGTGTTAACACAGATGGTGTAGAGAGGTTTTTGTTTCCATAATGGAGACAAATGAGATGATGCTTAAATGATTCACATGATGTTGGTGAAAAGCAGAGTCTTCGTTTCTTCCTTGTTAGCTCAGCGTCTTCTCACTCAGTCTCTAGTGAATATGGCCATGGGCGCCTGCTGACTGCCATTACCGAAGACCTCATTCATTAACCTGGCATTTTGAAGAAAAAAAAAAAACGCTTTAGCTCTGCACAGACACACATTTGCATAAACGAACAAATACAGTAACAACAAACAAATGTCATAATGAGTGGGAGGGACCATGTGTGCAAATAAGTATGTGTATTACATCAGGCATATGGCATCTGTAAAGTACTAATGGGCCTTCATGCACACAAATGTATGAGACAGGCTTTTAAAAGACCTTTGTCCTTAACTATCACATCAGTTAGTGAAGCTTGTTTTTTTTGTTCTTGTGACAGCCCCAGCTCTCTGCAGACCTTTTGTCAACCTGAACCTTTTAAATAGATCTTCAGCCTATAATCAAATTCTGCTCCATCAGGCCTGCAATAGGACAGAAAGAGTGCAAGAGAGACCTGTGACAGTGAAGAAGCTTATACATTAATGCACCCCACTATTTACAATCTAATTTTGTTGTATGAATAATTTGATGTTGTTAAATGTAGTTGCAGTGTTAAAAGCAAGCCTGTGTAGGCAAAAGAGTAAAATTAGAGCTAAACCCTGAATGAAAAAATAGTTTACAACATTGGTATTCTTTAGAAACTGTGAAGTGTCCTAACTCACTGGAGTTTGTTGGCTTGAAATTTTGAGTTTTATTTACTGAGTAATGTAAATATTAAAACAAATCAAATGAAAACAAATAGTATATTGTGAGCTGTGTTGTAAAATGTTTCCACTCTTTCTATTTGGCGCGGGGGCACCTACACCCGCCTATGCAGCCTATGCAAAATACAGTCATACACACACTTTCTTTGCACATGGTGACCCACAGCTTTGCTGTTGCAGAAAGGAGTGTGTGTAAATGGTTATTGCAGCTCAGCTGCCCCTGCTGACACACAGTAAGGAACTTGAAAGAACTAAATGCCTTTCCTGTGCATAATCAACTCTGTTTTAAAAATCCTGAAAAATGCACAGTATGTTCGTCATAGTGCTTTTTATAGGACATTCTGTCAGAGCATGACGACAAACACTATGACACTGTGATTCGATTGCTACTTGAAATGACAGAATGTCAAACTGGTTAAAAAAACCTAAAAAATGCATTTTTTTTTTTTTGGGTTGTAACTTGTATGCATCTGAAGTGTATGTTACCTTTCTGCCTTTGACGCTGTGTCACTGACACAAGGGAAATGAGAGTATAGTGGCAGAAGATGTGTGTGTGTGGGTGGTCCAAGTATAGAGTACATGAACGTGTATTATTGTATTTCAACTAAGCAACAGCCTGCTGCACTGTCAACCTGTCTCTTTCCAGTGCTAATAACAGTGCTTTGTTTGGTTTACATCAGATCTGTTGGTTAAATATTGGTCGAGTAGCACAAGACTGTAGCAAACTAACCACATGAAGCTTTGTGATTATTCTGATGTTTCTGCTGCAACTCAGCAGATGTAGTTGCAGTTGGACACTGCAAAACTGAAAAAACGTAACAAATCAATTAAAATTTCTATTTCCCTCTGGACCACTTTCCTACCATGATATCTCCATGGTTTTGCTTCCAATGGTGAACATAATTTTCAACACCAGATGTGGCTGCACATCTGTTACACCTGGGGCACCACATTATAATTCATTATTATTATTATCATAATAGAATTATAACAGAGATAGTTACATTTTATGGTGAACAAAAGAGGGCTGTCTCAAAACTCACAATTTGTGGAGCATTAATTTATTTTGTAATCAAGACTAAGCAGACATGCTTCCATGCTCCAGCCTAAAAGAGACACAATGGTACATTTTATTTACAGTTTTTTTTATTTACAGTAATTACAGTTGAATACAGAAGACAAAAAAATATGTATGTCCCAGAACAGATGTTGTAAAGTGAAATGAATATTGATGATTGTGATGGTAAAACAATGTTTATTAATTATAGTGCAGATAATCATATTTTTAACTGTACATTGAGAGGCAAAGAAGAATAATTGTCTAGTTGTGGTCAATGTGGTTATTATTCATAGTATATAGTGTAGTGATAATGTTGAACACTAGTCTCAGTATGAGTCTTGACTCATGCTCTGTGAGTTTGTTGAGCTCTTGCACATTTCATACATGCATTTTACAGTTTGCTTCAGTTTATTAAATGACTGATTATACTTTACTGGAAAATAACCTTTAAAATAATAATTCACACTTTATTAAAAAAAAAAAGAATTCTTGTGTTAATGTTTTCTACAAGACTGAACTTTATGATCCATGAAGGCTGAAACACACATCATAGGTGTAAGCTTAGCTACAGAGCAACTAACCACTTCCTTTTCTTTGCGCTTCCTCCACAAATACATTAGAAAACCTATGGTGAAGTGCTACTCTGCCTCTGTATCTCATGGTCATCATGTTCAGCCAAGACCAAGCAGCCCTGCTCTCCATTCAGCTCTTAGTGATGTGCCATGTCCAAGCAGGTATCGTGGAGAATTCTGTCTGTGATGAAAGCTTTTCTATATATTTAATTGAAGATTCTTTTTAATTCATTCAATTCATTGTTCTCATCTGTGTTAGGGAACAGTCCAGTCGACCACAGGAATACACTGGTGTCCAGAGGAGACTCCGTCACGCTCACATGCAACATATCGATAAAAAATGCAACACAAATCCACTGGACCACAGAAAGATTTTATTACACTAATTCAATCATACACAATCTGAGTTTTTCAAATTTCTCCTCTCACAGAGTCAGAATAGATCTTGGCCCACATACAACACTGAACATGTTTAATGCTCAACATAAAGACGCAGGAATTTATACATGTAATGTGAGTCATAAAGAGGGTCTAAAGACCATGACATGGAATTTAACTGTTTCTGAGAAGACCAAAGGTGAATATAAAAAAAGCAGCACTAATCATTTCTCCACAGGCACAGAACATTTCAGAGCTGAAACTGTAGCTACTTAAAATAATTCACATCTGATTTTATACAGGAATCAGTCCATCATGGTATTTTCTCTATATACTCACACCTGTAATGGGATTTCTTCTATGTGGATTCACGTTAGCTGTCTGCTTCTGCAGGTGAGTAATTGTTTTTTTGGCTTTCAGATTTGTAAACAAATACATTTTACTACTTTTCACTTGTAGTGCGTTTGTCATTAAATCTCTAGCTGCAAAAAAATTAATAAATAATTCTGACTTCCACCTAGTAGAATTTGCATGCAAACCCTGGTTACTGGTGTCAAAGTCTAGGTTTTGTACTTCCAGCATCCACGTTTCAGTATGAATTACATTGATATAGCGCTTCATTCATTAAGAAAATAATTGCCACTGAACTTAAGCCAGGCTGTGATTAAAGCTGGAAACATAATTCAAACATTATTTCTGAAGATGTTCACATTATCAGTCTTTCTTTAGACTGAAATTAGATTTAACTTTCTTTCAATTTCTGATACCATTGCTACAAGTTACAAATATGGGACTATTTTAAATGCTAAAATAGGCTAACAAAAACACAAGATTCATTATTTAATAATAATTTTAATATTAAACACCAGAAACGCAATAAACTACTGGTCTGTGAAACCAAATCAGAGTTTTACTGAAAAAAAACCCCATATAGATTGAATACAACAAGGGTTTATTTTACTTTTTATTTCCACAAATAAAATGTGTTATTTTATTTTTCCAAGTTTAAATATTCTCATTAAAAGCATTCCATCACAGTGGAGGATCCAAAGTTTGGAGGACATGCAGACATTGATTGACATGTAAAAGACGGTTGTCAGTAGAGACACTGTGAAGTCATGCAGATATAATCATTGTAAACAACTGACAAAGATAAACACAAATGTTATTCAACTCCATTAATCTAATCCACACAGTAAAAACAATACTTACATACTTGCAAGGCTTACACAAGCCAACTTTTCCACATTGCTTCAGAAATTAAGATAAAACTGTCCAGAAATTCTTTACAATGGTAAATAGTAAATTAAGTTTGATGAGGCACAGTATTTTCCTGCAGCTAATGTGTTATAATTTGTCAGCTTGTATTTGTGTATGTTTCACAATATGTTATGACATACAGCATCATCTGCATGAAGAATCTGTCATCAGCTCCGTTGTGATTTTCACACTGACAAAACTATAATAGCAGCTTTCAAAAAGTTGCTGATTTAGTCAGTTAATCCTCTTTTTATTTGAATTCACTCTCCACTGTCCTGTGTGTGAACTCAATTCCATACTATAATACACCTGAAAAACCTGGTAAGTACTGTGAAGGAGATGGCATAACTCGTCATGATTTTATCTCTGTAGAAAACTTGATATCAGGACCCAAAACCAGAACCAGTTTCAGCTTCAATCAGGGGGAGAGGTCAGAAGACCTTTACGTCTTAAACACCATCACATTTCTCTGCTGTAGTTTCTTTCTTTGCCTTTGATTCGTGCTTTCTGTTTGTCTGCAGATGAATCGTTCTCAAACACAAGGTGGCCTGGGTCATAGGCCTAATAACAGCAGTCAGTACATTGAGAGACTCAATTCAATATATGGTGTCAACTGAACTGAAAGATAACTGACAAGGATGTTCAGTGTGGCCGTGACTCAGGAGATAGACCCGTTGTCCAACAATTGCAGACTAATGCCTTTCAACTCTGCCACCATCTGTCTGTGTGTGAAGGGTGAATGAGAATCAAGATTCAAACAAGCAAGATTGCTTTTAACCGGTGTTTTGTGCCCTCTATGGTTATGTGAGGGAATTACAGAGGTTTTTAAAAATGTATGTTTGAAAGAATACAGTTCAGTTTAATTTTGAATTATCAACATTATTTGTCATATGTTTAGTCTAATTATGCTGGCACATGAAAAAGCTTTAAAACAAATTTGTTAGAATGTCATCATAGTTTAAGTCCTAAGGGTCAGGATCAGGCAACATATGCAACCATGGGATTCATGTGAGGACCCTGTAGAGAAAAAACATTTTACAAATGCAAGGTTTTGTTAATGAAGACAAAATGATGAAAACAGTAAAAGGTGTTGACTCCTTATTAATTCACCGAGCACCATAAGAAAATCAATTTATCCACCTGGGTATTAAGCTTCTTAAGAGCATCATGCATGCATGTTGAACAGTAGTGTTGCACTATGTGGTTAAAGTGTGTGCAGCACAGAGCGGAGGTGGTTTCCTGTACATGTGCATTATTTCCATTTTATGTTTTATCATGTGATTAGTTTCAACGACAACCATGTTTATATTCTCTAATTTGATTTCAATAATTGCATTTTGAATTCTCATGTCATTTAACTTTACATTCCATGAAAAATGAAACACACGTATGTCTTCGGTTTTGAGCAGCCAAACCACAACTGACCACAACCTTTTCTCTGTGCCTCCTGCACAAATGCATCTGTTCAGCTCTTAGTGATGAGCCATGTCATGAAGCTTGTCTCCAGATTAAATTACTGATTTCATTCATAGTCATTGTTTTCTTCATTGCTGCGGAAAGTTCCAGTTGACCACAGAGATTTACTGCTGTCCAGAGGAGACTCATGCTCATGTGCAAAATACAGATGGAAAAACTTGTCCTGAGCCCCAGAAATGCTAGGCTCAGCATTACGTGGGGTCTTGTAAAAATAACTTGTGTTTTATAGATTACAATCAAGATTTATTTCCCTTACTCCAAAATTATGCAATGAACTAATAACATTTATAATTATGCTTTCAGAGAACTTATATTAAGAAATCCTGCAGAGAGAGAAACCATTTTATTTTATTTATTTTTTATTTCATTCACAAATAAAGACAGTAAATTTTACAAGTACAAAACAAAACAAGTGCAAGACAAACAACACAAAAGACAAGACTTATGTTACCTATGTACAGTAGGTGTGTTTCTATTGGTGTAGTGTGTGCCAGAGAATGGTTAGAGCAGAGTGGGGGGCTAGGGAGCTGGGGTGGGGTGCTAAGGTGGGGTGGTAGCAATCAGAAAAAGATGATAGAAGAGAATAAATAGAAAATAAGAAGAGTTAAAATATAATAATAGCAATACACATTAACATAACACATAAAAATAAAATAATAATAATATGAATAAATCAATAAACAAACTTCCCATAAACCCAAAGAAAGAGATAAGGAAAGGAGAAAATAAATAAATAATAATACTGGAAATACTAACGAGTAGATAAATATATCTACAAATAGGGGTGGCTGGGGAGGTTGATGGGTGGGATGGGGGTGGTCCAGATGGTCCTCCTGAGTGGATCCAACTTTTTTTTTTTTTTTCTCCCCCCTTTAGGATGTTGTTGTTGTTCTTGTTGTTGCTCTGAGTCGCCCTCAACCCCAACAGGTGAGGGCTGGCCCATTGCTTACTTCTGTGCCCTCTTTAAAACAGCTCCCAAACCCTGAGGAGGGTGCCTGTTTATTAGGGCTGAAGTGAGGTTTGAAATTTGAGGGTCCACTCTGTAATCCCTCCCATCCCACACTGACTCAAACTTCAGGACTCGGAGTGCTGACATCCCCTTATTTGGTATCATAGAGGAAATAAATAAAAAATTAATAAATAAATAAATGAAATAAAATAAATTCAAGGGAGAGAAAGAAAAAACATGATGAAACCTAATGATATTTTAAATGCATTACATGCATTACTTGGTAGGATTCACCCTTTTTCTTGATGCTGGATTTATATGAAAAAGCAAAATCTCAGATTTTCCTCAGTTCTCTCGCATACATTTCACACATACTTGTGTGAGAAGCAAATTCACGATCAGAGGATATTGCCTTCCAGGGAAATGGCGCCCCATCATTCCCAGGGACACATTCCTTTTGATATGCATTTTTCAAGTGAGGTCTATGCCTAGTTGCCTGAAGTTCTATGAAGGGAAATATTTATGGCATTAAAAAGGCAGATTGAGCACTCTAGGGTGTCCATAATTGGTACTGGTGGGTAATCATTTAGGATAATTTTGTCACTGTATGCTGAGGCGTTGTTGCCGTGCCCAGGAGTCCAATGTCAAAGGATTTTCAAAGGGATATAAATAGGGTTTAGTAGTTTGGATAAATAAACAGGCAGCACTTAATGGGGTGTCATAGATTGGGAAGGGAAAAAAATACTAGACTAGATTGGTTTATTATCATCGGCACTGTGGATCAGCACAAGGAAACAACACAGCTTCTTACTGGACAGTGAAAAGTATCTGACCAGTATCAAAAGCAAATAGACAAGGTTAGCAATCAGCTTGTGCACATAGTAAAGTATTTTATTTCAGCAAAAGTCCTCAGAACTGATCTGTCTGCTGCATTAAGCAGATAATCAAGAGCTAAAGCTCTTAGACAGACAGTTGTCCTTTCAAGAGCTCTAATGCACACATTCCACCTCCTGTTGGCAGTCATTGAAAAGCTAAAGAAGCCACAAAGCCACATTTGTCTTATATCTACACTTCAGGATCTTCTAATGGAATCAATGCACTTTCTGCACAGGTGCAAAAATGTTCTTCACATTGTTTGTGACTTGTTTTTTTTTTTAATAATCTCAACATTTTTGGCGGTCTGCACCCTATTTGTTTAATGCTCCAAGATAGCCACTTACACTGGAAATATTTTTTTCCAGCAGATGCTAACAAAAACATTTGTAGAGAGATTTTAAATTTTTTTGCTAGTTTAGATGTCTGCAATGTTTCTAGGAGACTAATTGACCATTCAGAATTATCCATATCGGCTAATTAGGTTTAGAAATTCAACATTTCCACATTTAGCCAAATGTTGTCAGAGCTATGCTTTAAAGATCTGACATACCAAAAAAGTCATATCTTGAAATTAATTTTAATAAGAATATTCTGATGTTCTGCATTTTACTGCCTCAGTCATCAAGTGAGTGATAGTGTTGCATAAAAACCACAATATTAAAACTTCATTATGATTGTGTTGAATTAATTAGCTTTGCCTCCTCAACAAGGGCCAACAGCTGGAGTGTGAAATAGACACTTACACATTTCAATTCCCATTTGGTTGAATCTTTTTTTTGTGCAGCATATCTGCAGTTTCTTCCAAAAAACACATGCAGTCTGTCTGTTGTTTTAGAAACTAGGCATGTGGCATTTCACGTGCAACAGTTGCTTGTTTTCCGAGGGAGGTGTAAAAGGACACAGGAGGACACTTTGGGCCCGGAGACTTCTCTAGAAAAGTCTTTGAAGTGAAGGATCTTAGCGAGAAGCTGCACGTTCAGTGAAAGCTGCAGAAAGAGGCGGGTTTGATGAAACTTATGTAAGTCTCCCAGATGGTACTGACTGTATTTGATCGATGATTCTGGAGGCAAAGTGCTAGAGGGGGTTTCATCACCAGGGAATGTTGTCTTTGTTGTCACAGTGAAGATAACATATACAAATAACACTTAGATGCTATATATGTTTTTAATGTCTGCATGTCTTTTTTTAATCTCTTCACAAGGTTATCTAGAGGACATCTGCATAATTGTGTAATTATTCTCTGAAATCCACAAGTATGTGCACATGCATACAGAGCATCAACAAAGAAGAACATCTCTCACGCCAGACTTTACTTTGCTTCTTTCAAAAAAGGCACTTTCACACATTTTCTGTTAAAACAATGTTCGCTCGACCATAAAAGCCAGACAGCAGGAACTCCCTATAACACTGCTTTTGGCTTTTTCTTTTTCACCACACATTCTCATTCATCTCACCTTGTTTATTTTTCCACTGATTCTAAGGGTAATGGAAACAGGCAGGAGAGCCAATTGTAGACGATCCGAATGAAATTACCCCTGCAGAACAAGGAGTGCATCAGCTCCCAAGCCGACTAGGCCTTGGTATTGATAGCCCCCAGATGTAACTCCTTCCCAATTAAACTCACTCAGGTCTACTAGTGGTTCCTAGAGTTTCTAAATGTAGACTGGGAGGAAGAGCCTTTAGCTATCAAGCTCCTCTCCTGTG
>JAUMHL010000014.1:10152851-10164018 GCA_032362345.1 Sandelia bainsii
ACAGCTGGGATAGGCTCCAGCACCCCCCGTGACCCTTACGAGGACAAGCGGTTAAGAAAATGGATGGATGGATAGTGTCTAAACAACACACCTGTCTTAGTTTTGACATAATATTAATATGAACTGTGTTCACTGTAATTTTGCAAGCAAGTGCCCTTTACCATATCGCAATCGTATATCACAATATTGATCTCAATAATCGCAATATGACTTTTTTCCCAAATCGTGCAGCCCTAATTTCAATAAATGTGCTTTACAAGTGGCTAGACAGTAAAACTATTATATTCTTTTTACCTTCATTGCAGTGGTCCTTTTTTCACTGTTTCAGAAATGTGCAGTTACCCTTAAACTCTGAAACCAGACTCACTTAATATTCCATTTAGTTTTAATCAGTTGTCTTAGAAACCTCTGTGTCAGCCAGTACAACAAGATCTTCAACAGCTTGACTGCAAGAGGGAAGCTGACTGGTTAACTGACTTCCAGTTCCTGTGGTTTCTTTGTGGCTTGCTTTATCACAAACTGCTCTAACTGTAAGAGATAACCCCAACAGTTTGAGAGCATGAACGTTTGATAAGAGAAGAGAAAAATTTAACGCATGCACACACAAGAAACTCACTCTCAGACATCACTAAAATTGAACATGGTTACACTAAAGTAAAGTGATTACTGTACAGGCACCAAACAAGCTAATAAATGATCCACCACTAACTAAAAGATGATTCAGTTTAATTAAATGTTATGTTTTTCTTTTGAATTATTGTCTCTTAAGTAAGTTTTTGTAGTTTTGTTGATCCATGGGCCAAAGATTGGTGTAGGGAGATAGGAGTACAGGTTAGAGTTAGAGGTTAGAGTTTAGGGGGATTAAGGATCAGGAAGAATGAAGTTAGATTTCACTGTGGATGATTGTGATTCCACCATCTGGTTTATATATTGATTACAATGGTACTAAAGTCTCATTTGCCTGTTACATGGAAAGTGTGACACATCTAATGCATCAGAAAAACAAGATAATGCGACTGTGGGGTATCTACAAGTCTCCAGCTGATTATTTATTATTATTATTATTCATACCATCACATTTTTACTACATTTACTAAATACATGTCACTGAGAAGGTACGATCATACGGAACATATAAAATTAGCACTAAAATAAACTTTAAAGCATTAGTTGGAATTTTCTACGTGTACCTTCTTCTTCTTTTTACTATAACATAAAAGAAAAAAAAAAGAAAAGAATATTTCTACTGAAGTGCTTGTGCTTTTTCAGTTATCAAACTTGTTTTGGTTCCTGCCTCATATGTTTGTATTAATAATCTCTCTTAAAATGTCTTTATAGACACTGACAACTGTCTGAGTTTATGGTTATTGAAGGTCAAAATTAATTATTACATTAACTGCCAAAAACGATCTGAGAAGGAAACGCACAACAGCAGCCATGTGCATGTTGGTGCCAAGCTAACTTGCTTATTTAATCTCAAATGTTTGTGTCAAAGATCATGTATAAATACTTTAGAAATAACTGTGCTGTAGGCTACAGAGAAGCAGAAAACTAAATATTGATTGAATTGAATTTGTTTTTACATATTAACAGCCTACAGACTTTGGCACACCCTAGTCTCCAAAAGCTACTTGCTTTAAAGACTGATTCAATATGAACATTTTAACTGGGAGGTTCTGACACATGCTTAAGATTAGCCAGCGGGTTTACTAGAAAATAAGGGTTAATCTGTTTTGAAAGGTTTTGTCAACAATATTCTTCTGTTTTAGTTTTGTTGTAGTTTTAAGCCCTTACAGTGCTCTGTGTAAGATTTTGTAGCATCTAGCAGGGGGGTTGCAAACTGCACAATTTGGATTGAATGCCCCCACCCTTCCCTTTCCAAACTTGAGAAAGCTCACGGTGGCCATCATGTTTCATGTCGCTGTCTATGACTGCAATGAGTAGCAATATCTCAAATGATGAGGCTACTTTAGATAGCTATTAGGTTAGCTAATAGCTAATAGAATGTAATTACACTATTTAGTAAGTAAGACTATGGATCATAACTTTCACTGAATATAGTGGATTTTATAGCAGAGTCAAAGACCACTACCACAGTAGCAGTCTCAAGAGAAGTGAAACATGAAAACGTGAAATTCCCCTTTTAGAGGGAAGTGTTTGGTTGTGTGTTCTGGACTACTGTAGAAACCAGGTGGCACACCATGGTGGCTCTTTCTAAACTGAAAAAAATGCAATGATTCTTATTTTTAGGTGACACAAATGAAAAAATTATTATGATTACTGATTACTGTTCCATTTCCGTTCCATTTTATTTTTTTGTATTGTTTTGCCTATTGGTTTTAAACTTTTCTATTGTTCGCATTTTTTAATAATAAACTCTTTTGCATTGGCAGCTACACTGAGCTATGTTTTAATTAAATTTAGATACATTTACATACAACATTACAAATGGGTTAGGCACATTTAACATAACTCAGCAACTCATAACCCTATTAGAGTGCATACATCGCGTGAGTACCGTATTAAAACAAACCTGCAACGTGGATCACCTCAGTTTGTTCAGATTGGTACAGAATTTTCAGATAGTTTTTAAAGAGATGCTCAATCTCTGTAAAAGCTGCTGCCAGTTAAAGTGTAAGTTAAAAAAAAATTGCTGTTAGTGTTACAGTCACATAACTATTCTGCATCAACATAAACATTAATTTTAAGTGCAAGTTTCAGTCAACAGTTCCCGCTGCTCAACTCAGTTCAGTCTCAGTGTTTTCACAGAACATATTGTAATGGGGATTATATTTAATTCAATTTGTTGTTAATTGAGTTCTTTGTCATTGTACAGACTGAACTGTATAAAAGTCGTAACAAGTTTGTACTTACCATTTCTGCAGTGCCAGGCTAATTGCTACATCTGTGAAAGAGAGTGACCTTATGTTTATATTCTAGCGGTACAACACCATTAGCCATAGCCAGAGTCATGAGACTGGAGGCAAATGTAACTTAATCTGTACGCTGGTAGCAGGCTTTTATCAGAATAGTCACCACAAATATAAAGATCAAGCAACATATGCAAGAAACAGCTACAGCAATCGCTAGATACAGATAAATACAATTACAGTTAAAGTTGAATTTTTATGTACTATGTTAGATGACTGTTTCATAAAGGTAGCTGAAGTAATGTTGGTAATATTCTGTGGTCTCTCAAAATATCCCAAGCATCAACACTGAATGCTGCTATATTATTATAATATGCAAGATAGAAACTGAAGAACTGCCACTATTGTATTTGATCAGGCTCTTCTGGTGTCTTAATGAACACAGTTGTTAACTGTCCATCATGAACTCTCCTGAAAGTGTACCAAATACCAGTGTCTCTTTAGCTCTTTATCTACATGATAGATGACTGTGTTTGGGTTTCACCTAAAGTACAGTATGTCTGTTGTGGGTTTTAAAGTATGCATATATAAAATTGATGTCAGTGTTGTCACACCTGTGCCTGTGTAGCTCTTTGTTCCTAGAGGACATGTGAGCCTGCTTGAGTTTTGCCTAGGGGCATTATGCAGGTCTGTGCCTTACTCATGCACATACTGTAGCTACAGTTGTATCAGTTGCACAGTATTTTTCAGCTCTTTTATCTTTAATAACCTCACACCACCTCTGTCGTATTTACATCGTAATCTTTTTAGTTAGGTCTGATTAGCATTTCTGTAACTATCAGCTCCACTGTCTGTTTCCACAGTCCTGTGAGCATGGTGGATTCACAATTCTGATTGAGACTCCTTGATTCTCTGTGTTGAGTTTGTACCTTTGGTTCTCTGATGCAGACATATTTATGTTTAGTCTCCTTCTTCTGGAAAAATGTGTCAATTCATTATTATTATTATTATATTATGTCAGTTGACTGAATGTGCTCAGTGACAGTCATGTTACAGGACAACATTACTGTGCTACCATATGGTTTTCAGTTGAAGATCCGTAATTACATTTCAGATATCCAGCAATACATTTTGACCTGTCAAAATAAAGACCCAAAGAGATTAATCATCGTAATCCAACTATTACCAGTGAGTTAATCAACCCATTTTTAGTCTTCTGATATTAAAAATGTATGTTTTTCGTCGTACTCAATTTAATTCATTCTACTTAGTTTTAATTAAGTAGTATTTTTCTTTGAAGTTTTTAGAAATAGACACCAGAGCTAATGCGCAGACAAGCATTAATGTAATGTTCTTATATTAGTTTTTGATTGTAAACATTTGTATTATTTGCCTTTTTAATAAACCTATCTCTCTTAAGTTTGTAGCTGCACTGTTGTCAGATGCCTTTCTTTGTTCTGTTTATTCTAATAAAAGTTTGATAAACATTACAAGTGACTCAGACACACATCACATATTTCTGTTATCAGTGTGTACTGTTATCTAAACTGTAGTGTTTACTTAGTGTTGAACAGTGTCTAAATTGTTTCACTGTCTCACACACATTTCACGGATTCAAAACTTTTGCCCTACAGTGTTACATTGACTTGAGTGCATTCACAGTAACAAACAAAAGAGCAGAACAGACCAAAGCGTCATAACTCACTTATGATCAACAAGTTAGAAATGTTGTAATTTTTTTATTATACATTTTTCTGTAATTTGGGTTTTAACTATTTTCAGTTCATATCCTCAGTCATCTACAACAGTTCACATAACTTCTCTATCTTCTGTGACCTCATTTCGGCTGCTGAACATTGAACAGTTGTCATTCTATTACATAACTATTCTATGTAAACCAACGTTGTGCATGAATGTGATACATGAGCCCCGTTCAGTGATACTTTTGATGAAAGTATCACTTTGCAACTAAAGAATGTGAATGGCAAAGGCTTTGTTCACATGATGTATGCATGAGGTGTTCACGGACCATACAGAGTGTAGGTCGGTTGTGTTTCAGAATCTCTCAGGCTATAGTAATCACAGACAAAATCTGTGTGAACTGAACCTTGAGTTATCTGTTGTGCATTGTGAACTTTTACACCAATGGTATCAACACAAAGCTTTGCATACCTGCAACAATGCCTAAAAAAATAACATTCAGTGCAACTTTAAACAAATATTTTACTCTTTATTAAATGCAGTACACCTAATGACAAAAGTTATATATAAAGACAGGTTTACTTTTGTATTATGTGTTTGTATTTGAGAAAGACGGTTAGAGTTAGCATGTTTACTTCCCATGCATTTGCTCACTTCTTTTGTTTTGTTTTTTTTCAGTCCTCCTTCCTTTTTAGTTTTTGGACTGCACGTATCACTGAGCTCTGTGATTACAATGGTATGGCTGACGATGCCTGGAACATTGACTAACATCAATTTCCAGACAGTTTTCATAAATATCCTCTGGTTGGTTTCCCTATTCAAAAAAACGAACAGAGGGAAATTTTTAAACATTTAATACTCCATAGTTTATAATTACTGTGACTCAACTAAGTTATTTAACAAAACAAACATGCAACAGCGATTGTCTTTAATTCACTTTGTTAAAGCATGACTGTTGATTTTCAACCTGCTTCCTATGGTTCAAGATTAGAGGGTACATTTATATGAATGGTTATAAACTTTCCAATACCTTCCTTATTTTCTGCAGGAGTTTTTCAGTTCAGTATCAAATACCCAAGTACAGTAGATCCATAGGAAGGAAGCAGGTGACAAGTCAGTGAAGTCACCCTTCAATTGTAGGCAATGTGAACCAACATCCTTATCATTCTACAGAAAGTCTGTATAGCATATAGAATTTTATTGTATTTACCGTTTCTGCAGTGGGATGCTGATTTCTGTAACAGAGAGTGACAATTTATAAGTATAACACCACTGGCAATTGCATAGTGAGCATAGTATCACGGTATCAGCCTGTTCTCATCCCACAGCGCCACAAAATGACACTTCTGTATTTACTTTGGAATGCTGACACAAAAGTACCCTGTGGCGTTGGTGGTGACATGCCAAGTACAAAGCCTCATTGTAAGATGCAGGGGGAGGTGCTTTGTAAGAAGACTGTTCCAGGAAGTCTTAGTCTTAACTGAACCTAACCCTTAAGTTTCTGTGCCTGACCATAACCCAGTTGTCTTTCTGCATAAAGTCAGTCAAACCATGATGTTTCCATCCTGTGACTGTTTGTCTGACCAAAGATCAGACAGCTGGAGTCATTCTCATGACTGTTCCAGAAGTGTCAAATAGTGACGCCAAAAGAAACCTTTTGTGTCTGTATTTCAAAGCAAAGCAGGAAGTGTCATTATATGATGAGAATGTTGGAATCACTTGAAGCAAATGCAACTTACTCTGAATGACATTTACAGGGTCTTCGCATGATGGCCAAAGCAAATATAAAGATCAGGCAGCACACACAGGGGACAATAGCAGCCACAGTAATCAGTGGATTTGTCCAGTTTTCAGCTTTGTTATTCTCTGGAAGAAAAATCAGTTTGTTACTCATTTCACTCTAACATATAGGACATTTAGATAAAGTTCTTAAAGACAGTTTCATAAAGGAAGCTGAGGTGGTGCTTTCATGTCCTGTGGTCTCCCAAAAGCACTAAGTACGTATGCCACTGTATGTAGTAATATATTAGATGTAGTTATGATACACTGTAATAATTAAGTAGGTAAATATTCATTGCACTGAACAACCACATTGGTCTAGTAATTGTCAGCTCTGTTATTTTTAATAACCCCACATTCACTCTGTTCTTATAATGCATAAGTTAGGACTGATAAGCGCACCTGTAATTATTAGCTCCCAAGTTTGCTCCCAAACTCCGTCTTGTGTTGTGATGGCCTCACACTTGTAGATTCCTGTGTGATTCATCTCAGCTCTCCCTATGATCAGTTTGTACTGATACATATTTATGTTCAGTCTCTTAGCTTCTGGACTGATGTATAAGTCTCTGTCTGGTTTGTAGCTCAACAGGAGACTTCCATTCTTTTTCCATGTTAGCTGATTGACTTTGCTCAGTGAATCGTTACAGGCCAACATCACTGTGCTGCCAACAATCTCTGAGATGTTCTTTCCTTCTGTGATGGAGGGAACATTCAAGTGATAGATTTCATTTTCATTGTAACCATGTTACACTACAACTAAAGGAATCATTTGACATTTTGAGAAGTGTATCTTGCTGAGTGTTTTCTGTTGTGTGTTCAGCAAATGTGACGCAACTACCAGCAGCCAGTTAGCCTAGCTTAGCATGCAGACTGGAAACAGGAAACTGTTAACCAGGCTCTGTCCAAAGATAACAAAACCCACATACAAGCTCTTCTTAAGCTCATCAGTTGACACATTATATTCAATTTGTTTAATCCAAACAAAAACAAAGGTTTAAAAGCAACTGTTTGTTGTTTGCAGTAATAGAAAAGCGGATACACATATTTTCTAACATGTCTGTAGCTCATACTCATTGTCAGAGAAATTAACTTTACCTGTAAAGTAAATTAAATAAAGTTAAGTAAAGTAAAGTTAAGTAAATTAACTTTACCTGCTGCTGAGAAAATCCACAACGTACAGCATATCAACAACTTCCTCTTGATGCCCACATATCTGGACAAATCCTCCATTGCACCTTGAAGCAAAGATACATTTGTTCTGACCATTGTGTTGATTTGGTTTTTAATGTAGTCACCTCAGAAAATACAGTTTGGATGTAAATTGTGTTTTGAGTGTCTCTGCCAACACAGGATGAATCACAGACTAACAAAAATATAAATATAACAAAAATATGTCACAAAATTCAAATGAGCAAAATGTGATTGTAGAATCATAAATACAAAGATGTAGTTTGATATAAATATATACATATATATATATATATATATATATACTACACCTACTTACCGGTAGTGAGTCTCTGCGGCTGCTGTTTCCTTATTTCTAAACTATACCTTTAGTTTCATGTCACAGGGCTACATAAAGAGCTAATTTTAAGACAAATTACACCAAGTCTTTATAAAGGATGCAATAGCTGAAAATCAAGCACAGTGTTTAAAATTAAACCTGGCCTGAACCCTCTCACACAGTGGCAATAGTTTCCACACAGGAAGTGATAATTGGTGGTCTGTGACCGTGTGTAAGTTCTGTGCTTTTTTTTTTTCTGTGAGGCTCGGAGTTTGTGGAACATGTTGTGAACCTTATCCAAAGGTTTATTAAAGATGTGTTGCACAGATTTGTTGTACTGTTATTATTAGTTATACAACCTCCAGACGGTAAGGAGCGTTGGATGGCTTTAAACGTTTTCTTTTTCAACTGCCTCACAAATGATTTTCAGCATGGTGTTAAGTATAATCCTGAAGTTGATTGTAAAATTATACTTGCATCCATATTTAGGCAGACACTGTGCAGCTTGAAAATGAAAATGCAAACTTTTGCACTTGAATTTGAGATATGTCATGATGTCAGCTCATGCCATTATGGTTTTCTGTGTGTGCAGTGTCTTTATGTATTTGGTGTGTCTGTGCATTTTTTCTAAATGCTGTGTCTGTCCAAATCAGTTTTGCCCATGCTGCCCCTTAGTGGTAATATAGTAATAATGCACTCATCTTTGTGTTATTCTTCAAGAATGAATCAGAATACCACTGGACCTCAAACTAACACCTGAAAGCAGGAACATTTTACTTTTTTTGTTTTTTCAAATTGTACAAATGTAAAGGACTATAATCTGCTCTACGATTGAGTCACTTGTTTTGTTTTCTGCTGGAACATCCAGGTCTGGAGATATTTTGAAAACTAGCTTTGCAAGTTACCAATAGCTTCACGCTGGAAGAAATTTCAGTTGAGAGACTCAGTATCTACTTGTTTGCATGTCATACATAAACAAAACAAAAACAAAACACTGTTCATGGGAAAGTGAACGAACATCAGCTCTCATTTTGTAGCAATGTCCATTAGTCAGACACCTGTGTCCCAGAAACTAGCGTCCAAGTGGGGGCACTACACCGAACAGGATTTTTCAGCCAGTTAACCTCCAGAACAGCATGCAACAACCTCTGAACATTTGTTAATTAATAGCAATAATCAATACTTATGACTAATTAACACCTAATATATTCACATATTCTGATTCCATACAAAAAAAAAACTGTAGCCAAAGATTTTTTCACAGGTGCTTTGACAATCCAGTATCCTGTGCTTTGACAAAACCCCTGAGACCTGAACCTACACCTGTCCTAAACAAAACAATCCCATATGGGCTTTACACAAGGACAAAATTGTAAAGGATCTTATGTAAACAATCTGAACTTTTATTTTCTGACTACAACTACAAAAAAATATTTAACTCGCACCTTTTTAAACTATTTCACCAACTTTAGTCTAAAACGTGACCCAGTTGCATTATTTAACTTCATAACAACTGAAACAGTCTTCAGCTTCCACCTTTTTAGACAATATGAGCAGCTTAAACACTGGTTTAAACAATGGACCTGTGTTTTTACTTGTCAGCACAATCTAATGCAACAGATTCACAAAGTTTTCTTTTATTACCTACAGTTGTTTATGGTTTCTTCAGTTAACTGAAATAATTTTACTACTTAAATCAGTGCAATATAAATATGAATGCAGTTTAACTACTAGCAACCTATACTGCAAAATGTAGTTAACTAATGTGTTTAATGACATGTAATTATCTCCATGGCATCCTGTTAAACTGCCTTGTATCCTGAGCAGATATCAAATCACCATCCACCAATGCCCACAGTACTTAAAACAAACACAGCAGTTATGCTAAATCAGCATAAATACTGCAAACTTTGCAGGAGCTGCAGATGAGGGCAGCAATGCTAACTTTACTCTCTTGTTGATCATGCTGCAGTCTCACAGAAACACCTCTTCTATTACTCATCAGTTGAAGTTTCAATTGTAGTTACCCATGGTTTATGTTAGTAATAGCCCTAGTTTATTTATGTACTATCTAGAAGTTAAGATAGTACTTTCCAATAACCTTTTCTTACATAAGTGTTGTTCATGGCTACACCCATTTAACAATGGTTTATTTAATCATTTAGATTATACTAACCTGGTAACAAGCACTGCAGGAACAGTTTTCCTCTGGTGTCGTGTTACAGTAAATATTGGGTAAGTTCTTGATGTTTTTAAATGTTTTTAGATTTCTAGATGTTTTTACAATTTATGTAGTAAATAAGCTGAAAAAACTGTAAAAGTTACCCTTGTCTGTTTCACACATTAATTAACTGGCTCTTACTATATACTGTATAAGAGATTATTCCCTTGTTCCATGCAATCATCAAAAACCTTTATCAAGTATGTTCTGCTATGTAACTAAGTAAAATGTTATTTCCTAGGTAAGTAAGCAGTGTGTGTCTGTGTGGTTATGTGATTGAAGTTTAATGTTGTGAGGACATTTTGGTCCGTCCTCACAACTTCCAGATGAAGTGGAAGACTTGGTTTTAGGGTTATGTGATAGTGGCTCGGGCTAGGGAATACACTGAGTGTACTCACTACGTATAGAAACATCAATGTATTATGTGTATGTATTTTGAAGAGAAGCAATGATTCAACACTTTTTGACCACGTGTGACTTTTTATTGCGTTGGTTCACATTGCAAAAGAAGATACTGCTATACATCTATCAGCAAAGACTACAAGTTAGTAAAAAGATTTTTTTTTCTAAAGATTAATCATGTCTTTTTACAAACATACAAGCAATGCAACATTCTTAAATACAAAAAGTCATACATTACCAGTCATATTGATGTACACATGGATCAGCATCATGCTTTGATTAAAACATTGTAAAATGCTTTAATATGCTCGACAATTTAGTGATTGATTGATTGAAGGCTCTCTTTGATTCAGATTCCACAGCACTGTGTTATAAGAGGTGAAGTGATGGCTGGAGGTCACAAACGGGTCAAAGCTGCCTTCTCTTTGAGTTTCTCTAGAGCCATTTGATCATACCCCCAAAACCAACACTGTGAGGTGTGTGTCTGTGCACACAAAGGCACATATATGAACATAAGCTTGCACTGTGTGAATGTGTTGATGCCTGCAAACATGAAACTTTATGCAGCAATAACGTCCAAGCAATTAAACCCTAACCCTAAACATCAGTAAATTATCTTTAATACTTACTGAGCTGCAAATTAAAGACATGCTTATGTGTGTGTGTGTGTGGGGGGGGGGGGGGGGG
>JAUMHL010000014.1:10181596-10219097 GCA_032362345.1 Sandelia bainsii
AGTCAAGGAACTAAAACAAGTCCAGTTGCCATTGAAAACTGTTTTTTGAGATAACCATGACCTGGATGACTGAGAATGTTCACAGATATATAAAGAAAACCAAATTTACACAGTTGTATACGGGTGTTTTTGTTTGATAACCACATGTCACCAGTCACTGCAAAGTGCAGTAAGTGGGTCTGATCGAAAGGAGGTCTATGACGAAACATCCCAGTGCTGTGGACCCTGTCAGATTGTTGGCAAAGTTTATGTTGACATATACCAGTAACAGCCTGTACATGTGTGTTTGCCTAAAATAACCTTGAGTTTCTCTTTTCAACTTTCCCTCTCTGCAGTTTGACATTTTATTGTCACATTCTCTGTCTGTAGCTCAGGGAGCCACTCTTGGATTACAGAGATGAGTTGATGGGTGCATATGAGGACGTGATGGCCGTTCAGGAGCATGTGTCCATCAAGCCCGGTTTCCCTCAAACTTGTGTGAGGCATGGCTGAAATTAGGTTGTGTCACGAGCAGAATAGCAGGCAGGGTCAAGTTCCTGAGTGGTTGGGATTGGTTACATTAATTCATCCTGGCAGTGTGTGTGTGTGTGTGTGTGTTTTACATCAAACATACACACTGTCTACACTACACACAGTAAATACAAGACGTTGTAGTGTCTCTTCTCTTAGTCGAGATCTCTCTGTAATATACACACATTCAGAACTCTGCTGAAAAGCTGTAAGTGATGAGATTAAGCAAAAGTGTGGAACATCACTTCTTTGTTAATAATCACTTCATGATGTTATTCTGCATGAATGTTGTTCCACTTCTAAATCCACCCTGATGAACCGCACAATGGAAATGTCAGAGTAGCCTTTAAATGAGCAAAGCTAAGTAATTAGGAATTAGCAACACTTTTTCCGTTGCTTGAAATGACTGACTCAGGCCTGAGGGGATGTTCGATGTTCCATAGGCTATTGTTTAGGGAACCTCGGAAATCAGAGTAAAGTCTTTTCATTCACAACCATTAAGGTTTTTGAAATGCAGAATGGAAAAAGTGTTTAAGTCTTAGTATTAGGTTAAGGTAGCATTAACTAAGAGTATACTGGCACACTCCTCGCAAAGAGGCTCTGCGTGGAAAGAAGGTAAGAGAAAGAAAGGACAGAATGAATACAAGTCTAAGATATAAACAGGGTAAATATTTTTGGCTAGATATTGTTGAGATGTTGCAGGGTCACTGCTGCTGGCCAGAGGTCTGGGTTTGTCATGAGTTCCTGATCACTTGGTTTATCCTGCTATTTATACAAGCAAAAACTTTTTTCTCTGATCCATG
This sequence comes from Sandelia bainsii, assembly GCA_032362345.1. Taxonomy (NCBI): domain Eukaryota; kingdom Metazoa; phylum Chordata; class Actinopteri; order Anabantiformes; family Anabantidae; genus Sandelia; species Sandelia bainsii. The sequence goes on from JAUMHL010000014.1 coordinate 10,182,910, forward strand.
GTCAAAGGCGCAGTTGTTGGAGAGGAGAATTTGGCCATTCAGATCAATGATTAGACCATGACGTTTGCAGGACGAAGAAAATTGAGACAAAGAACCAGAGCAAAAGTGACTGTGTTTGATTGAAACAAGTAACAATTCAGACTCACTGAAATTATGTATTCTAAATGCTAAATATGAAGCTGTACAGTCAGCATTAGCTTGGCTTAACACTGAAAACAAAGAAACAGTTAACCCAACTCTGGCACATCTAAAGCTGGCAGGACAACTTAAAATTAAAGTGTAAAAATAATATTTTGAGGTTTTATAGGGGGTTATGTGCCAGGCTATTTCTGGACCAGTGCCATTAAGCTCAGCTAACCTTCTCCATGTGGTAGCTTCATATTTACTGTAAAGACATGAAAGTCCAAAAGCCGGTCAGCATACAGCATTTCCCTAAATGTTAAACTATTTCTTTACTGTGAAAAGTTGACAGGGAAGAATTTCGGACCATTTGACACACCTCAAGGACAAAATATGATGTCCAAGGCAAAGAACGAAGGAGTAAACTCACTTTTGTTGTTTCTGTAGCTGTGTCACAATGTACAACCATCTGAATCCATGTGGTCCTTCAGCAAGGAGGAATCCAACCTAAAAAAATTCCTATTATATAAAGCAGGCATGCTGTGGAGCTGAGAGATAGCCATGGACTGAGACTCACACAGCACACAGCACACAGCAGAAGAGGAAAGGAAGGAAGGAAAGGGTAGGAGGATGAGCTCTTTTACTCTGAGACTCTTTAATTGCATTCAAGACTATAACAAATGGTTTCAGACCTGCACATTCTTTCAGAGGAGGAGACGTGAAGCCAAAGAGAAGAAATCATGAACAAAGTAAGTACAGTGTTTCTGTCTAAGCCTGTATAATCTCACTCGGTGGTTTTGTGTTCACTGGCCTTTTTCCTTTCATCAAGTCAAATTTGGATTGTTATTTATTGTGGGTCTTCAAAGTAAAACAAGTGTCACATTCTAATGGTTTAAAATAATAAAATTCAATTCAAATAATTCTTTAACTTACTTAGTTAGAGTTAAATGGTCTAAATTTCGGTATACACACGGAACCTTTTGAAGTAATATTAGACTATTAATTACCATATAAAAGTTTGTGCACTTTCTTTTAAATGTTGCTTTGTAGGGATTTCACCAGGCCTGGCACAGACAAAAGAACTGCAAACCTAAAGGAGCACTCAGTAAATAAGAGCACTCTGGAAGTATACTCCAAGCGGAATTGCCATTGATCCCAGAAAACAATTCCACTTCCCCTCCTGCTGCCGGAGAATGCTTCCCAGCAAAAAATAGAGCACCAGGGATGTAAAAAAAAAACAGAGGAGGGGGAGGAAGAAGAGGAGGAGATGGAGGAGGAGAGACAGAAGGGAGGGCCATGGGGAGAACTCTCGTGATGGCCCTGCTTTTCTTCTCATACCCCCTGAGTAGGCTACCAGTTGTCGCTCAGACGTTGTCGTCTACAGCTTGTTCTTGTTAATGTTCAAAAGAAGGACGTGGTCCCACCATCACACTGAGCTGTTGGCGGTGTGCTTGTCTCTACATCTTCACCTGGTGTTTGTCTAAAAGACAGGGGGACAGATTAGGAGCTTCTGCTTCATGAGAAGGAGCTTCCCAGACAACCTTAAGCAGAATAGCAGGTAAGCCACAAAATGAACATTTGACGTGACAGGTAACCACAAAACAACTCTTACTCAGGTGAAAAACCAAAAAGATGCAGACACAGTTTGAGCATCTTACTACAAAACAACAGCAATGGACTGTCTGAGGCAGAGATGATATGTGAAAGAGCAGGAACAATGGAGTGAGAGGCCTGCTGTGTGTTAGTATCACCTCTGTCAGCAGGTACAGCTGCCACCCAACTCCTACTCTGTCCTTTCATCTTGCTCTGCTGTTCTCGCGCTTCCTCTGCTCTGCTTATAACTCTCCCGAGAGATAAATATTTTAAAACAAAGTGTAGCACTAGAGACCTTAAATCATAGAGCCACCAGCAAATGTATACATGCTCAATGAAGACTTTGAGGAATTGTTATCTCAGAGGTGTGAGCCTGTAATCTTATTTATTGCACAAATCTCACCTGTTTTTCCATTGACATATATAATATATACGTTTTTTAATGACTATGCAGGGAGTTGGGAATCATACTGTTGTGTCAATGCTGGTTATTTTTCAGCTTTGACATGTCTTCAGTGTCAAACAGGAGAAACAAACTCAGGTTGAATAACTTGACATTGCCTTGTCTGATAGATTTGTTGTGGACAGTCTTTTAATTACAGCATGTTTTTGACTTTTTAACTTATGTAGAATCTCTTAAACACCTGTTTACTGAAAACAGCTAGATGTACACTTACTCCAATGGTATACTTAAATACAGTTCTGAGGTACTAGTCCTAATGACCATTGTCATTTGTGCTAATTTATACATTATATTTTTAGATTTATGGGATATACAGTGGCTTTTGATATGATATCTGTAGTTGCTGTTCAGATTAATATTTTACAACATCTATAATGAGTATGTGATGTGAATTATATCTTTTTACACAGTACATTGTACATCACAACAATAAACCAGTTCCACCACAGTAAGCTACAACTTTAAAGTACTTCTTATAAGCATGGATAATAATCACATATTTCACTATATTATATTTCTTTAGCTTTTTAGAGTATATTTACACCACTGATAATACAGTACTTTTCTGCTGCTGCTTCTGTACTTTTTCTGAAGTAACATTTTGAATGCAAGGCTTTCTTGTAATAGTATTTTTGTAAACTGTGATGTTGATGATTTTACTGCTTAGGTAAAGAATGCAAATAATTTTCCACCACTGCTGAGACACAGGTTTCTAAATTTTTAAATTGAAAGACTGCATCAGACTTGTTGCACAGATATCTTTTATGCAGATCTGAGCCAGCATTTCTATATAACTGTGGCATATTTGTGACAGAAATAAATAAGAATAATAACATTTTGTCTCTGAGACTAACCCTACCATATTGTGTTTGTTGCCAAGGGTGATTTTTAGATAGACTTCAAATAAAAAAAAGATTTTAAAAAGTAGGATAAAACATGCCAAACATTTAATCTGTCACCCTTCAGAAATAGCAGCCATCCAGGGATTTTAGCTGGAAGTGTGTTAGTCAGAAAGGTCCTCCATGAAACACCTTGCAGCTGTCCTGAGGGTTCCAGTTCAATGCCATATGCAGCTAAACAATAGATCATAACAGGGCTGTGGGTCTGTGTACAATAGTGGGCAGATGAAGAGCCAGACAGCCATGTAAGGTAGCAGGCAGCACATTGGCACACTGGCTTCAACTGGTTTGACTGATATATGGCAGCCCAAGATCCATGCTGGCCCGTAAGTGGTGGCAACAGGTGACTCACATGAGTGGGAACTATTCTCCATTTCATTGTGCATCAGACCCACTTTGTAGGTCACACTATCCATAACTCACCCCTCCACCAAGCCACTGCAGCTAAACTTAAACATGTTCATCCTTGTTCATAATCCTGGCACTCGTGGGAGTGACGCACATGTTACCCCTGCAGCTGCTGCAATGCATACTGGGATCGCCACACGTGTTTGAGTTCTAGTTCAAAAGTTGTACTTCAAACATAATGCGTGAACTTTGATGCATGTGTGCAATACAGCGATAATACAAGTAAGCCTTTTGTTTGCTTTATTCTCTTTATTATACCTCAGTCACCTTACACAACACCATAAATTAAGATTAAAAGCAACAGTCACTAAGCTGAATTACTACATTATAGCCTGGACATGTTTGGCATCCTGTATGTACTGTTGATTTCAACTGAGACTGACAGAACTTGTCAACTTTTCCTCGAGCTCCGCTGTTCCACTGAAACCTTTCTGAGCTGTCACAGCACTAGCCCTGCAAAATGAACTGTTACTGACGCAAATATTTAGTTATGGCTCTCCTGGCTGAGGCTTTTTGTTTGGGATTATTTCATACATAAGTAACTTTATACAGTTAGGTGGTTTTTTTTCTTTTTTTCGAAAGATCAGGGAACTTGAAAAGTCAAAAGTCAACAAACAAAAGTCATAAAAATGACAGGAATTAAAGCTTCAATATCTCTAAGACTGTTTGACGCATTAAATGTTAAGTAGTTACTGGCAGTGTGTTGTAGCTGGTATATATACTGTAGACACATAGATGAATATTGTGAGGTTGTTATCCCTTATTTTGTATTAGAAAGTTAGTCCAACATTGTTTTCTGAAGAGTGGACTGTGAAAATTATCAAACTGAAAAAGTATAATGTATTTTTCTCCAATAATTAAACTATTCCCTCTGAGCTCTTTTCTGTTGGAAAATTGAGATAGATGGATCAAACAAATTAATGTACAAATGTTGTCAGTTATTACTGCTTTGATAAAATATGAATACATTCCCTGTTTGTCCTTTTAGTCTTAGGTTCAGGAAAATTTCAAAAGAGATGCAGTAATACCTTTACCATAGATTTTACTTTTATTTTGAAATAATGAAAAATAATTACCATAACAAAAGCAGTGATCAAACTCTTTGTATGCAATTTGTTATATGGATCAAGGATCCCAAAACACACTTCATCACAATTTGTTATGTTAATTGGTACTAAAAAAGTCCAAGTAAATGAGATTTATAATATGACCATGTCGTTAAAGGTGGTCCAGCAGGCTAATCTTAACTCCCTACAATATTTTTATAATCTAACATCATCATCCTCCTGTATCAGTCTGTATGACTAAATATTTTCTTCTAGACTATGTTTTATACTTTGCATACTAGTTTTCTTACTGTGGTTGACTTCGTAATGAAAATGATATAATGGTTTGTCATGTAACATGGTATTTAAGCCCACATGTTGAGATCCTATGTAAGATAATAGCAAATCCTCTGAGATACATGATGTACATACATCTAAATACACAGTAAATGTTAATACATCTAAATATACAGTAAATCTAAATACTTTTTCTTCCACTGTTGTTAGTCTAAACATGTCTCATTAAGGGGAAGCAGCATATTGAAACATATACTCCAATATCTAATTGCCTGTGTGTTTATGAGGACGGCACACAGCACGATGTGTATCCTGGTCCTCTATGAGTATCCGGACTCTGTCAAACAGGGCTTAGTGCTGAAAGGTGCAGATCGTTGAAGGAATGTTTAAATCAACCCTGCCCCCTGTTGTTCCAGGTCTGTGGATACACTACAGGCTGAGGGGCACCAGCTTGTGTTGGGGGGTTATAAAAAAGATAAGCAGGAGAGGAGGTCAGCAGCAAAATATCAGTTGTACCTTTGTATTTTCTTCTGGACATCTTTCTTATGCAATGACCTAAGTAAAATTATCCAGTGATTTTGTGAGAATCTGCAACCATTGCTTCGTGTGCCACCATACAGCAGTATAAACATAGCTTGATGGTCCTATAAAACTTCAGACTGGGAGGTTTCTCCCATCTGAGATGCTCATCCCACACTGATTCTTGAACCAGAGAATCACTGCCCTTTAAGGCAAAACTGAGGCTGGTCCAGCAGACCAGAGGATTTATTGTTGTGTTGCAGGGCAGAGAAAACACACAGCATTTATTCTTGTTGCTCTGCAGCAAGTCACAGCAACAGCCGTCACTTCACACTGCTGCAGATTAGTAGCTGCTCTTTCTCCCTTCACTTCTCTGAGCTACCTGGCTGCTATCCAGCAAAGCTGAGTGTCTCAGTCACATTCAGTTAGTCCAGTGATGTTCAAGCTGATCCTGAAGTGGTGAAAGGACTGCATTCCTGGCTATAAAGTCTACATTCTCACCGAGTTTATCATGATATCTCTGCAACATCTATTCTAGACTTTGTTTCCATGGAACTTTTACTCACCAGCACTCTTCCTTAGTGCAGAACACACACACACACAGACACACGATCACAGACACACACACACGCCGCCATCATCAGTATCAAGATCATTCTTGATATTTTGAACAACATCAAAAGAAATAAATCAAAGGTGCACACTACCCTATTTGAGAGGTTCACTGTTCTGAATACCTTATAACTAGCTTGTCCATTACTTGTCCTGTACTCTGCCACAGAAATTATAAACAAATATGACAGCCATGATGATCCACAGGCAAACCAGACCGCTCAGCAAATGGTACTATGATCACAGTAAATCCCTGGTTATTGCCAGGCTTCCAGAAAGCCAACAGGAGCACAGGTAAGACAGTCAACCACTAGTGGCAAAATGTACTTTTACAGCATAGATGCTCAGTGGAATAACTCGACTGTAACCTCTTTACCCCCGTCACTCCCGCTCCTTTTAATACCTTATTCCTTTCGTTCCTCGGAAATCACATTGTTTGAGATTGCTTCCTCTGAGAACAGGAAGAGACATTCGAGGAGGGGAGACGGAGACTAAAACCCCTGCCTTTCCCTGGCAGATCTGAATTGCTCTTTGTCTACTTTACTCATAAAAGGAAAGATTCCATTCCCATCACTGTGCATGAAAACTAGTGTGTGTTCTCTATGTATTCTTTTATGTTTGTGTCCAGACTGTCAGACCACATTACTACACCAGCAATGGAAAGTAAGTACAGTGCCCAACAAGCTGAGGACAGTCTGTTGTCTGTACTGACTGATGGGATCCCTTTTAACAGGTACCTCTTGCTATTGTCCTGCTCAACTCGCACTCCCTCCTCCTCCAGCTTTCAGTCTGTTTGTGATTTACTTCCAGTAAAGATCATCAGTTGTATTCAGGGAAGGCTTTGAGCCAGCTCCCTGAGTGGGACAGGGTTCAGTTCAATAACTGATGATCCAACTTGGTCTCCAACTGTGACCAGTCTGACATTAGCAATTATTAGGTTCATGCTGGGAAAACAAGTGTCAGGCAAGTCTTTTCTATGCTATGCACTGGTGTGTCAGCCTTGGGTGTGGATAGATGCTGAATATTTCCTCATAAATGTTTTCATGCCTCTCCACACTCTGATTTTCTGATCTTATTGCCGTATATATACTTCATAGAGACACTGAGGGAGGGGGAGGGACACATGGTCATGGCCATTTAGACCATCTCTCTCTCACACATAGCCAGTGTCAGCGAGGCAATTCATACTTTGCACAGTGCAGTAAGCAGTAGAAGTAACTTATTTCTTTGGGGGAATGGAAGAAACCACTTATGGATTACACTTGGAGGGAGATGAGGGGTGGTAAGAGAGAACATCAACTCCTTGTTTGGCTTTTTTTTTTACTCTCTGTGATTGTAGTGATTATACTGTTTATCGTTTTTCCTACTGGGCACACCATTAAAATAACAGTTTGTCTTAACATAAAGCTTTTGAGGAATGTGTATGTTTTCTATAACAGTGCCAAGTAGGGCCGTAACTTCAGGTGTGTGACGTGTTGGAAAAACCTGTCAAACTGTTACTTTCAGCCCTCCTTCCTTGTGTTGAAACTCATCTGTCTTTGATCTCTATCTGCACAGTAAAACCTGGAAGTCAGCATACGAACATAGTTTATATAGATGCCACGGGTCACCCCTCGATGGAGTTTGATGGGTTTTCTTAACCCCTTAATTGACGAGGTCCTTTATGGCACTCATAAAGCTGTCTCGTGAACTACCTTATAGGGTCATTCTCAGCTAAGACTCGCCAGAGTGACACAATGCTGAAGTAAAGAGGTGGAAGCACACATACTTAGACACACATATACCAGGCAGATGGAGCAATCTGGCTGATGCTTTCAAATAGTTTGAGATTGCAAGGGTGTGGGAGGATTTCATCACTGCAGAGAGGACAGTGGACATCAATGTGCTGTGTTATTGTTGTGAGTGAAGTCTGCTGGTTATGTGCCACAAGCAAGATGGAGACTGTGCAGCTCAGTCCAGGTCACAGCGCTAAAAGGACAAAGTCTCCTAGCTTTGACTTGCCCCATGGCAGCCGGTTACCCTCTCTGTTTGTCATACATAACTTGGAATTCAAAATTGAGGAATGTAAACATACAATACTGAATATTCTTTCTTAAAACAACTTCATTATTTGCTTTTACATGACTCGCAAGCTTCCGCTCCCTCTAGCTCTCTCTCTCTGTATTTCTCTCCCATGGGAAATTGGTTGTTCTCATGCCATGGTGTCCAGCCCTCAAGCAATTCACAGACAGAGAAGCTATTTTTATGCATATGATGCCACACACACTCCTCCAAGTAATATAATCTGGAGGGATATAAAGTACCTGCAGCTGTCTATGACTGATTATCTGTTTTCTCTTTTTCCCCTCCTCTTCTGCTCTGTTCATCCTCACTACCTCAGCAACTTCAACTTTTCACTTCCACTTCACCCCCTGTTTGCCCTTTCTCTCCTCCCACTCCAGTGTCTCAGGTGTGTGTTCGGGCTCTGAGCAGTGATGGGGGACTGGAGTCTCCTGGGGAATTTTCTAGAAGAGGTCCAGGAACACTCCACCTCAGTTGGGAAGGTCTGGCTCACCGTCCTCTTCATCTTCCGCATCCTGGTGTTGGGCACGGCGGCCGAGTCCTCCTGGGGTGATGAGCAGAGTGATTTCCTGTGTGACACTCAGCAGCCTGGTTGCACCAATGTGTGTTATGATAGCGCCTTCCCCATCGCCCACATCCGCTACTGGGTACTGCAAATTGTTTTTGTCTCTACACCGTCCCTCATCTACATGGGCCATGCCATGCACACGGTGCGCAGGGAGGAGAAGCGGCGCAGGAAGGAGCAGGAGGAGAGGGAGGCAAGAGGTGAGGGCACAGGAGACCTGGAAGGGGAGAAGGAGTACCTCCAGCAGAAGGAGAGCAGGAAGGAGATTACATCTGATGGGACAGGCCGTGTTCGTCTGAAAGGGGCACTGCTGCAGACTTACATCCTGAGCATCTTGATCCGTACAGTGATGGAGGTGACATTTATTGTGGTGCAGTACCTGATCTATGGGGTGTACCTCAAAGCATTGTACCGGTGTGAGACCTGGCCTTGCCCCAACCCAGTCAACTGCTATATGTCCCGCCCCACAGAGAAGAACGTCTTCATCGTCTTCATGCTGGTAGTAGCCGGTGTGTCTTTACTGCTCTCTGTGTTGGAGCTCTACCACCTTGGCTGGAAGAGTGTCAGAAAGTGCGTACGTAAAAAGATGATGCAAGAGAATAATCACGGAGCTGTGACAGTGGCTGTGTCTGCTGCCTTGGAGCCCAACAGTCCATCAAGGCCCTCAGCCTCCTGCACCCCTCCTCCTGACTTCACCCAGTGCCTGGCAACCCCGAGCCCCATGAACCCTATGACCGCCATGGCCTCTCATCCCTTTAACACCAGAATGGCACTGCAGCAGAACTCAGTCAACTTGGCCACCGAGCGGCATCACAGCTGTGACAACATAGAGGACGAGGAAGACTTCCTGAGAATGAGATATGACCATGTACCAACAGAGCTGCCCAACAGCTGCTCCCCATCACCACTGCTTCACTCTGGCTACATGAAGGACAAACGTCGCCTGAGCAAGACCAGTGGGACCAGCAGCCGTGCCCGCCAAGATGATCTGGCAGTATAGGTTCACAACATAAAGGAGCAGCTGAGGAGGAGAGAAGGGAGAGCTGGACCTTCAGAACCAAAGAGAAAGAACAGAAGCATAATTCAGCAAGAAAAAAAGTGTTATTTCTGAATGAAGAGGTCAGACCACAAGCACAGACTAACTATTCAACTGTGCAGCACTGAGGCCTGGCCCTTGACTACAGAGGATGGTCTGATTGTCCAGATTAAAAAGAGACAATGATCTGTGATCGGACCATGTACACTTCACATGTATGAGCTCTGTGAGCAGATAGTCTGTCCTAGAGCTTGAAAAACTGTCAACCAAACTGCAAAAGGAAAATAATTTAAGCAATGAGAACAGGGTAACAGGTGTGATACTTGACTGACATTTTGTTTTACTTAAGGACTGAAAACCAAACACTAACTAAAGAAAAGAAACGATAATAATGTAATGTATGGTGCTGGGTCATTAAAACATCTCAATTATTCAATTAATTATAGATTAGCCTACAACTCAGCCAACAGTATTTTTTTCTCCCACTGCAAAAACAAAGAGCAATAAGAGAAAACAGAGTCTTGATATGCAATAAACTGTGAAGCTTACTGCACATTTGTAGTAAATCAAGATAAAGTGCCTTATCAAGGAATTTAAAAAAACCCACCTGTTTCCACATAACATGTTTAAATATAATTGCACTATTGCACTATTCATTACCTGTAGGTCAACAAACAAAAATGTAATTCAAGAATAATGACTTAACAGTGTGTCCAAGACTGTATTCATATGTAATGGGAACCTTTGTGTGCATCAGTGATGAGAGAATGAGGATTGAGCCAGCTCCCTGAGCTCTTGTTTAAAGGGGTTCACTGACTGATTAGATGGTGGTTATGAGCAGAACTGGCCACTGAGTGGCAGCATTGCACTTATGTTTTTACTTTTCTCTCCTGGAGCCATTGTAAAGATACTGACTTTGATCTTCTCTGTATGTTTCCATTGATGTCTTTGAATGTATTTTAATTCCATTTCTGCAGTCTGATCGTACTATATGTAGAAAGATAAGCAGTTTGTGAATGAACATTCTTGCAAATGGAGGTTTGAAATGTTATCCTAGCGATGCACATTTCTACATAGCTGATGTTCATTTAAAGGAACAGAAATCTTGTTCAGTCTATACTGTACATGTCGTTGTACTGTTGGTTCTTTCACATCTTTCACCTTTATGAAATAAATGTCACTGCTAACTCATCACACATTAATAAATCATCCACTGCAGACTCTGCTCTGTTGTTCTGATTAATTTAAGAACTTTAAAAAATTTGTCATTGTTCATATCTTTCACTATTTTCTACTTAAAAAGTAATATGTACATATTTTCAGTTTACGTAAGTGTAAATAAAGAAGATGTAGAGATGAGGGTGTTTATGCATTTTTAGGTCAGTATCCCATCACCAACACACATCTTCGATCTGTTGTCAACAGACTGAGAAAGATGTGGAGTATTTCCACAAACAAATGCTGTCTGGCCATCTCTGCCAGGAAGCCAAGAACTTTCTGTTTCTAATTTGATTTCCAGCTTCTTTCACAAGCTGAAATTGAACACGTTTCTTTTGGCTTGTTTATTGTGTTATTGTTGTAGAAAAGATTCACCTCTGCAAAACAACCTTTTTTTTTTTTTTATCAGAATTGTGACTCCACATTGCTGTCCAATAAAATGTAACGTCTTACTACCCAATACAAATTCTCATTTGCTAAACTAGTTGCATTTTGTGCACTGGATGGCTGCCCTTCTTATTTATTTAAGAATGAAACTGAAATGGACAACGCTGTAAGCTGTAGAAGATTTATTTTACACCACAGAGAGAGCAAACTGTAAACATCTGCATTCAAGATGTGAATATATTGATATAAAAGTATTCAGATCATTTATTTCATCAAAGGTGACTCAAGGTTTTACTTAAGTAAACTGGACCAAAATTTTCTGTGTAATTGTGTACTATCGTCTCTGGTATTATTATAACTATCTAGACCAGTTGATGATTGATTTGTCAGTTACGTTTTTGGTTAATGACTGATTTTCTTTAAATGATGTGACAAAAAGTGCTAGTTACTAACTCTAAGAGGTCAAATTGTTGGATTAAAATAACTTGTCTTGTTTAACATGGTAGCTACAGAAAAGAAAAAAAGCAGCAAACAATCACATTTATGCTTAAAACAAAAATTATTTGGTATGTTTATGTTATAAATTACTCAAATTATTAACAACCACAAAATCTTATATCAAACCATAAAAAACATTAAACATCTTGTTACAATTATTGCAAAATTCTTAAAACTACTTTCGAAATGTGTATTTTTGCATCAACAGATTAGATTAAGATTAGATTAGATTAAAGCAAAGACCGTATTGTTTTCAGATAGCCTAAAGTGTTTCAGGAATCAGTGTCAGTGTTGACGTTTCAGAAGGTTCAGATCTAACTGAAGCATCAGGTTGATTTCATATGATGACAGGTTCATTTCTAACACTGGGGAAACATCTACGTGCAGATACTCTTTGGTCCTGCAGGGGGCGGAATTAATCTGTGATGCAGCTCCTCGATTGTAATTCTTATAAAAGAAGAAGAAAAGACAACGCTGTGATGTGAAGCGGTGTCAGGATATGTAGTTTTATCTTTGTGGAAATTACGCTTAGTCTCCTACTGTCGAAAAGCACTTACTGCACTACAGTTCCCGGCATGCCCTTCGGCGTACCCAGTGTCCGAAGAGTTGCCGAATGACAAGTGAATTTATCATTTACTAAACGTTTTATAAACTAATAAACGTTATATTTTCTATCAAGAGTGTCAGGACGTGACTTCACCTACAGGTAAGAAATAAGTCGCTATATCATAAGCGTCAGGTTGACTAACACCGAGGTTAAACCTCATGTTATCATGTTTGAAAGAGTTAACATTAGCTAGCTGTGTGGTGTTTTCTAAACGTGCTTCGGTTAGCTCTGAGTCTGTGTTTAAATAGGTTAAGCAATGATTGTTGGCCAACTTTATCCGTAATGTCAACAGTCCTCATGTGACACGAGTTTGGTGGTTTTATGGCACATCCTGGTTTTATCAACTTCTTCTCTGCACCAAGCAGTGTTACAGCTGAGTTAGAGTGTATTTAACTTTTTTAACCTCAAATGTCATCACCATAGACTTATTACTGACCTGCAGTGTACAGGTGCTCTCTCTAGTCTTACTTCAAATGTTATAATTACTTACTGCTACAGCATCTTAATCATCATATTCATCGTCGTCATCATCGTGGACTGACCAGGACGTTTAACAGAGGTTAGTGCATGAAATACACACATGCATATACACAAAATAGCTGGGATTGATTAGAAAAAAACATAAAAGTTATTAACAAAAACTAGTCAAGTGAATTTAATCAGCAGGTATTTTGATGATAAATGAATTAATCGTTTTAAGTCGTTTATAAAATAAAAATGGACATTTTATGTTGAGCTCTAGGATATTGTAATGGACATTTATCATTAGTTGCAGCTCTGTTTTGACAACTGATAACTCGTCACAGTCGAGATGTGAAGATGACCACTGTCTAGTTCCTAGACAAAGTGATTGATCGATTAATTTGAGAAAATAATTATCAGATTCATCCATATTTAGCAAATGTAGCCTTAGCTGAAAAAGTTAGTTGATTAAGTGAATAGTTTGTTTGACAGAAAACTTAAATGCTGATTTTTAATAACTGATTAACCTAATCATTTTGTCAAGCAAAACCATTATTAACATTTAACAGTTATTCTTAAATGTGAATATCTTGCTGATTTTTGTAGTATTCTGCAATTAGTAACAAGACATTTTTGGGTTTCGGAGTCTCAATATGACATACAAGCAATGTTTGTGATTTTTTCTTAAGACCAGACAATTAATTAATTAATTAATCGAGTAAGTAATTGACACACTAGTGAAATTAATCATAAATTTGCTTACTACATAGGACAGGGGGCATTCCTAACACCACAAGCAAAAGTTATTATTTCCATTAATATTACTGTTACTATGATAAAGATTTTTAATCTTCCTCTCAGTAGTAACCGTAAGACTTGTGTAGTTAATTCAGACAATCTAAGACAATCTGGCTTTGTTCACAGCATAACTATGCGGACTCTGTGGATGAAAGGAGGTGTTTTGGGTTCATTGTCCATGGCTTTTGGCTCAATGTTCTGGTCACAGAAGAACACTGAATCAGACCAAGTTGCTTCCAGTTGCACCTCTACGGACACAAATCAAAGTTCTCCCTATGAACTAAAATTGGTCCAAGTCCTGTTCCGACACGGTGCTCGAACGCCGTTAAATTCTATACCTGATGGGATGGAGGTAAAATTTTGTGTCTTCATTTAATCAAGTCATTTAAGTGTCGGAGTCTTAATAGAAACTGTGTAATTTGTTGTCTGGGCATATTTGTCTTATCAAAGGTCCAGTGGGTGCCGACGCTATTGGAGCCTCCAGCACACACCCACATGAACTATGTAGTGACAGATCTTCATGGTGGCCCCAGGCCCCCAGCTCCTGTAGAAGACAGCTATCGGAAAAACATGCTGACTGTGAGTACTGTGTTTTGTGGGGTTGAATGCAGTCAGACAATAGAACTGATGAAGTAACAAATTCAGGTGCAGAAACTTCTACAGTTGTGTTGTTGGTACGAGGCTTTCTAGAAGCATAATGACTAAATGTATGTAAATTTTCACAGGTGACAACATACAGGAGCAGAAAAAGCACACTTTTAAATTTGACATTGTGAAATCTGATGTCGTTTACTTACATTTACCGGGACCGGAGAGTCATCACTGTTTTTTCTTCCTTGCTAGGACAAGTAAATATCAGCTGTGGAAGAAGCTAGTGACAAGTGACTTTGGACTGAACATATGAAGCAACCTGTGGCTTCACTCTCATATTTATTAATTGATTTAGTTAGACTTTCTCCGTCTAGTGGCCACTAGGATTCATTACAAATCCTACAGACGTCACTGAACGGGTTTCTTTCACTCACCTCATCTCTGTAATGCTGCTCAACTGTTTGTAGAGGTTCTCGTTGAGACATTGTGTCCTGTTTGCCAGCTTTTGTGTCCATGGAAATGTTAGTTTCCTGTGCTGACTTAGCTGCTTTGCTAAAGAGGTTTAACTGCAGTGGATTTAGCTTTACAACCTAAATCCCACAGTATGGACTCCTGCCATTCTTGTACCACATTCACTTTGGATTCCTGCATGTGATCACAGGTGTGTGTCTGTTAGGCCACAGTTGTGAGTAAATCTTGATTCTGTTTGTCGCGTTTGGCAGGGTGGCACATTCCCCGGTCAGCTGACCACAGTGGGAATGCAACAGCTATATGAGCTGGGCAAGGGGCTGAGAAGGAGATACATTGAGGAGAGTCCCTTCCTCAGCTCCACCTTTAGCCCAGCTGAGGTCTAGTAAGTGCTACACATCATCATGACAGATAGCAAGAACACACTTTCTGTATTCTACAGTTGTGATAAATTGGGTTCATGAGTGTAGCACAGAGGATATGAGCCTAAATTTACAGTTTTTGAGTTGGCTGCCTTCCATGACCTCTTTTTTTTTTTTCCATTTTTAGTGTGCGCTCCTCTAACATTGTGAGGACCATTGAATCTGCCAAGTGCCTCATAGCAGGGCTTTTCCAGCAAAAACAAAAAGGTAGAGTAGAAGCCATATGTACATGATGTTATTTATACTATTCTGCATTTCATCTAACCTCTTTGGTAATTTTCTATTCTTCTTGAAGACGATGTGCATATATTAACAACGAAGGCAGAATCTGAAATCCTGTATCCTAACTATCAAGGATGCAAGATGCTCAAAATCCTTGCCAGGTATGTATATTTTCATGTCAAGCACACAGTCACACTAAGCCTTGACCATCCCATGCACTCGCTACCCAAAAGTGGAGTCTTGAATAATGTGTTGTGCAAAATTATAAGCAGAGTGGAGATGCCTCTGTCAGGTTGTCATGGTGTATCTGTGTTTTAGAGCTGACACTGTGTGTGTTCTGTGCAGCCACCGCTGGGCAGAGTCATCCACTCTGCCAGACATTGCAGCAGACCTGCAGAGCATCCAGAACGCACTGGGCATCGCTGCTCACCAGCACGTCGACTTCATCCTCATTAGGGATGACATGGTTGCCAGAGAGGTGACACTGCCACATCATGATTCATATGACTTTTATTAGGTCTCACCACAAGCTATCAGAATACATATGATTATTATTAAAACTTAGCCTGGCCCGAGGCTGCAACCTAGCAAGCTGCTAGTTATGTAAGTTGAAACCCCAACAGAGTTCATCAAGTTAGTAAAGAAAAAGTAAAGTTTAAAAACAGATCCAGCAGGATTTGAGTTTTAATCAGAATTGAAGATATTTCAAAACATATGCATAGATGTCAAATCTAAAGATTTTGATTCAGTCAGTGAACGGAATTCATAACCTGACTAGAGACTGTAAATTAGTTTTTGTGAAGTTAAACGAATAGGAAAATGGCTGATTTTAAAGGGGAGTTTTTCAAATAACCATCTTAGAAATGTGCACACCAAGACTGCAGCAAGGTCTGAAACAAGACAACGGGCAACGCTGGCCACAATTGAATGACATATATAGTTGTATAGTTACCCTAAGCACCACCCAACATTCTCACTAATTATGTTCAAATCCACCTGTTAAAACAGACAAACAAAAAAATATATACATAAAACCAAAAATAAAGCTACATTTAAATATAAATAAATAAAAAATATTTAATATTGACACCTTCTTTACTGTAAGTTGCTCACAAAAGTCACCATAATAATTATGGTGAAGGGAAAAATGGCAAATATCTCATAATAACAGCTCTAGAAAACAGTGAGCAGAAACTTCAGTCATGCTCTGTTTCCCCTTTCAAGATCTGTGCTGTAGACCACAGCTGACACTGTGTCTTGTTTTTTTCACATTAACAGACGCACGGCCTGCCGTGCCCACCAGTGCTGCACTCCTGGAGGAATAAAGTGGAACAGAGAGCTGTGGACATGATGTACCATATCTATGAACCCAGCAAAAGGTTAAAGATTCAACAAAGTCAGCTGATGAGGATACAAAGGAGTTTTACACTATTCATCAGTGTGAATAAGTAGATTTTCTATTGAGTTCAACGGGTCCCTTTAACTCTTCTATCTTTTTTGGCAGGGAGAACTTGCAGCTGTGTGTCGGCCCCCTCCTGTACACATTGTTAGCCAACATTGATGAGAAACTACAGGGGACCTCATCCAAGCCAGACAGGTTGGACAGATCAGGATGAACGTACCTATTTTTTACACAAATGTGACTGCAAACATTACTGTTAAAATTCTCTCTCAAACAGGAAGTTATTTTTGTACTCTGCACACGACACCACTTTGATTCCCTGTCTGATGGCTCTTGGGATTTTTGACATGAGATGGCCACCATACGCAGCTGATATCACTCTAGAGTTGCACCAACACCGGCAGACCAATGAGGCCTTTGTCAAAGTGTCATACATAGGGCAGGTAAGAAAATGTGTCGATGTATATTTGATAAGCTGTTGCCCCTTGTGCTTTACCCATCTTGCTTGTCTTTCTGTAGGATCAACATATTCCAGGTTGTAGTGGAGTCTACTGCCCCCTGCAGGAGTTCAAACAGGTTCTCTCAGCATACTCACTGAGCTCTGATCTCTACCAGTCACTTTGCAACAGCAAAGAGGGTCTGAGCGAGCTCTGAACCCTCAGCAGATATTCACATAGGAACACAGTATTAAGACATTACAATCTGACAGTCACATCATGGGTTTTTTTATGTCCTCATATCTCACTCCATCCAGCCACCACCAGGAGACTACACCACAGGAAAGTCCTGAATTACAGCCTCTTTTGGAGATTTTAGGTTACATTAGACTTTGAATTTAATGATTCCTCATCGCCATGTAACCTTGGCAGTAAAATGTTACTGCCATAAATAGGTAAATTAATATATTTATGGCACATTGAGAAGAGCATGTGCAGAATGATATTTAGTATACTGTATAATGTATGCCTGATATCGGATGTTTAGGTGTCCTTTAGATCACTGTGTTTGGCTTAATTATTTAGGGTGGCATTTTACTTTTGTCAACAAATCCCAAAACACTAAAACCAACAATGTTTGTCCGTCTCAATATTTTTAAAAACAGGTAATTTTTGCAAAGTAATGTCCTAACAAGACTTCACTTGTTCTAGCACAGAGTAAACTGACTATGTCTAGCTTCAAACTGATAAAAATTTCATATTCTGCAGCATGCAGACTCAAAAAAAAAGTATCAGGTTCATTGTAATAAAGGAAAATGTCAACCAGTAAAATGGTTTGGTTTGTGTTGTGACTGTTTTTACACAACAGTAGACATATATAGCACAGTAGAATAAACTAAAGCATACTTCGCCACCACAAGTAATCCTTTTTATCAGGATAAATTCATTGTTGGTTCTAATCTTTTGGGCATTTTCACAAGAAAAATACAGAATTGTAGTAGCACTTCCTCAAAGTTGGACAATGCGTATAAATAACAATGTAATGATTCTGCCAGTTTGGTTGGGTTCACAGCCAAATCTTTCATATTCAGTCATTTCCTTCCCCACTATACTTTTGATGTACTGTATCTACCGTTTCTTAACAAACAGGTCCAGATGGTAGATTGTACATTAGTGTGTAGGTAAATGTCCTCATAACCATGTACAACTTGCAGAAAGAAAACCATGTTTTAAAAGTGGATTTTTTTGGTTGCCTTCTTGTACGGATTTGTTGGTAGTATCAGATCACAGTATAATGCAAGCATGAATACATGCCTATTATATCATAATACTGTGTTACAGTAACATTACCTCAATGACCTGCAGCTTAATATGTGAGGTCTGGTGAGAACTGATGGACTGAGACATAAATAAAGATTTTGATCAATTTTAAATCTCTTTCTGGCTCATGTCACATAGGGGATCTTTAATATTCCTACCAGCAACGAAAACAACTAGTTTAGTAGAGTTCAAATGCATCAACGTGCTTGCATCTATTATGGAAGTGTGGTGTCCCCTCTAAATAGCTCTCACTAAAGTGCCTCCTGATAAAGTGTCAACTTGGCAATGCTGCTTCTTAGTATGACTTGTTCTCCTTGTACTAGCTGAATGTTGGTAAGCTGGTTTGACATGCAGAAAGACAAAGACAGCACTTTGTCCACATAACTGACTAGATGTGAACTGCCAAGACCCATGTGGACACATGCATGCACACACACTACATAGACAACATGTATATACCAAAACAATATCTTTTATTTGTAGTCCATCACCACAGCCCTGGTAGGCTATTCTGCACCAAAGCCAATGGAGAAACACATGACAAGCTTATACAATAGAGAAAAGAGAGGAAGTCAACTGGATGGTGAGCAGTGCGTGTTTACATTTGTGTCTCACTCTGGACACCACACCTGCCTTACTAAATTTTACCAGCTCTACATAACTCTAGTTCAATAATACCTGGCATACCTGCTGTGGCATTCAGACACTCCTGTCCCATTCTGCTGACCATTGGGGGATTATTGCTGTGGGAATGATTATTACCCAGAGTCAACTAGAAAGTCAGAACACAACAGGAACAAGAACACACAGCACATCTGGGTATTAGCAGTATTATTCACGCTGGCGAAAGGCAAGTCCTGAAAGTTTTGGAGCACCAAGTCAAATGTTATCCACAACTTGAAATAGACTGCAGATTACTACTGTGCTGCAAAGCTGCCAGGACCCTCACACTTAATGTGTTGCTCTCAATGGTAAAAAATAGAGAAAGAAGACGCTTTCTGCAGACGGTCCATGTTTGTGCTTTTTTAATAATACTATTATCTTAATGAGGTCATAGTTTGGTTTGTTATACACTGGAGTTACAAAGGAAATTAAAATAGACTAAAATTCGAATAGCCCACCAATGGTAAACAGTACAGTATTTTAGGGGGCATTCCTCCCCCAATGAAAGTTGGGTAAGAGGAGTTGAGAGGTCACTGATAGAATGCCTATACATACAGACACATACATACATACCACACAAACATACAGTCTGTCAAGCACGCACACACTCGCACGTATATACTGTACAGAAACAGTCAAAACAATGGAGCGAGAGACAAGATGGAGTTCCACTAAAGTCTTCACAAAGCACAAATTCTTCTTATTCCTTTCTCTTGTTCCATACCACTTTCATGACAAATGTATTTTTTAAATTTGAAAAAAGTAGACATATACTGTAGCATCTCCACTGACTTTTAGTTAGGTTGATTCCTCTTTGATGTCGAAGTCAGTATCTTTATAGTCAGATAATCAAAAACACAAGAACAGTTTTGCGAAATTGATGCACAACAATCTCATACATTCTGAAGTTTATGAGTCAAAATTTAATGTTCTTGTGGCAAAAGTACTCGAGTCTGGGTCTTTCCAAGTCTCCAATGGAATAGTTCCCACAGGACATATCTAGATGACTGGTTAGCTCCATTCTGTTCATTTCTGGGCACATCCTCTATTTTGTATTATACTTCCTTTATTTGAGTCCATTCGAGTTTTCTGAACATACTGTAAATGCCATGATCCTTACTTCCTTGCATTTTGTCCAAGAACATTCTAGATACAAAGGTTTCTGTTGGATTAGAACATTCCAGGGCCTGGACTGAATCCCATGTCCATGTCACGTGGCCTCATCTGACCCCCCATCATCATTGTCTGCTGTGGGGGGCCACCCATGCCCTGCAGTGACATCATCATGTTAGGTGAGCCACCAGGGCCTGGGTGGGCCATTTGTCTTCCCTGCATCATTCCTCCCGGACCCCCAGGGGACATCATCCGGTGCTGGGAGCCCATCATGCCTTGGCCCATGAATCCTGGGGGTCGCATCGAATTGTGGCCAGGGTTCCCCATTGGCATGTCTTGGGGCCCCATTCCCCCACCAGGCCCCCCTGGCATCCCTCCCATCCCTTGCATGGACATTCCCATCCTCGGAGGACCATCACCCATCATGCCCTGCATGGGGAAGCCAGAGGGGTGTGGTGGTTTCCCCCCAGGGTTGTCTCCTCCACCTCTGGGGAAGTAAGACAAAGTCTGGCTAGGCTTCTCGGATGGGATTATCCTAGACAGGTCAAACTCAGGAATACCAGATGCTCCCGGCCGCATCACCTCATGAAGGTCTGCATCACTAAATCCACCCTGCATGTTGTTGAACTCTGGCCCTCCTGGGGTATTGGGCTTGCACATACCCCCATCACCCCCTCCCCCATGAGGAATGTTCCCCATCCGTCCTCCCATAGGTCCTCCTTCTCCCTGGAAGCCCATGGGATGGCCAGTGAAACCCTGGGGACCAGGACCATTGTGTGGGGAGAAAGGGCCTTGCTGGGAAGGGGATTGGGTGAGGGGGTAACCCTGGCTTCGGTGAGGGTAGCCCATGCGTCCCTGGGGCATCATTTGAGGGTTTGCCATACCAGGGTCTTGGGGATTTGGTGGTATCATCATGCCATGAGGCATCATGCCTGGGCCCAGATTAGGGGCATTGGGAGAGGGCATCTGTGGAGGCATGCCATGGGAGAGGGGCTGGGATCCCATTGGATTCATACCTAGAGGGCTGAGGGCAGGCATGGGTCCAGCATTTCCAGGTCCCATCATACGTGGATTGCCTTGGTGGTTCATTGCCATACCTGTGTGTGCAAGACAAAAAAATTAATGAAATTCTGTATGAAGCACAATAAAGGAATATTAGTCTAAATATGGTTCAAGGTGGGTGGAACTGAAACTAAAGTTAAACAACAAACAAAAACATACCATTGTTCACTGAAGGCAAGTTAGGGGAGCGAGCTGGAGGCGAATCATCATCAGAGCTGGCAACAGTCTTTATGGCATCATGGTAGAGTGGGGTGGAGCTGGGCATTGCAAACTTGGACATGCGTGACATCATGATGGAGAGAGGGTTTTGGGATAGCGTTGGCTCAGGGGGTATGGTGTACGGACTGCCAGACGGGACGTTGCCTGGGAGGGACATGGAGCCAGATGGAGCCCCGGATGAAGGAGGGGCTGAAGGAGGACCGTTACCACCTAGAGAATGGCATGATAAATAAACATTATATAAGGAAATGGTAAAACATAAACATTTAATTCTGTTTTTAATCTGATATTAATTTTTAATGGTGACACTCTTTGTAATATGTGTTGTCCTCAGCCCACTGGGTAATGGTCCAGTGGCCACAAGAGGGAGCCACTGGACCATTACTCACCCTAGATACAGATGTGTCAACTTCAGTGTTGTATGAGTGATGCACCTATTAGACAGCCCTGGGATGTACTTTATTTTCAATTTGAAGACTTACTCTGTTTTCAAAGGAGTAGAGTGTTTTATATGTGATACTAATAAGCACTAAGACCATTACAAGTGCAGGATTTCAAAACCACAGCTTTACAAATATAAACAGAATACACTTTAATATATAAGCAATGAGAAGACAAAGGAGAATTCAATACTGAAAGATGAGGTTGAGAGAGAGATGCTGCTGATCATAGATGAGAAAAAAATTGTATACCTTGCTCAATGTTGCCCATCATGTTTGGTGAGGTGATACTAAGGGGAGGCTTGCCACCCTGAGGTGGTACTCCAGGACTTTGCATGGGTGGTTTGGGTGAGGAGGCCCATCCTGGAGAAGGGTTAGGAAGAGAAGGAGACCTCATATGAACAGGGGAGGCACCTGCTGATCCCATCATGGAGTGGGGGGACTTCATAGGTGCTGAAGTTGGAGGAGCTGGAGGAGCACTGGGGCCTGCTGGGCCAGTGAGCATGCCAGCCAGCTGGGACGGTGTCTGGGGAGATTTAAGATTTCCAGAGGGAGAGCCCATCATAGGGGACTGTACCTGCCTCAGAGGAGGGGACTTAAGTGGGTTCACACTGGGAGAGTTCCCCCCTCCTGCTTGGACATTCAGATCTGCTGGTTTGCGGCCTCTCTGGCCTTGTGGAGCCCCAGAGGAGAGGGGGTTAATACGGCCATTACCTCCTACTGCTGTAGGTCTGTGCTCTGGACCAAAGGCTTGGTCTCCATGTGGACCCCTCATTCCTGCAGGACCCCCTGGGAAGGGCCGCCCAGGTCCCATAGGAAAGTCTCCTGGCTGTGTCTGATCAGGGAATGGAGGGCCTTGCATGGGCCTACCTTGTGGACCCAAGTTCTCCATTGGAGGTCCACCTCCTCTCATTCTCATCATATCATCTGGACTCATATTCATGGGGGGATCTCGTAATTTGGAAGGGTGCATATGAGGTCCAGGCCCAGGGCCAGGTCCAATGCCAAACTCAGGAGCCATTTCCCTGCCCCCCATTCCCTGCAGCCTAGATGATGGGCTCATAGGACCATCACCAGGCATTCTGGGAAACATACCCATTCCATTACCAGGTTCCATTCCACCTCTTTGATGCCCCATCATCCTTTGCATGTCCATCATCATCCCAGGAGGCAGGCCTTTCTCTCCAGCCATTCCTTGGTGGAACATTGCTTCTTGGACTGATTGAGGATTTGGGAAACGCTCACCACGACCTCCTGGACCAGCAAACATTCCCCCAGGTCCTCCAGGGAAGCCTCGTGCATCTCCCATTCGGGGAGGCATGTCATCAGGCCAGCCCATTCCAGGCCTTGGGGGTCCCTCCATCTCAGGATTCATCATACCAGAGAAGCCAGGCATCCTCTGCATATGTGGCGGCATACCCCTAGGGCCAGGGCCCATGCCCATGCGCTCTTGGTAGTGCTCAGGTGGACCACCTGGTCCTCCCCACATCTCTCCTGGGCCCATCTGGTAAGGTGGTGGGGGCCCTCTCATCATGCCACGTGGGCCATGAGGATGCATCATCATGTCTGGAGGAAGTGGCCGGTGTTGCATTTCTTGTTTCTTCCTCTTTTCTTCGTAAAACTCCTGCTGTAGCTTCAGCCATGCCACCTGTTCTGGGGTCATCTGATCTCCTTCTCCACAGCTCCCTGGACCCCCCATATGTGGACCCATTTCATCTTGTGGAAATGGGGGCATGTCCCTGGGACCATGGGGTGGGCCAAAAGGTGGACCTTGTGGACGAGGACCTCCTGGCCCGCCTGGTGGACCAAGGCTCTGAGACTGCGCCATCATAGCCTGCAGAGGGCCCTGTTCAGACCTCCGGGGCGCACCATCAGGTCCTCCATCATGGGGTCCCCCATGGGCTTGTGGAGGACCAGCTGGTGGAGCATCACGATCATCAGGGAAAAGCATGCGCTGGATATCTCGCAAGGTCTGCAGAGAGCGCTGGCGATGTTCCAGCTGTTCTTGGGACAGACCCTCTGTGTTGGCCTCCATATTCAATAGTTCCTGGGCCAGCTGCTGCTGTTGTTGCTGCTGTTGGGGTGTTAGACCTGCTCCACTTGAGCCTCCACCCTGCCCTCCTTCCCCTGTTGTCGAAGGGTTGAGACCTGCCTCGGGTTGTGTGACAGGGGCCTGGTCAGCTGGAGTTGTAGTGTTACTGGGGCTACCGCCTGAAATATTTTTGGATTCCAGGCCTGCAGCTGATGACCCTTCCTGCGGAAGAATGCCAGATTGGCTCCCTTGGTTTGAAGGCTGGGGTGGGGCTGGCTCTGCCATGCCAGGTAAGGACGGCTTAGCTCCAGGCTGGTGGCTCTGATCTTGGACATGGGATGTGGGTTGCTGGGAAGGTTTGGAGTCATTTCGGAGGGCGTTTGCTGCATTGTTCTTTAACAGAAGAAAGATTAAAGATTAAGATTATGACAAACTCATGCAAAATGCTGATGTATATATGCTCGTGTGAAATAAAAAGAGACTGCGTGTGTCTTTACCAGAAGGAGGTGAGCTTTGTCCTTGCTGTTGGAGATGTTTTTCATGTGGAAGGCAATGATGTTTTCTGTATGGCCAGTTAGAACTGCATCAGCTGCCCTGAGGACAAGAAGGCAGACAGTCAGATGTCAGTCATCAGACACAATAAGTATATGTGTGAGTGTGTGTGGGTGTGTGTGACAGAGAGAGAGAGGGAGAAAGAGAGAGAGAGAAAGAAAGAGAGAGAGCATTTGAGATATGGAGAGGTGGATGGATGACTACTAGATAGTACCATGAAGGTAATGCCAAGGTCAACAGACTAAGCACACTATTGCACGTACATACACACACACACACACACAAACACCTTCCACTCAGCATCCACATCTTTGATCTCTAATTCCCAACAGAGAGCGTTAATCTGAGCCAAGTGTATGCTCCCACTGAGAAACACGCATGCTTGTGCAAATACACACAATGGATTTAGGCAATAACTGGGAAAGTTGGGGGAAGGAAGAGAAGAGGTGGGCAGCAAGTATCACAGCTGCAACAGACATCAAAGACAACCACCACCAATGATGGGGCACAGAGATATACTTCGGGCAGTTGACATTGTTAGTAATTCCATTTAATTTTGAACTGCAACTCCACAAAGGGTTTGGCTGTGGGTGTATATTTTGCTTATGTAAAAAAAGAAAAACAGATGATGATTTAATTAGCCTCTCTAAACATATTAATATTTAAAACCTGTGGAGATGAACTAGAGATGTAGAGATGGATAAATACTAATCGTTAACTAAACAAAAATACACACATTCATATGTGCTACAAATTCAGCATATGGATGACAAATTGTGGCTGAACTACAACAGTTTGAAGATACCAGCCACAAAAGATACAAATAAAAAAAAAAAAACAGCTTTCTTACTTGTTGGCCATTTCCGTGGTAAAGACATAAACAAGTTTTGAGCCTGGTTTCTGGCCACTACCAGGTTCTGTTGTGGAGCCCTGGCCTCCCAGTGTGTTGTGGGACGGTGTGGAGGAGCGACTGAGTCCAGCATTAGAGGTAGAATGTGAGACAGAGTCCTGGGGCTTCACATCACTGGAGTTACAGTCTACAGGAAGACAACAAGGGAGACCATGGTTTTAAGACCAGCAGAGGTTTATGTGCAATTTAGTTTTACTGAGGAGCTGTCATAAGTGAAATTGATCAGCAGAGGGACTGCTAAACACGCTTGGATGCACACATTAACACACTTACTGAAGAATCCTTTGTCATCTTCGTCACTTTCTCCCCCAGAGCACCAGTCGGCTCCACTGTACGGCTGCCTCCTCTCTGCCACACACATCCTCTTCGCCCTGCTGCTGTCTGTACACACACACACACACACACACACGTGAGCTCGGGCTTACCAGTGTGAGTGACAAATACGGACTGCACAAGAATATTTTTCAGGATGTCCAACTATTGTCTTCCCTGGGAAGCTTGTGTTATGTATACCTGGAAAGAAAATTGTATAATAATATAATATAATAATAATGTATAATATGTAAAATACTAACTAAATTAAGTTATTCAGTGGTGTGCATAAAAGAAACACAGCAAACCAACAATGGGCAGTGATTAGGAAAAATCTTAGTTTTATCCTCCATTGATTGGAGAAGCCTCTAGAGAAAATGATATGTATATTATCAAAACATGCAGAGGAACAATCACAACACAGGCATTACAGACCTGACAATGTTTGCAAGCACTATAGCTATTGTTTCCATATGGAGCAGTTTAAAGAATTATGGTAACAAATTATGAAAACACAGCTATTAGTTAATCTGCTAAAATGTCAAGAAACTCGTGCCCTGCCAGCCTACCTTAGTTAAAGCAATTTATTATTTTGGTAGTAATAAAAAATATTTTAAAATGTCTCAGATTTCCATCAGCTGGACATTAAATAGTACTGACAATAACAAGTATTGACTACACTGGTTGTTACCTTTTTCTTCACTGGTGGGTGTGCCACTTTCTGGCTGTTCAAATGACTCCACAGAGGTGCTTCTCTCCCTTTTGATTTTAACCTTGGAGCTTGGGCCAGACGTTAGGCCCTGGCCGTTTTTCAGCCCCATTCCCCCTGCCACATTCTGAGCCCCTTTGGTACCCAGGGTCTTGGGATCACAGGGTGAGGGCTGCGATTGGCTGGCGGTGTTCCCAGGTTTACCCTGATTGGGCATTTTAGTGTCCATCTGGGAGGCAGTGGAGGGGGACATGACGGGAGGTGATCGTACCATGGCCTCCGTCTTAGGTTTAGGGCTATTAGAGGATGGAGAAAAAGATCACAATTAAAAAGAAAAACAAAGCTCATGTCTCATGTCATGAAAACAGTGCAAAACAAACTTAAATTGTTATTTTTTTTAGCAAATTAAACCTGCCTAAGATTAAACATGCAGTGTTTTGTGAATTTCCAAAATGTTTTGTCTTCCTACATATATACATTTATTTGTGACTTGTTTCCACTTGTGAAAAACTCAAAAAGGGAAAATGTGGCATATCATGTAAAAAGCCTAGGGCTAAAGGTTCGGTTACCCAGCAATCGTGTTCTTGAATCGGGCACAAACCAGATAAGGGAAGGGGTAAATACTCAGGTAGCTGGCCCTCCATGAGATCTTAAGTCCCATAGCTCTCCACTATACTCGTGTTACCCAGTGTGCTAACAAGGAACAGTGGTAGAGGGAAGACCAAAGGGAAAATGTGATTATTGTTTTTCCCTTTGCAACTGCTACACAAAATGTCACATTGACACCCAATACTTGTCACACAAGTCTATGAACTTAAGAACAGACTGTAGAGAGACAGGCCATCTACAAATGACTGTTGCTTACTAGTTATGAGCAGTGTAGTTCAGGCAAGCAGGATACATCCAACTGGCAGAAAGTCTCTTACCACACCCTAATCTTTTTCCTCTGTCTCTCTCTCTCCCTCGTGTATATATATATATATATATATATATATATATATATAATTTATATATCTCTACACACACACACACACAAGTAGGATGAAACAAATGCCAACATGTCCAAAGAGCACAGCCACAGCCTAGCACAGTGTATGTACGTACACACAGCAAGTAGAAAAAGAAGGGAAAGTCAGAATTTTGGCAGTCCAGACAGCTGTTCCAGAGGCTCCAGAAACATGAGTCAGCAGGGAAAACATCCAAGCAGTGTACTCCCTGACCCTAAAACAGCTCTGGATCACACATCAAGACCTTTCAGGTAAAATAGTGCGGCGAAGAAGCTGATCTAAGATCAGCATTACACCTGACCTATACTTTCTACATAAGGCTGAAGAGACCAGCTCAGGTTTGTGTCCACTTAATCACAATGTTAGGACGGTTCACTACTGATCACATATCATGCGCACACGCTTGGTAACAACTTGCCATGGGGGCATGATAGCTAGATATTGACAGTTTAAAACAAGAAGGTCTTTTGGTCTTTGGCCCTTTGCCTTTAGGAATTGTGCAATCTGCTCATATTTACCCCCTACCCCACACCACCATGTTAAAAAACCTTTCATGATAGCCAACTAATCAATCCATTTGCATAGAAATGCTCACTGTACATAAATATTGTAGATGGGTCATGTTTCCCCACAGGGTTGTGATTGACATTTTCTCTAGATTTGCTCCTAATGTACCAAACAGTGGAACAAGGGACACACTGGATCACTCTGCAACCAATCATATCAGGTCAAAGACTGCTATTGGCATCAGTACTGAGCAAACTTAATAAAACCTTCTTTTGTTTTTTTTAATAAAAAGTTTTCTTAAAAAGATTCTTCAGATTTTAGAGTGAGATTTGTTTCATTTAATTATTTTTTGAGTGTCTGTATAATAATAAACACTGACTATTAATCTGTGTGATTATTCTATGAATAATTACTTAATAGGTTTATGTACTGGACAGATGCTTGTGACTAACCAATAAAGGCTGTTTATATATTATTAATATTAAATGATGCAACTAAGTGTTTCAGTCATCAGCTGTTATATAACAACAATGAAGAATAAAAACTTAATTTAGTGTCACTTACTGGTGACAACAATGTTGTGCAGTCATAATAATCTGTGCAGGTTAAATTTTGCTTGGTGTAAAGCACAATTTCAATCCATGTTCAGATCTGTGTTTGGTTGATTAGGCTGTTAAAACAATCATATGGATACAAACACAAAGTGGTGCTGGCTTATTATTACCATCACAGCTCTGTACCACTGCACAATATCTATATATTTTCAGTGTCCACTCACCTCTGTGTGTTGGTGGATGGGGAGTTCTTTAGCCTATTGGAGTGCATTGATGGTGCTCCCAGGACTACAGAACAGGGTGGAGTGATAAGCTGGTGAGGACTGCCTGTGTGTGAGAGCGGTGCTTTTGCACGCACGTTCCTGGAGCCAGAAACAGGATTCCCAATGTTCGAGAGGTTTCCCCGACCGTCCTTGGCCTCCTCTCGCTCTTTCTTCCCTCGTTCCTTCTTGTTGAAATGTGTCGCTGCTGTACCTGCCGCCGCTGGCCTCTCCTCTTGGACCTCCAACATTCTCTCTATGTCCGTGTCTGTGTGTGTGTGTGTGTGTGAGAGAATGTGTAAAAACAACAACAATTGTCCAGGAGTCTTTCTTGTTCAGTGTGTATTTATGAAACTCCCCCAAGGGGGCTTTCAACGGCCCTTGGGCACACTGTTGAGAGAAAAGAGAGAAACAAGGAAAGTTAGTAAAACTGGAAAGGAGCCAAAGTCTGACCAAATTTAAAGTCATGCTCCACCCAAAATCATTTTGTATCAATCTACCACTGTAGGTTGAAAGTCAGCTGTTAAAAGGTAGTCACTTTTTCTTTCTCTACTTTGGTCAGCTTCATCCAAATGGATTTCAATAAGTGTTTTTCACAGCGGATATTCAGACATGTCACAGTGGAACACATAGCGGCCCTAGCTGCACAGCCAGTGCTGATGCTATTAAGAAACCTGTGCTTTTCCTGTGACAAGTCAAAATACCTGCTGTGAAAAACTCCAATGGTGCAAGGTTTCCACATTATATAAAATATCAAAACACTCACAGAAACCTCTAAAAAAATCTGGTAATCTACACCTGCTCAGTGTGTTTTTAGAACAAAGGTCCAACATCAACAGCTAACAGCATAAAAACAATGCATTCCTACTTACAACAGTCACTTTTCAACCCTGTATAAATCTTGCATGGAGCTAAACAGATACTGTACTGCAGATACATCTTATTTGTTAGCTCAACTAAAAACAGTGTCACCATTGCATAGCTTGTCCACAAAAGACCAACAAGTTTATATTTTATCTGCAGAAAGTCTCACTAAGTAAATATCTTTTTTTCAGAAAAACAAAGTAGTATATAGTATATAGTAGTATATAGAAGTATTTATGCTTCATTATCATATAATTATTTGGGTTTTAACTTATCAAATATCAAAACTGATAATGGCCTAAAACTCCAGCATCAGTCAGGTTAAGTCTTGATACTTCAAAGATATCAGGTGTGGTATCATGTTAACTACATAAATACCATCATGGCATTGTAACTGTAGCTAACAGTGAAGTGTGATGGTGTAGTGGGAGAGGTATTATTGTGGTTCAAACTAACCGCTGTGTGTTTCTGTTTGTGTGCATGTTGGTGAGTGAGCACAAGAACTGCATGAGAATCCTGTTTGAGAGCGCAGACCAGTCAGTCAGATTACATTGTCATCCTGAAAATATTTAGGAGCTCTTCCAAAACACTCAACATTGTAACTGGCTCCAGAGCTCCCCTGGGGAGAAGGAGGTGGAGTGTTTAAGGGTTTCAGGGGGGAGGGGGTGTCACTGGGAACCAGACAAATACGACAAATAGGACTCCTGCTACAGCAGTGACAATTGTCTCTCAATGGTCTAGAGGAGAAGTAATTTACAACTATCAGGGTCACAGATCACTACTACACACGAGCAGAGTCTGGCTTCTGCAAAACAAGTGGGATTGGAGTGGCTAGGCACAGAGGAGGTCTATGTATCCAAATTACACTGATTAGACTAACCTTTAAATATAAAAACACACTGAGTGGAGGCTCTTCAGGGGAGTAGCAGACTGATTATTGATTGCTGAACCAGTGATTTGAGTGTTATTTATTTACAACAAGGCTGTTAGAAAGAACTCCATTCTAAGTGAAATGACATGTTTCTATTTTGCGATACAACATGCTTTGATACATTAGTGTGGTAAGATACACCACCACAACACACAATTATACAAGCATTTTGCAGACAGCACAGAGAAATTAACTTAAATTTCAGCTTCAACGGCTTTTGCTCAAACTACAGACCTCATATTCGAGTGTAACATTTTCTACTATTTCTGTTGTTTCTGAGTTTTTCCCAGTGCAGTTTGGATTATGGGAATGGAGACTATGCGAGGGAAAGGAGTGTGACAAACAGGGATGCATTCCATTGTCTCCATTTTAAAGTTGACTGTTATTTGCTTATCAAAGTGAAGCTCTAGCCTGATAGACAGTCTCTCTGATTCAAAACAGGGTAAACAGTAAAATAAAGGATTATACACATTATACACATTTTTGAAAGTTATATTTAGTGCTACAGTACTAATCCTTATAGTTTTTTTTTTATGTCACATCACTATGCCCTAAATGTTAAGCTCTGAGGTATTTCTTAAACAAACATACATTTCAATCATGTTTGGAGGCAGAAGTGTGTGATGGGCACAAACTTCTCTATAAAGCATTTATTTATAAAGCATTTATTTTAACAAACAAGTAGCTGGTGGAAGTAGCTAAATGAGATGAGTGAGAGGCCGTAAAGTGACGGGTTGGCCGAATGTCCAAGAATACAGACAGAATGCAATGAAAAATCTCTTTGGTTTACTAAAAGAGATCGTTTTTTTTTTCTCTTAAAATGAACTCCTGCCTCATTCAACCTTAACTTGCATGCATGTCCTCAGGAGCTGTTATCAAAACTTAAACAATCATACACAAACGAGTATGTGTATATATGTATGTGTACAAACACAGGAACCAACAGCAGGACCTGTCAATCACCGTTTCCCTCCAATCGCACGCTAACAAGACACTAATTGGGAATCTTGCTGACATGACTGTCATAAGGTATGTACTGACACACACATCAGAAATGCACACTGTAGCCAGCCGCACAAACCAAAGCAGCATACAGGTAATGTCAGAGATTTATCTTCTCTCTACAGTAAAGATGCTCAACTGTCTATCGGAGCACACACAAGGAGCTGCAAGTATGTATGGATGCAAGTTGATGGGAAAACACTAATAAGGCTCTAAAATTGAGCCTTTTGCCTCTAATATAAATATGAGGTTCCACATAAAAAGAGGGCAGAAAATAGTGCAATTCAATTAGATTTGAGGATTCCAGTGCAGGTGGCACTAAAACGGAGCATTTCATTTCATGCTTATGTAACAGACATCGGCTGAGTGCAATGTAGGGAGTAGACCCTTCCCAGCTACGTCACAATAACTCCACTAAAGAGATGTGAGGCTTTATATCAGCGCTGTATCCACTGATATACTCCAAGTGAGAGACCAACGACAGCAGAGGAACCTCAGTCTTGCTGCCCACAAAGTCCACTGGCTTATCTTTTAATGCAACAATGCTGCAAAAATATTATTTCAAAAAGAAGGAGGGAAAAACACACAAATGCGAACACACACACACACCATCTCTCTTCCCTCATCTCAGCCCTGTGTTGGCTGTAAAAGGGCCTGCTGATGTTTCAGCCTTATTTATGCAAATCCCATTTTGCAGTTCAGACACAATGGAGTATTGCTCTCTATTTCTCGCTCTCTAGCTCCAGTACCCGCTCTCCGTCTGCTCGGCCTCCATCTCAAGAATTTCTTTAGCCCATTATTTGTTTAGGGCAATATCAGAAACATTATTTCCACCTCTCCTCACAGTTTTCTGCAAGAATGTACAAAAATGCACCACCATCAGCAAGGAACCATGAAGTCAGAAGAAGCAGCTGCCAGGTCTCTCAAACAGAAAAGCCTTTCTATCTCCTTACACAATATTCAAATGTGAAGTTCCCTTTCTTCTGCATTATTCACAGCAAACAAGCTATAAATAATAAACCCTGTTGCTCATCCATGTCAGGGTTTGCATCTGCCGAGGCCATTTTCAATATGGCTAGCAGCATCAGAGCTAAACATGTTTGTTCCACTCTCACTCTGTTCCCCTGCAGGTTTCATGTGAAGCCTGCAGGGCCATTTCTTTGATTATTCTGAATCTGTAGTATCAAACAAACATTTTTAATCACAGCTTAAATCACAGCCTTGCCGTTTGAAATCACACTCTTAAACTGCAATATCAATTTGAAAAAGATGAATTGTTCCGCCCTAGTTGAAATCTGCTGTTTTGTTACAAAGGTTGAGGCAAACTGAAAAAAATATATAAATTAAACAAGCCAAGTAACTTTGTAAAAGTAAAAAAAGCCAGAGGGGGTAATTATGGGATAACAGCACACGTTCTGTAATTTTCCAAAAATCCTTCAGTGTGAATGCTTTAATGCTGCATTGAGAGCAAGTGTGACAGTAAAGACCAAAACATGTTAACAGTCAAGTCTTCCTGCGAGTTAATACTACAGTATTAACTGTATTTGCCCCCTTCCTAACCCAAGTAAATACAAAATCCAGTTTTTCCAATTTTATTTATTAAGGGGAAAAAAGCTGTCCAAACCTGCCTGGCCTTAGGTGCAAAAGTAATTGCCCCCTAAACCCAATAACTGGTTGTGCCACCCTTGGCAGCAACAACTGCAATCAAGCCTTTGCAAATAACAGCAAGAGCTCGAGCTTGGAAATCACAAACTGATGGCTAGACAATGTCCTTCAGGATTTTCTGGCATGTGCTGAATTCAATTATGGCAAGTCGTCCAGGTCCTGGAGCTGCAAAGAAACCCAAGACCATCACACTACCACCACGTTTGACTGTTAGTATGATGTTCTTTTTATGAGATGCTGCCTTAGTTTTACATCAGACGTAACGGGACACACACTGTTCTAGGTTTTCTCCATTTGTGGATAATGGTCATCTTAGAAGTCCTTATAAATGGCTTTGTAACCATTTCCAGACTGATACATGTCAATTACTTTGTTTCTCATTTGTTCTTGAATTTCTTTAGATTACAGTATGATGTGATATTTTAGCATCCTTCACTTTGTCAGACAGCTTCTATTTAAGTGATTTCTTTTTCCACATAGGGCCAGGCAGGTTTGGACAGCTTTTTCCCTTGTGAAAAATGAAATCATCATTTAAAAACTGCATTTAGCATTTACTCAGGTTATCTTTGTGCAATATAAAAATGTGTTTGATTATCTGAATCATTTAAGTGAGACAAATATGCAAAAAAAATCTTTTATCACAGCACTGTATGTGTGTTTACTTTTGTTTGTATTTGTGATATGAAGTATAAAGTAAGAAAGACAATGCAAATTTGCATGCTAACTAAATCAGTTTCCTTATTCTTAAATAGCACAAGCTAATTTTTAATTTACTACTAAACCTAAACCATTGTGGAAGATGTTTGTAGTGCTACAACTAGTGATTATTCTCATCAATTAATCTGTCACATTATTCCCTCCATAAATTAATTCATGGTTTATAACATTTCAGTGAAAATTAGCTCTTTAGTTTTCAGATATTTTGCTTGAAATAAAAGGACTAAAACAATACTTGATCAAAATAGCTATCAATTAATTTTTGGTCAGGTGACTAATTGATTAATCAAATAATGTTGAAGGTTCTACATTTCAGTTATTTAATCACTGATACTATGACGATAACAATGATCTTGTATTTTTCTACAATACTGAATCATGGAAAAAAGCTCAGGTTTCCTAACATGTATTCTTATTAAAACTACTTCCTACATAATCCTGCATGTCTGCTAGTGAAGCATAAGTTAAATGCCAATAGAACAACATACTTACTACTTCCAAGCAAATATATATAAATTGGAAATTCCACAGCACCTGGTTGAGGGGACACCTGCACACTCACCTGTTGAGGTAACTTTCTGAGACCACTATATCAACATATCACACCCTGTAGATAGCACTCATGAATGTGTGCTTTGCACACACAGAATGTGAGGAATGCTGAGTGTCACTAAAGATAGAGCTGTGACGCTGTACAGTAGACATAACATTTGACATAATACATCTGCCATGACAGGAACAAGGACGCCCATATAAGCATGACTGAGGTCCTGTTTCTTCTGAAACCACGCTGTACAAAAATATTTACAATGAACTTTTCAACTTTTCCGCATTTTCCAAACACTTAACTGCACCCAAAGTACAATAGCTACATATCTCCATCCTTCTCCACCTACTCTCTCTTCTGTTCACCTGAGTGCCTTTTCCTCTCATGCATTCTGTTATCCCCAGTCTCAGCTGTCTTTCCACTGACTTACCAGTCCAGCATTCCCATAACAACCCAGACCCCTCCACCATCTTCGATTCATTCTTTCCTCCGTTCAGCAGACGATGCCTCTCCATCCCCAGGGAGGTGACATGTGTGTAATGCCACATTTTGTCATATCATATTGTGGTGACAGAAGCCTCGTCGTGTCCATCACAATGATGGAAGAGGCAATGAAAACAGGAGGATGGGAAAGGGGTGTGATACAGATATACCCATAGGAAGGGGGGTGGGGGGTTATTACACAAGTCGCTTTTTTTTTTTCCCCCACAGAGTGTATGGGTGTGTGAGACACACACAGACACACACAGCTGACTCACTAGTGACACATCCGCTGGCATAGCCTGGGCACACTGCCATGTGTGGCGGCCAGCTCCAGCAGCAGGACTGGCACTCACCACTCCGCTTGCTCTGATCTCCAGCTCACACACTTCACCCTGCAGTTCCATCTCTGTCCATCTCCACTCTGTCTCTGGCTAAGTGGGTGAATCTTGCTTACACACACACAAACGCCTTTATACTAAACACAAGGTAGCTGGAAACAATGTGACATCTGCATACTCACTCAAAATTGAAATGTTCAAAATTGAAAGATCTTCATATTGGAATGAAATTATAATGCAGATGTTACATTTTTCATGTACCGTATTTATTTTGAATAGGCTTGCAGTAGTAGTAGTAGGCTAGCATGACGTGTTACTTACCTCTTCAATAACAGAAGAAGAAACAATGTGCCATTATTCCTCTGACACGAACAAGCTTAGGTGCCAGTATCAAATTATTAGGTTACAATTATTTTGTTCAAAAATAAATAAATAATATTACACACCGGTGGAACATCATTTAGCCATTTGCCTCTGTATTCCACAAATTTAGATATTATAATAATTGTGGTTAATTTAAGAGCAGATTTTAGATTACAGCACTGTTTATACAGATGCCCTGTATTTTGGGGCACTATGAAGTTAGGGACAGTAACATCATGTCTAGTAGTTGTATGTATATCTTATATACACAAAGACTCCTTGGAGTCTGCAATTCATGAATATCAGCCATCTTTAGCTCATGCTTTCTGAGGCTACTTCCCTTAAATTGTCTGTTCGATATATGAAAGGCATGCTCAACTGGCTTCAGATTGACTTGGCTACTGAAGAACTGTCAAAGTCAAAGTCAAAGTAAACTTTATTGTCATCTCTGCTATATACTGTACAGGTACACAGAGAGACGAGACGA
>JAUMHL010000014.1:10219197-10259684 GCA_032362345.1 Sandelia bainsii
TGTCCATGTAGCAGCGTGTGCATCACAAGAGTGATGAGTAAAGTGCAGTGGTGCAAAGAGTTTATAGTCTAGGTGTGGGGACAGTGGGAGCAAAGAGTCTGCCTGCTGTGGAATGAACAACAAGCTAGTTGACTGTGTGGTGTTGGCTAGAACTTGAGCACAAGACATTTAAGTTAAATTTAGTGAGCCAGTTCTTGTAGCAGGTAGGTGTAGCAGGTGAAATCTGGTTAAAAAAATCATACCATAATCTTTTAAAATAGAATTAAATATACCACTAGCCAAGTCATGTATGAAGCTGTATCATTTTATTGCAGAGGTGCAAACTGGTGATGGTCGAACATTTTTTCACCCCAAAATCAACAAAATTATTCTTCTTAGGTAGTCCATCATGGTCAATGCTTACTTCTGTTACTGTTTGTGGGTTTTTTGATGATTGTTTAGTCCAATACAGGTATAGTTAGTTCAGGTTGCGCAGCCGTAGAGGAAGGTGGAGATACAGATTGGCTGGTAGACAGCAATCTTAATGTAAAAATGGAGATTTCTGTTGCTGAATATCTTTCTCCATAATTTTCCAAAGGATGAAGAGGCCCGCTGGACCGTGCACCCAGGCTCCTTAGAAATATAGCAAGACACTATAGAGCTCCAGATGTCATGTGACTAGTTCTGTTTATACCACCATGTTGGTAAGAACAGCATAAGTGAAGATGAATGACGTCAGTGTGGATATCAAGCTGCCAGAGTTTATGGAGCACTGTAATTCCCAATACACTGAACTCTACGTTGCAAATCTCAAAAATCTCAATCACCTCGCACTAGAGTCACAGAGATGGTAAACCAAAAGTATCTATACATGGCAATGTTTAGTAAATCTGTAAAGTCATTTGACAACACTCATTGAATCTCTGGAGGGATCTCCCAAATCCTCAGTCTTTTTTTTTTTTTTTTTTTTTTTTACAGAGGATACTGTAATTAAATAATCTTGTCTGCTGGTCAGCAGTGAATTACACTACTTACACAGTCTATATCCAGATGTACAAGGGGGGAGAAAACATGTTTATCAGCAGAATCTATAATACAATTAATGTCATCGTCACATGCATTTTTGCTTTCAAAAAGACTAAAGCTTAATATAACTTCTACCCAGCACCTCAGACTGTAGCTGCTGCTGGTGATTTTAAACCCATCAGACAGTATCAGAAGTTGTATTTTAAAACCGATTACACTATATTATGTTACATAGCAGATATGGTTTTTTTTTTATTTTATTTACGTGAATGATTAGAATAGCATAAGTTGATTTTGAAAATACCTTAAGAATTCAGGGTCTGTGTTGTCAAACCATAATTTTTTTAAGTTGCCATATATTTGATTGATTGGTAGGCAGGTTATCTCTGTGACTTGAGTGTTAGTACAGACCTGCGATATCTAGACATATTGCCACTGTATCATCACTAACATTAGCCTAAGCAACAAGCAGTGTATGTTGTGCTAATAAGATGTATCTAGTAGCTCAGTTGGTATAGCAGTCGTCTACAAACCCGAGGGTCAGTGGTTCAATTCCCAGTTCCTCCTAGCTACATGGTGAGGTGTCCTTGGACAAGACAGCTATAGCTGCAGGGATTATTTTTCAACAGCACCATCTCATACATAAAATTGTGCCAATATAATATATATATAACCATACAATATAACCATCACCCACCCTTGCTTTATGTTCATTACAGGTGAATGAGTCAAGTGTCTCTACTCCTGCCAACATGGCGGCATTTTAATTGATGAATTCTGGGATTGCGTGACGCCACTTCCCAGAGGTCCATAGGTTACAAAGCAAGTTGGTCACTAAGGCAACAAATAAGTAAAATGAGCTAAATGTAAAATAAAATAGAGGCACAGTTATCCATCCAATCTGAGTCCAGTATAATTTACTTATTTAATCTGAGTACCATGTAAATGTACAGATGCTCAGTATAGAAAAAATAAAAATGTAACTGTAAACACAGCAGCAGAAGATCAAATATTTATTGCTGATCTTGACTTATTTATTGATTTATGAGATGAATTAAACTTCATCTGGAAGATTCTAATGCAAAAACCAGCTGATGGGTTTACAAGAGAAGATGTCTCACTGTTCAAGCAGGAACTACAAAAACCGTCATTGTTCAGCAGTGTTACAGCACCTTGAAACAATCTTTAGATACAAACTGTTTTGCTAAAGCACACTTTCCAGCAACTTATAAGAAGCACACATACCCGATAACAGTTTCATGTTGTTGTTTTTTTACAATTTGCTAACAACCTAGATAATTTGCTACATTCACACATTATCAGTTTGACTCACAGGCTGTGGCTCAAGTTCATAAAGCTGTCAAAAGAGATGGGAGCCTTGAGAGAGTTGATGTACGGTTTGCATTAATATGACTGTTAACAGAGGGTGAACATCAACACTGAAAATGGGTGCTTACACTTGACTTAGAAAAGAAGTAGACCCCCCGTACTGGACCAAATAATTTATTTGACAGGTAAAAGGTGATAAGTTTGCATCCTCCCATTCACATAGTTCTGATCTATGTCGGTCTTTGAAGATAGGATAAAGTTTGCAAACTGAAGCAGGATGACATAAAATGAAAGACAAAATGACTTGATCTGTACAATTCACCTGCAGAGAGAGATTGTCAGATCTACCACCCCTATGAACAGTTGTTTGGGGATTTTTCTTCATAATAGAAAGATTTTTTCAGCTACAAGCTGTGGAGGTCTTGGCCTGCAAGACTCTTTGCAATTATTACGATCACCAGCTCTCTTTCTTCTTAATTGCCTTCCAAACAGTTAATTGAATAGATTTTGTCTCTAACCACTTTATTCTTATGTCTTGGTCTCATAATGTCATCTGGCTCAACACTGGCAAAACTTTGGCCCTCATGTTGACAAACAGCAACAACAGTTTCCAATAGAGATCAGATTACTTGAGGGAATACTACTGTAGGTACTGAATGCTCTCTTAAGCTCCTTTCAGAGATGCACTAGAACCCAGAACTTCTCTAGACATTACCTGGGGGAGCTGCATGTGAGAACCCAAACGTCCGTGTCACCCCAGACATTAAACGACCTTATCCTGCGAGCTCCCTAGCATATATTTTATGTCTAATTTCTATGTGAGCCCATGTGAGAATACAGCAAATTGTCCGGAGTATTCACAGCGATCAAGTAGGTGTTCCCTTTCAGTCAATCTGCTCAGCACAACACCAGAAAATATAGGAAACATTCACCATGTTTTCTGTTATTGTATCACGCTTCTCTCCCTCAGGAAACCTGGGTTATATACATAACGCATCATTTCTAAACATGCAACTGGTTCTGCTTCAATATGCTGTAAACAAAACACAATTAATTTTCACTGTTTACCTTCGTGTCACGTTGTGCCTCCTGCACGCTCTTGGACCAACTGTCATCAAAATCAAATGGACAATTTCCCCAAGTGAGAGCATGTCTGACCCGGACTACCTCCGGAGTGCGTATGTGAAAACAGCTTTATGCAGTATTTGCTTTAATTAACTGTAAAAACATATGTCCCAAACATTATAGGGGGATATATGCCCTAATTTCTACATCATAAAACCAAAAAGGTTTTATTTAAACTTAAGCGTGTGCATTTTATTAACCACATGATTTTTATTTCTTTGTGCTAAACAATATGAAGGATACTGTATTTGAGTCTGTACAGGTCAACCAGATATTGGACACTATACTAATTGTATGTATTTCAGCCTGAGTCTGAATCTTTCTGAATCTTATTTGGACTGCATCTTTAAATATGTATGATTGATATGGGTTGAGGTAGGTTTCAAGGACCAACATTTTGAACCCATGAAGACCTCAAGCAGGAGGGCACTTTTTTGTGCTGAGGACAAATTTAAAAAAGCATATTAAGATTAAGATATGAAGAGTGCTGTGTTATGCAGTGCCCACAGAAATAAACTGTAGTTACAGTGATATTACCAGTATACAGTAAAATATACTCCTACTGCAAATCTATACACAAAAAGTAAATATGAGGTGTTTTCCACACAGTATCTCTTATTTGTGGCTAAACTCACAAGCCAAAAAGAAACACTTTTGTTTAAGAGAAACTCTGCTGCCCTCTGTGCAGACCCCTTCTTTCCTCCCTTCCCTCCATTCCCTTGACTGTGCTCTCTGGTCCGTGACTCTCCCTCCATCCTCACAGTCGCTCCCACACTCAGGCCACATTCCTCCCTAGCTCATGCTGGGAGGACGTCTCCCTGTGGCTAAAAGCATTGTGGGAAATCCCAACGGCCAGGCCCTTCAGAGGCTGTGCAGACCATTGAGGTAAAGGAGAGCTGTGATCCTCGCTTGCTAGCCAAAAGATTCATTTTAAAAGCCACTTGCTGAAATACTCCTCACTTGCCACAAGTAAAAATCTGAGTGTCATTAATGTCTTCATATTGAGTCTCACACCAAACAGCACAGAAACACTAAATACTCACACTTACAAGTCAATACAACCCACACTGTGCAAAACCTCAATTTACAGCATAAAGAACTTTGGGCAGGGAAGGAAAGAAATGTTGTATGTGCTAAGATGTGCAGCCCAAAATATATACAAATCACTAAGCAACAAAAATTACTGATTTCTTAACCTGTCAGAACATGTGACACAGCTCTATTGGCATAACAACAAACAAACTACATTTTACTCAACTAAGCACACAAAAAACCCACAGAGTGTACAATACACATTGTCTTCTCTCCTTCATCATACAACAAATTCAAGACTATGGAGACAATATGAGCCAGACTATGTCCCTGAATTACCCCAGTTTGCACTAGTGTGTCATTCTCATGGAATTTTAAACACACTGGCGAACACCTGCCCAATTAAATATACAGGCATAGAGCAATACACACGCACATATCATGCTATTTCCCATAGACAAAGCCACATGCGGCAGTACTTAGCTGTCCTAATAACGTCTAAAATCTGCAGAACACTATGTTAGAAGTTTGTCTTCTATTGGGCCATGAATAAAAACTTTTACTGTCTGAGCCTCCTTTAGATCCCTTCAAAACTAAGATTGCTTTACTATAGAACAAGACATTTCAACCCTGCTATTAACCACCACTGTAATATGTTTAAAGCATGCAGTGCATTTTCTATGTAACCCAAGTTACATAGAAAATTAAATTTACAAACAAATACAATTTGTCAATTAATCCTGATGTTAGAAAAACAATCAACATCCTGCCTTACTTTTAACATCTTGACTTTTCAGGCAAGACGAGATAATGTTGTTACACACTCTACTGTTAGTATAGTTGTATACCTGCTCTCTAAACTTTCAACAGCGCCTTGGTGTTTAAAACTGAGAGGCACAAAAGTAATCTACCTCCTTCGTTTATGAGCATCAGCAGATGGCTCAGATTACCACAAGAAAAACAAACAGGATGAAAATGAGATGAGGTCAAGTTCAAGGTGCGGCACTATTTTGGGCGTAACATTTTTTAAATGGTGTGAACTGTGAATGGTGTGATAATACTACACTTTTTGTTAAGAAAACCATGGCAGTAAAACAACTAACATTTGGACACATCTAGCTTGAAACTACTGAACCTAAACACTGCAGAAAGAAAGGAACCTGTTGATTTGCATTTCCGACAGACAGACGTGTAAGTTCTGTTATGATGCTATTCATGCAACACACCTCTTTCATCTGTCCAACTCCATAATGTTTTATATATAGAAAACCGCTGAGTGCATCAGTTACAATATTTAAAAAGAAACCACAAAGTACTAAAATTTCTAAACTCAAACTGCAACACAACAGAACTGTAGTAATCAAACAATCCCAATTCATATCAAATTAGAAACTTAGGAAACAATATCATTTATGGAAATGTCTATGATTCCAACCCTTTGACC
Organism: Sandelia bainsii; assembly: GCA_032362345.1. Taxonomy (NCBI): domain Eukaryota; kingdom Metazoa; phylum Chordata; class Actinopteri; order Anabantiformes; family Anabantidae; genus Sandelia; species Sandelia bainsii. Next base: position 10,225,133 of record JAUMHL010000014.1, read on the forward strand.
TCATTTTACAGTGCTACTACTACATGTAATTTGTACCATGTTTACATCATATTGTGAGGCTAAAAACACAACAAGCAGACTATGAAAAACAAAATGGTGGCAGTATTGCTTCAAAGCTTGTTTTGCAGTTTTGCTGGCAGTTACAACTAGAAAAATATACAATATTAACCACTAATATTTAATTCAGTCAGGTAAACTCATTAAAAATGCTTGTATCTTGTTTCATTCATCAGCAAACCACCACAAAAGCGAAACACTAAAATTAGCTAATGTGGGCCATTTATATGGTGTGAGAACTATATTAAAGCATTATGTTGGAATTAACGCAGAGGCCACTTTATTAGGTACACCTCTTCAACTGCTTGTTAATGTAAATATCTAATCAACCAATCACATGGCAGCAATTCAAGTCATTTCAGTTTGTTGACATGGTTCAGACAAATCGAGCATCCACATGGGTAAGAAAGGTGATTTAAGTTACTCTAAATGCGGCATGTTTGCTGGTGCCACAGGGGCCAGTCTGAGTACTTCAGAAAGTGCAAATGCACTGGAATTTTCATGCACAACCATCTCTAGGGTTTACAGAGAATGGTCTGAAAAGGAGAAAGTACCCAGTAAGCAGGAGTTCTCTGAGTGAAAACCTTCAAGCAGATGGGCTACAGCAGCAGAAGACCACACCAGGTGCTACTCCTGTCAGCTAAGAACAGGAAACTGAGACTACAATTCTCATGGGTTCACCAAAACATCACTAAAGAATGTTTCCAGCACCTTTTTAAATCTATGCTATACTATTCTATACTATACTAGTCAGTCCTACACGCCTTATTTTGGCCTTAAATGTATTACAAATTGTGAGCTTTGCGTCTTCTATAGTCACAGTAAAGAATTTTCATGCCGACGACGTGTGTGTGTGGCTGTGACATTACTGTTTGTGGAACTGTGTGCTTGAAAGAGCATGTGAGCAAAGCTGGCTTTTGGACAGAGTGCAGTGCAGAGCAGATTTTGAAAAAAAGAAAAAACGTTGCGTCCATCATCCTGCTCCAATTTCGCTCTAGTACTGCTCACACCACGAGCCTGAAGCGTGGCTAAGCCCAACAGAATGATGGCTTTGAGCAGAGGAGCAAAACAAGATGAACAGCTCTATGAAGGTGGAGCGCACCACTGTGCTCTGGTGTGCAACGTGAACCATCATGCTTGTAAATGTGATGAGCACTGAATCACAAACTGGACGTCTGGGTACCGGTCATGGTCGATCAAGCTTAAAACCAACCAGTTCCAAACCACCCAATCAATCGGTGCATCAATACAAAATGCCTGTTACAAATTCCTAAAGCCTTCAAATACTTCAAGCCTTCAAGTCTTAAGATATTAGTCTTAAGTTATTTAGTTTACTATCACAGAAGACAAAGAAGTTTCAACTAAGGAGTGTTTGGAAGTTTCCTTAAAAATGACTGAAAATGATAAACCAGTTATCAATCATTTCAGCTCTGCAAACAACATTCAGCTCTGTAAAGCACTACCAATTCCCTTACAAACTACTGTGAAAGATGAGAAGATTTCTACAAAGCACTGACACATACACACCATCATTTATTAGAAGTTCAACCAAAGAACATAAAGGATTTAACAAACCAGAAGCTTCCTCTCATTTACGCTGACAGTTCTGTCAAACACTTGATAATGAAGATTTGACACACTGGCTCATAAAATTAGCAAACTGATTTCCTATGAGAACCACATTTTAAAATATTTTTCTCTTTCAGACCTTTGCCAGGCATGGCAGTGCTTCTTTAAACAAGACTAACTAGTATCAACTAGTCCTGGAGAGGACCTCAACCTGACTGGCAGCATTAGCTTAAAAAGTTGAGGGGACTGCAGGTCACAGCAGGTTCCCCCGAGAGCAACCATACCCCTCTCCTTGAAGCAGGACGAGCAGCCCATCAGTGCCATAACTGTCAATCACAACAGAAAAACATGATAGCAGATTGATAGGTACATTCTGACTCAGCCAGACACATCCCTGAGCATCCTCAGGGATGTGCATAGGAAACAATCCCACCACACATCCACATTGAGGTTGCAACATCTACACTAAAAAGATATGAAATGCAGCTGTTATTTAAAAAAAATCATATTTATAGCTGTAACTGTGTCTTACTACCAGGGGCTGGTCCTTAGAGTGCTAAAATATTTGTTTCAAAATTACATCCTCCAGCGTTGTTAGCCAATTATTATCATTATATTTACCTTTAGAATGTTCACTTCTTTTTCAAACAATAAATGAAGACACAAATCTCTGTGAAGCCAGCGTCTTGAAACTGGCAAACAATTGCACATTTGAAAGAGAAAATATATATATATATATATATATATATATATATATATATAAAATATAAATATAAAATATAATGAACATAAAATGTATGTAGACTGCACACGGACACTCTACACATGTCTATTTTATGTACAGTAGTTCAGTAATATTTGTTTTAATGCCCCTGAAGGCCATAATGTGGTACTTCCAAGGACTTGGGTCACAGTTTTATTGCAATATAGAAATAATTCATTATTACTTAAACAAAAAACTAAATAAGTTGCAGACACGTGGTAAGTCAAGGCTAAAAACAGAAAATCAAAAAGCAGAAATACACATGATAACAAATCATGCAGCATTGTGTCTGCTCCGTGGGAAATACTATATAATCATTGTACAGTACTATGGATTCCTGACTACTGTAGTAGTCTTTCAGGGGATGAACTAAATTCCTTAATTATGAAGTAAGTAGGAAATAGGGAATTGGTATGTTTCACTAAATGTAAACAATTAGTATAGTTTATGAGCAAACATCACAAAAAAAAGATCAGAATGAGCCTATAGAGAAAATAAAAAAAACACACACACACTCGTGTCTAATCTAGTAAATGAATGAGGAGAGAAGACCCCTGCCACCCACTACACAGGCGATGAGACAAACCACCCCTCCAACCCATCTCTCCATGTCATACACAACACAAGGCTGGCAAGGTTTAATTAGAAAACCTGTGATGCAAACAAATGCTCAAAAACAGGCCAAAAGACAGAAAAAACTAAATAACTTTACATCAATATCAATTTTCTTGCGTCCTTCACCTCACTGTGGTTTTTGGTTTACACACTTCAGATTAGATGGCAGATAAATAAACAGTGTGCACTGTGTTCTCAGGAAGATCTCCCTGACCATGTTGTGTCCTCAGCATGTGTCGTTCAGAGAATAAGACCAAACATCTCCGTGATAATCCAGAGCAGTCCAGCTCTGAGGCCTTTTTTCTCAAGCCGCTTCCCTGAGCATCAAGAGCAATGGGAGAAGTGCTCCACAATTCAAGGCATCTCATCAAAATATAGCTATCAGTGGAGGTCCCTCATTGATAAATGTCAAAGAGATAGTAACAGAGAGTGGGAAGAGGCTATACCTAACTTGTTGCTCTTTCATCATAGCACTGGTACGATATAAGTTATGGCACCAATCTTTGTGCAAAAGAAGAAGTGTTTGTTGCCATGGTTAATATTGTTATTTTAACCAGTGTTAACCTTAGGTCTAAAAACAGAAACAACAGTACAGAGAAGAAAGGTCCTAAGTATGGTGAAGACAAACATTTTACTGTCAAACCATGGCAGTGTCCAAAATCAGTCCTTTATTTACTCATTCATAACTCTGTATGACGCAGAAACTTAATTCTACAGTGAGATTTTGTAACAGTTATGAATCACTTTCACTTTCCATTACGTCTGTCAGGTATCGTGTCTCATGACTGATCATTTTGACAGAAATAAAATGTGACAAAATGAGACATTGTGGGAATCACTAAGGATGCTGTAGAATAGACACTCAAATTGCTTCACAGTAAGTATGGTACACTATATAGGAAACAGGGAGTGATTTTGCCTGCAGCCACTTACAGTGCTGTGAAAAAGTATGTGCCCCCTTCCTGATTGTTTATTTTTTTGCATATTTGCCACATTTAAATGATTTGGATCATCAAACTAATTTTAATATTACACAAAGATAACCAGAGTAAAAACAAAGTGCATCTTTAAATGATGATTCTAGTTAAGGGGGAAAAAGCTGTCCAAACCTGCCTGGTCCTGGGTGAAAAAGTAATTTGTCCCCACCCCTTGCTAAACCATGAATGAACTGTGATTAACCACATTTTTTGGAAAGCTGAGTTCAATTTCACTTGCCACACCCAGGTCTGATTACTGCCAGACTTGTTGAATCAAGAAATCACTTAAATAGAAGCTGTCTGACAAAGTGAAGCACATTAAAAGATCTCAAAAACACCACATCATGTCGCGATTAAAATAAATTCAAAAACAGACGAGAAACAAAGTACTTGACATGTGTCAGTCTGGAAATGGTTACAAACCAAGGATTTTAGACTCCAGCAAACCATGGTGAGAGCCATTATCCACAAATGGAGAAAACTGAACAGTAGTGAACCTTCTCAGAAGAGACCGGCCTACAAAAATTACTCCAGAGCACAATGACAACTCCTCCAGGAGGTCACAAAAGAACCCAGAACATTTTAAGAACTGCAGGCCTCACTTGCCTTAGTTAAGGTCAGTGTTCAGGATTCAACCATGACACTGGGCAACAATGGCATCCATAGGAGAGTTCAAAGGCAAAAGCCACTGCTGACCAAAAACAACACAAAGGCCCATCTCACATTTGCCAAAAAAGATTTGATTATTCCAGAGACTTTTGAGAAAATATTCTGTGGACTGATGAGACAAAAGTTTAACTTTTGAAAGGCGTGTGTCCTGTTACATCTGGTGTAAAACTACCACAGCATTTCATAAAAAGAACATTATACCAGCAGTCACACATGGTGGTGATAGTGTGGTGGTCTGGAGCTGCTTTGCAGCTTTAGGATGACTTGCCATAATTGATGGAACCATGAATTCTGTGCTCTACCAGAAAATCCTGGAGGAGAATATCTGGCCATCAGTTTGTGACCTCATGCTTAAGAGGGTTGTGCAGCAGGACAATGATCCAAAACACACCAGCAAGTCCACCTCTGAATGGCTCCAAAAAATTAAGGTTTTGGAGTGGCCTAGTCAAAGTCCAGACTTAAATCCAATTGAGGTGCTGTGACATGACTTTAAACAATTCTGAGAAGAAGAGTGGGCAAAAATTCCTCCATGGCGACGTGAAAGGCTCATTGCCAGTTATTGCAAATGCTTGAATGCAGTTGTTGCTGCCAAGAGTGGCACAACCAGCTATTAGGTTTAGGGGACAATTACATTTTTCACATAGGTCCAGCCAGGTTTGGGAAGCTTTTTTAATAACTGAAATCATAATTTTAAACTGCACATTGTATTCACTTGGTTTATCTTGTCTAATATAAAAATGTGATTGATGATCTGAATCATTTAAGTGTAACAAATATGCAAACAAACAAAATCAAGAAGGTGGCAAATACTTTTTCACAACATCATATGGCAGTGATGCCTATGACATACATTATGTGCCACAAACATGCGTAAGATTATCTTAGCATTTCTACAGTTAACCTTAGAGAGAAGTAAAGCAACAAAAGAAATAAGTAAAAAACAATTGTATTTACTTGTAGTGTGTCTTGAGTGTATGCTATTAAGAAGAAAGGATGGGTGTATGGATGAAACAAACTGTCAAAGTGTGAAACAAAAAAAGAGAGAGTTGAACTGGTTTACCTCAGAAGCCCCCCTGCCCTTTCAGCAGGGCCTCATATGGAGAACCAGCCTAAGGTCCCCTGGGCACCGATGTCTGCTCTCCACTTGACTCCTCCCAGTCAGCCACAGAGGCTGTGCAGAAACCTGGCCCACTCACGACACCCTACAGCCACAAGTCATTCACACCTGGAACAGAGGCAGACAACTTTGCTCACTGGGTGAAACACAAAAAACTGAATGGCAAGGAAAAGCAGTCAATGGTGTTGATGAACAAGTTGTAGGAAATACATAACCAGTGTAAAGCTTAGGTCATTAGGGCAACAGTAACAGTGTATACAAGCTTTTTTTGACCCAGTCACTCATTTATACAGTTATCGACCAATGTGCACATAAGGAACTACAAGACAAACATATGATACTCTATCAAGAGCTTCATTGCATCCACGAGGACTTCCTCCTCCTACCAAATATGAATTGCGGGAGCAAAAAGCGTACTATTTTAGACCTCCGCAACGCAAAGAAATTAAAGTAAAAGTAGACAGCATAAATATAAATCTAAGATAAATATGAAACAGCATCAAGACTATGCAAGAGTACTGTTGCCTAGCAATTGAATAAACCAGTAAGGTCTGCAGTTCAATATCAGCAATTGACATGTATGCTTCTAAACTGTCCTTGGACAAAATAGTGAACCCCTAAATGCCAACTCAGAAGTTGCTGTGGATAACAGCATCAGCTAAAGCACTAAAATGTGAACTGCAACAAAGGACAAAAGCTGCTGAGATTTTTTCCTTTAGAGTTATGAGGAAGAAAACAGTATTAAGCCAAAGTGATGCTACTTACACATCTAATTTCATGAGTCCTTGCAAAAAGTATTAAATAAAGGAAAACAAAACACAGCTTCCTTAATAAACTCATGCAAAGCAGCAAGATATGGCTTTATTCGTCACCAGAGTGAATTCACACAATGCCTACGTATCAGATGTCTTTTACTAAACATTTTACGCTATAGGACCTGTGGATTATTTTCACTCAGGAGTCAAGTTAAACAAGATTGCTAAAAGTAAAACACTGAACGCATTCTTTGCCATGTTTAGCTCGCTGGACTTGCCAAGGTAACACAGCACAATGCCACAAACTCGAGTCTACTCGAGGAAGTCGTCCTAAAATATACAGACGTCTACAAAACGAAAACTCTGCAAATAATCGTAAAGCACAGAACAACTACAGAGACTAGACTTCCCCCCTGAAATCTCAGCGCCTCACTGGACAACTCTTGGCGGACAAAGTAATTCCATGGCGCTTGAAACTCCAGGAACTTTTTTTTCTTTTTCCTAAAAGAAGTTGTTCCTGTTTCGCCAGAGAACTGGGGGGGAAGGGAGGACTTCAGCACTTGCATTCATGGAGCCTCGGCCAGCGCAAACAAAGTCTTCCCCGAAGAGGGAGGCACTGAACGGCGGCTGAGAGCGAAAACAACGACGTCGGTCACAAGCACACACACAAAATAAAAACACAAATAAAACGAGATTCGCTTTACAAGACTAGGTCTGTTAATAAAACAAACGAGGCCACCCTCAAGCAAACGCTCATGTTCAAGTTCTGCTAGCTCCGTTAACAATGTAACAATTAAATCGCTCGGCAGATGATAGGGCTGGCCGACACAATCACCAGCCGAGGCCTATAATCTCGTTACGCGTTTATAAAACATATCGAGCACATTTTAATAAAGTGAATACAATACCAACGGTGTGGTACTCCCGAAGAATGCAGAACATGCCTGCTGCATTGTATCCTTTTTTCATTTTCACGAAGCACGGGCGGTCCTCCTCCAGTATAATGGGGTAAAAACCAATATTTCTCCGCGGGTTTTACACCATGTTGAAAACATCATGAATAATCCGCTTTTGTTGCGCTGGAAAAATAGGCATTTACGGTTGATAGGGTGCTCACTGTCTGCCAGGCCAGACACGACGTGGGTTAGCTAGCCAGCCTTCGGGGACAGAGGCTGAGAAGAACGGATACCGGAGTGAGATGTCCCCGGGAGGAGGACCCGCGTGTGCCCGTTGCCAGGAGGCGAGCTGGGGTACCGACACTTTCCACCTGGATTTGAATAAAACCACACTCACCTGGAATGTTAGCTTAATTCCCGTTTTCGTCCAACGACGGATATATACCGCACACTTATTAAATCACATAATTATCACGATAACATTATAAAATAGAAATGTGTCTCCCCCCCTTTCGCCCGAGCTTTCCAATGGTCCTACTCCATTACATCCCAGTCAAGATTTCCTGTCGTCTCTCCCCCCTCTGTTTCGACGAGATGGTTCAGCCCGAATTCTAAGTAGCAATTCTAGGTCAGGTCTGTGTGCCAGTGAGACTGTTACTGTCGGACAGCAAGACACCGGCGTACACGTCCATGTTCCACGGTAAACACTAAATAACATTTAAAAATATACGAACAGAGAGCGACACCAACACTGGTTTAATGTGTGCTCAGACACCTGTTTTATTTTTTATTTTTGTTGACATCGAACTTGCTCATGTGAAAGAACTTGGGAGTAGTTAAACTTCTGGAAGTGCTCACAGTTTTTTCAGTACAGATGTCGGTATCAGTCACGGATGGGTTATCGACGGGCCTGCCGGGCACTGGCTCAGGGGCCCGAGAGGGCCACAGCTGCTGTGTTAAGTGATTGTTATCGTTTGAAAGTCATAATGTCATGGAACTCGTTTAAAAAACACAAAATAACCACAAAGAGGCAAAAAACAACCACAAAGAGAAGCAGAGTTACTGTGGTGAGTGTGCATACAATAAAGGAGTCAGAAGACAGGGATCTTAGTTTTGTAGCTTTTCCTGTGCTCTATACATCATGCAGGCCCAGAAACACTGCTTTAGTTGCATTCACATGGTGGCTAAATAAGTTAACAGTTATTACCCTCACCCTCTGACAACACAACAAACTGAGTCCAGTCCAAAAAAGCTAATATGTTTACAACACTACTTGTACAACAGGTGAACAACTTGAGCCTAATCATAAACAGTGCCATAATTCTTTGCACTTGTAGCATGAATCCCACAGTCCACGCAACCATTTCACTCAGTTGCAGTGGTGTTAGTGGGAGCCACCCCTCCTTGTTGTAGGTAGTCTGGATAGCCGCCACCATCAACATCATGCCCTGCTCCACCTGTCAATCGCAATAGCAGCACTCCACCACCACACAAGGGCGCTGAGAGAGTGCATCTGCATTGAAATGCTGTCGCCCGGATTGATGCTGTTCAGTTCAGTTCTTTCAACCACTGAGCTTTCTAACTCTGGATGATTAAAGTTCAAGAGCCAGGTGAGAAAGGCGGGTCAACTGAAGTAGACAACCAAATCTCCCCATCTCCTCCCCTTTGGGAGAGGAAAGCCCCAGCCCCAGCATTGTTTAGATCAGTGTCCACAGTGAATGGTCGTCAGTCAGGCTGTGAAGGGGCCTTGCGATGGTGGTGAAGTCCCTAAAGGTGGTAGTATGATGGCTGGGCCATAAAGCTCTGCAGTTCACTGCACTAACAGTAGCAGGAGCGGGCCAGTCTTGGACAGCGACCGCCTTAGCTGGATCAATGCCTATGCTATGAAGGCTGATCACTCAGCCCAGTGACGTTGTCTCCCTTGTTAGTAGGCAGCACTTTACTAGGGTTCAACCGTCCCAAGATGGCAGTGAAGACCCTGGTGTGAATTGGACAGTGCATTGGCGCAATGCAGAACCCAAATGACAGACTGCGGTGCATAGTTACCGGTGGTGGATGGTGGTCCTGGCTGCTGGGATAGTGCTTGGGCCAGTGGTGCCAGGTGAGGACGCCAAGTCACACCAGGGAAATGGTAAACCCCATGTCTGCCAGGACCCAGCAGAGCCAGTCACTGATCACGCAGTTCAGATAGTCCTTTGGTGTGACCAGACAACATGCATCATCCTTGGAGCGTAGCTGGTGGCTAGAGTGAGCTTCCCCTCTTTGGCCTACTCTGCTGCAGTGTACCTGTGGCTGAACTCTGTCACAGGCTATGTGACCTGGCTCGTCACACCAGTAGCAGCGGTTGGCCTGCTGGCATGGTTGTATTCTGGGTGGTGGAGGCCGAATATGGCAGACCTCTTCTGTCCCTTCCTCCTCATCATCACAGACTTGACAAAATCCCTTTCGCAGCATCAGAATCCAACTTTTCACCTGAGCACAGGACAAGTAGTACTTAAGCAAATACTGAAACATACAAATATCAAATAAATGTTTCATGCTTCTCACCAAAATTAAATAAATTCAAACAAAATTAATAAAAAGGGACACAAATGTGACTTTAATTCAGAGAAAAATAAAAACATTTATATTAATAAATCAAAGCAAATATATTTTGTATGAAATATACCTACCCAAATATGTATACATAGAATACATATCTACAACATCTACATGTAGCTCTACAGTATTTGTACAGTATCAGTTTGGAGATTATGTAGAGTATTTACAATATACACTACATAGAGTGTATAGACATTTTAATATTTTGTCCATGCAGTTTAAATCAATGGGACATGATTGCCATTTATGAAGAAAGAAATAAAGAATAAAAAATATTATAAAAAAAGAATACAATTAACACATAGGATTTGTAAAGTTTATCACTGCACTGCCTTTCATTCTCTTCTATCTCATTCAGTGTAATTCAGTTTTAATATTGTTCATGATGAACAAAGTAGTGGATGACACTAAAAACTAGACTGATGCCACTTAATAAATAAAACTATGTTCAGCTACAGCACACACACACTTATTAGGGAGTGACTATCACAAGCCTCAGAGCAAGAGTGAAACATTAAGAACATGCAATGTGAAGGTGGTCCTTCTCAATATTTAATCAAGATACATTTCAAATCCAACCCAAATGTATAATCATGACAACTGGGGATTAAATGAATTGGTGCTTAAGTGCACACAATATTAGCTGTCCTGATTGTGTGTGTGAGTGTGTTCCACATCTCTCTTGGTTAGTGCTGATGACTCTCAAAGTGAAGATGTTTTTGTGAACTGAGAACAGAATTCTTCAAGAGGCAGTTTGATGCTGACAGCTCGGTTTAATGTGTACACAATACATGAAACGTACAAGGACAGAATTGAGAGTGTATTATGTTCACTGAGCTTTTAAGTGGAGTTGCGTCACTTGATTTGAGTTTTCAACAGGTATTGCTCCTTCACAACCTTCAAAATGCCAAAATAACTGGAAAAGGTCCACAGCAACAGTAGATTTCAAACTGAATGCACAAAATTGGGATGCCATGCTCAAAAGCAGTTTTAATTGCATGTCTTATGTTCAATACTTGCATAATTTTGGGCAGCAACTAACAATTATTTTCTCTTGATTTACTGTTTGGTGTATAAAATGTCAGAAAATAGTGTGAAATGTTAAGTTAACATATTTAAACTGCTTGTTTTGCTAGACTAGTGGTCCAAAACCCAGATATATTCAATTTGCAATTATAGAAGACACAATCACAAAAGATATGGGACACAAAATCATGGGATGAGTGCTGCATATTTGTGACTTTTGACAAGCAGGCCACAGCTACTTTGGACATGTTTGTGCATGTTAGCTGAGATTCTCAGTCTCTCTCTCTCTCTCTCTCACATACACACACACACACATACACTCCCTGCCGCTTTGGTACTGTGTGTGGGTGTGTGCATGTGTGTATGATAAACCCCACTGGTGGAGTAACAGTAGACTGGCAGTATTCCCAGACTGGGCTGCATTAGACATGCACACTAGCAAAGCTCTTCAGGTCGATGTTCTGGCTCTCCAGCACTCCAGAACTCTTTGGTATGACTAACCCAGAATACTTTGGAAACAGAAAAACAAAATCCACATTCTGACCAGTATTACATTAAAAAAACAATGCAATTATATTTATTGCACTGCATGTGTGTGTGTGTGTGTGTGTGTGTGTGTGTGTGTGTATCACCCATCTGTTTGCCTGCATGCATCATCTGTCTATATGTGTGTGTTTAAGCAGGACACCAATATTGACTGTTCACTTATCATATTACCATCTGCATTATTTAAAGCTTTGATAAACAGTCTTATTCTGGAGAGATATGCTGTAGACACAGAGAGGAAAGATGAGGTGTTGGATTGGAGGTGCAACACGTTTAATGGATGAAGACAGTAACTCTGGCAAATGAATATGTAAAATATTAACAAAAGTGTAGCTGGCCTTAGACTGGTGGCGATGGGAAGACAGGGAGAGGTAGTGGGTTAGGGTAATGGTTGTGTGTATTTTCAGGGCTGCTGTGTTGGCCTAAAGCAGTAGAGACTGGTTGTGCTGGGGTTTGTTCATTAACAGGTATGTTGGCGATGCTGAGAAGAACGCCAGGACTGGCTGGGTTATCAAAATACTGAGACAGTGAGCTCACTCCCACAGCAGTGAGGTCACTTACCAGAGTGTGGCAGCCTGACCAATCATCAGTCAGTCTATTATCATGGTATGCAGTGTTGCTATGAGTAACAAGCACTGCTTCGCGGATCCCTAATGATGGCTGATGCACTGAGATGCTACCACTTGGCCTATTCTATTCTCATTCTATTCTGTTCTGTCCTCGACAGTATCTCTGCTCTCTTCGAAACAGCTTCACAGCTCTTTCTGTATAGTTCCTTGTGAAGTTAAATGTAGTTTCAACATCATTCCACTTCTTTTCCTCCCTTTCTGGCACGTTGTCTTTTTCCCTCCTGCTCTTGTTTACTGTCCCCTGCAGCAGTGTTTTTTTTTACTCTTCCCCATGGCAGGTAAGTGTAAACAATCTGGAGTACTGAAACAATGTTAATTAACCGATCATTAACAACAACAAGTCGAGGCAGACCCTGGAGATCTAAGCAGTTGCCCACCCACCTGCGTCTCACCATTCCACTAACTGGACTATTAATGACTAATCAGAGGCAAGAGCAATGTGATCACCACCTAATGAGATGGATTTATGATTACACAAGTCTATTGTGTTTATGTGGCTATAGCCTTTACAGTGATAACAGTAACTCAGCTCAGTTTAAGTGGTAAAAGAAGTACTCAAGGTTTTTTGTACTTTTTAGCAAATGTATCAATAAAGCAATATAAAAATACTCCATTACATGTAATAGCCATGCATTTAAAATATACTACTTAATTAAAAATAGTATGAGCTAAGTGTACATAAGGTACACAGACTGAAGTAACATGATATAAATCACAGTTTGTAAAATGTTTGTAAGTAACATTTTACTGCTTGAGGTGAAACTACAGTAATTTGAAGTTCTTTATCTACAATATGGTAGTTTACTTCCTACACATTTGCACATCTGCTTTGTGAAATGTCAGATAATGTGACGCATTTAGGCAACGAACAATTATTAAAATCACACCGTTTGAGAAGTTTAAGGTGGCAAGTGTTTAATAACTCAGAGACATGAAATGTGCAACTTTGTCTATTAGAAATGTCATTTTGTGTAGCTCCAATGTTGGATGAATTACACTTGTTATGAAGAAATGTGACAGTCAGAAAAATGTTGATAGTGATGTTCTCATGAGTTTTCCACCAAAATAGATGGTCTTACAATACAATAATCACTAGTAACTACAGTATTGTTACACTTACCATATATATTTGGTTATGCTGAGGAATTCACAGCATATGTTTAAAGACCATGGTCTGATTCAATACATAAAAAAATCACAGTGACTTAAAGAGTCATGAGACACAATGTGGTTAGCATTTAACAAAAGCCACAATCTTCCCCTGACCTTAACCAAAGTCCCATTATTGCCTAAACCAAACCACAGATGAGACTCAGCATGTGAGTCCCAGTCTTTGGTGTTCTTTTTTACATCTGCCATCCACCCCAACCACCTCATTGTGACTCCTGTGTGGTTTGTAAATGTTGTACTTCAAACATAAAAAGTTTGGCTGTGAACTTTGAGGCAGCAAATAATATTTGTCAGCACAATTTGAGATGGAAAACAGTTTAGTAATCTATAAAAGTCATTTCTAGTAGAAAGTGTTGCAAACATGACAGGAGCACCCCAGTCAGCACACTTTTTCTAAGGGACCACAAGCCCAAGAAGTCAGCAATCACTGTTTTTTTATGATCTTATCAATGTTTTTTAATGTAGCATCTAAGTTTCACATGAAACTCGTAGCTAAAGCTGTCGAATTAATGTGGTGGAGTGAAAATTACAATCCTTATGAGCTGAAATGGATTAAAAGTATATCATAAATAGCAACAAGTCAGTACTTTATTACTTTCTGCCACAGCTCAGATCTCAAAGGGGATGACGGACATAAAGGACAGCGGTTGTGAACGTGTACCTTCAAACACCACCCAAACAGAGGAACACCCTGACTCACTGTGCGTATTCTCTTCCTCGCTCCTATCTTTGTGTATGAATGCTTACTGAGAGGAAACGATAGATGCAGACATTCCACAACCCATATTCCCCCTCACTCTATCTTGTTGCCATGGGAACCAAAGCAGACGGGAGACAGGTTCATATCGGCCTCCCTCAGGTCTCCAGTCACAGTCTCCTTCTCTCTCTCTCTCTCTCTCTCCTGTCAGAGCTGGCTGCTCCTGTGTGGGCCACTGATACTCGCTGATTAAAGGAAGTTATAATTTGATTTTCTCAGCAGGCGCCGTTTAATAGATCAGTTTAACTAAAGCTGTGCCATCCCCAGGGCTTATAGAAGGAAAGGGAGAGAAAGAAAGAGGGAGATATATGGAGAGAACGAGAGGGAGAGAGTGGGTGAGAAAGTCATGCTAATCCCAAACACTGAGCAATCACCCCACCACTAAACTCTCCCACTCACTCACCCATTCTAATTCTGTTTGCCTATTTTACCGTCTCGCTCTCTCTCTCCCTCTCTCTGTTTCTCTTGCTCTTCCTCCGACTATTAATCTGTGCTTCCCTCTCCTCCCCCTCCTCCCTCATTCCTTCCTCCCTCCTTTTAGTGAAGCAAATATGGGAGGTCTGGCTTCTCTATGTACAAGCTGGCTGTATTACTGGCTCATTGTGATAATAGCGTTTAATTATCCTCTCAGCTAAAATCAGCCCCATCACTCTGCTTCTCTTCCCTTACCCTGCTTCCCTTCTCTTCCCACTCCTCCCCCTACCCTTCCCTCCTCTACCACCACCCGTCTGTGGTGTGTCTAATACTTCCCCCTACCGCCCTCTCCCCCTTGCATCTCTCCTCTCCTCTACCCTGCCGCTACCACCACTCCCCCGCCCTGTTCTCCAGCTATTTCAGACCCATTTAGCGGGATAAGCATCTTGAGACAGACAGAGGGGTTTTTGCTCTCTTTCAGAGAGAAGCGAAGAGAGGATATGGAGACTGGCATCCTGGTGCCCGCCTCAGAATACCAAACAGGGGCCCAGGCATCTTAATATGCAGTGTGGGACAGAGGCTGAGATCAAAGAGAGGCACAGACAGACAGAGAGATGGGTTGGGGGTGGGAGGGTGCACTGGGGGGGATACGGAGACAGAGAGAGGAGGAGAGAGGCAGAGATGGAGAGGTGAGAAAGGGAGGGAGCGAGTCCTCTCATTTCTCCTCGTCTGAGCATCCTTTCCCTCACATCATCATTTCTGTTCTGCTCTCCTGCGTCACTGCCTTGACCCTAAGAAAAATCGACAGCTTAATTACCACAGTGTGCAAATCTGCATGCCTGCCCATGAACCAATGTGTTTTTATTCAAATGTGAAGATGCACGGGAGAGTATGCAAGTGCACACCTCTTACTAGACCTTCACAAATATACATTTGTTTGTGTACATTGGGTTGGGGGTCGGGGGGTTGGATGGTGGCTCTGCCTCTGCCACCAAACAGCCCCACTATCTCCTCAGTCAATTAAGATTGTGAGTAGCTGTCCCTGAAGCGGTGTAGACAGGCTAAATGAAAAGGCAGTGGATGTGAAATATGAATCATTAGAATACTGCAAGGACGGGCTGGGGTAAAGGCAGGGGGTGGGGGTCTGGTAGAGAGATAAGGAGAAAAAGAAATGGAAGAGAAAGGGAGAGGAAGAATGAGAGAGCAGATAATAAAAGATTAACGTCATGCCTCTCAGAGTGGTGGAATTTCAAAACCCTCCAGATCAAATTATTTATCCCTGTCTATAAAGGCAGCGGAAGAAAGGAAGATCAGGAAAAAGAGAGCGGGTAGAGGAGAAAAACTAGTGAGGAGAGGAAATAGAGTAGAATGGAAGAATGGCGTGAAGACCTCTCTCACTCTCTTTGATGGCAGTACTGACAGTGAAACAAATGCATGAATGTGTGTGTGCATGTTTGTGTGTTAGTTCTATGACAGAAAAGAGGGAGAGACGGAGACAGAAAGTACAGGCAGATGTCTGCATTCACTCTGTGGGAGGCTCAAGGCTATTTGCTGAGGACAGAGAGACAAGGGAGGGAAAAGAGAAAAAGACAGAAAGAGGGAGAGAGACAGAGAGGGTAGGATTAAATGAAACCTGTTTCCCTTTGATTCTTCACTAATTTGCAGCAAGATGAAGAGCACAGAGAACAAACCACCTACGCAGCAGCACGCCACACCAAACCACACACACAGACATCACTTGCTTAGGTCTCAATGGAGTTCACTCGGGCACACACAAACACACACAGTTAGATTTATCTGTAGTTCACTGCCTTGCACCCTTCTCACCAATGACACTGACAGTTCTCTATACAGGCTGTGTAACCCCTGCCTGATTCCAGCACTCCTCTATTTTTCATTCCCCACCATTTTCCTAAAGTGAAAACCATTTTACCACCAATACTCAAGAATACCAGTAGACCGTGTTGCTCAGATACACACTGACTAATCACTCACATGCAAACATGCGTGTGCAGGCGTAAAGTCCTTCCTCATTAGCCCTGATTCCCCCTGAGTGACATCTTTAACAAAAGGATGCAGCCTCTGCCGCCATGGCAACAGCCTCCTCCATCTCTATGCGGTGCTTCAGACTGTTTACATGATGGGATCTCACTCTTTTCTTCCCTCTCACTCCATCTCCGTTTCTATCAGCTTCCTGCACTCTATCACTCCTCTCTATTTGTTTTTCTCTCCCTTTTCCTTCTTGCTCACTCTATTTGTCTCTCTTGTCACAATTTCTCTCTTTCTCTGTCTCCAGCTCCCTTTTCTTTCTCTGGCTCCTCTCGCCTGCTGCTTTGCTGTTAGTGTTATCACTACCGGGCAAAGATTATTTTTTTTCCCGAACCCTTAAGGACATTCAGTATAGAGACCACCTGCTTGCCAATCAGAAAATGATATGTAGGTCTAGGTGAAAGCAGGTGGAGAGAGAGGGGCAAAAAGAAAAGTGACACAGATGAGCATGTGCATGTGATTAAGTATGTGTGTGTCTGTGTGTGACCATGCATGTGTGTGTGAAATAGGGAGTGTGAGGGGCTTCCAGGAGACTCTGATATCTAGGCCACGGGAGTCCTAGGCAGCCAGTGTGTCTGGTGTCACAGCAAATCAACTGTCAGCTGTACACCACCTGCCCGCCCACACACACACACGCACACACACGCACACACACGTACACCAAAAGTCTGAGGAGAGATACTAAGAATAGAATACCCGGAGAGTGTTGCCGCTTCTCCCTCCACCTCCTCTCTGCTCTCCTGCCACCGTCAGCGGTGTTTTGCAAGTGGCCTCCAACACGATAGGAATCTTTTCTGTCTTCCACCCTCTCCCCAGAGCTCAGCCCAGCCCTTCTCTCCCACAGTGAAATGAGTCACCTGCAATCCACTGCTTCTCTCCGCATCTGTAGGTATACAGTAAATTTAAAGGTTTTCTCTTAAAAAAAGAAAAAAGAAAAGCAAAGCAGGCAGATGTCATCTACAGCCCTTCAGTATGTTATTCTTTTATTGACGGAGTAGGAGGGAGGAAAAAGGATGCGAAGTGGTGAAAACACAGGAGAGATGCTTCTGAAGCGGGATTCAATCCAAGGCCAACTGGGGTACATGCACTTTCAGAGACCTCACCCGCTAAACCTTCTCCTGGGAGGATTTTCAGGGCCTGTATGCACATTAATGTGTGCAACCTGGAGATATTATGATGGCGCGCAACTGTTTCAGCTTTGTGTGTATGTCTGCACAAGGAGTGGTTAGGTCCTTTGTAGCATTTAAATCCACATGCGATGTGCGTGTGGGCATGTATACAGAGAGATGTGTGAGTGTGTTTTTGTGTGTGTGATGTGTTTGTGTGTGTGGTATGCTGTTCTCAGTCTGGTCCCTCTGCTTCTCTGCTGTCTGTGGCCTCCTCTTCCCCATGAATACTAATGTGCTTCAAACCCCAGAGATCAACCCTCCTCCCTCTCCCTTCACTGCCTCCCTCCCGCTCTCCATCTCTGCCTTCCTTCACCACAGTTTTCATTCATTTCTCCTCCCCCTTTACCTTTCAACTTTCCCTCTCTTTCATCTAGCCTTTTACACCCCATCTTTTTCTCCTCCTTTAACACCCTCCCTAACTTCTTCTTTTCCTGTCCTATTTCCTCATCCTTCCCTCCCTCTTCTTTTAGCCTTTCCTCCCCTTCATTTTTTCCTCTTCTTTTCATCATCTCTTCTCTTCCCTCTTCCTCCCTCTCTCCTTCAGTTTCATCTTCTCTTCTTTCAGCTTGTCCTTTTATTTTTTACCTCTTCTTTTCATCATCTCTTCTCTTTTCCTTTCCTTTCCTCCTGGATTATGTCCTCATCCTTCCCTCCCTCTTCCTGTAGCCTTTCCTCTCTCCCTTCATTCTCACCTCATGTAACATTGTGCAACTCATTTCAACATCACCTCTTCACTAAACATCCAACCTCTCCTCTTCTTTAAAGTCCCCCTTTTTCCTCTCCTTACCTCTCATCTCCTCTCTTTTCCTTCTTCTCTGTATTTTCTCCTTTGCATTCCTTCTCCTCTCCTACTCTTTTGCTTTTCTTATCCTCCTCTAACTTTCCCCTTCCTTTCATCTCCCTTTTTTACTTTTCTTCCTGACCCATTCCTTTCCTTTTCATTTATTTCCCTCTCTTTTCCTCTCTCCTTTCTGCTTTGTCTCCTCTGTTCTTTACAGTACACCTCCTCAAGAGGACATGTAAATGAGGTCAGTACAGTCGACTACATCAACCACATCACTCAGGTGTTAGTGTAGGTGTGCACTGACGCACACATGCACAAATTAAGCATACAAGTCTGTGAATTTGTGTGCGTATTCATTACAAGTTGCCTGTGTGCAGTGCATTCCAGTCCTAATAAAGAATTTCCTCAGTGAACCAAGTGCTCCAATTACATAAATGCCTTCACCCCAATACATTTTGACATCCTGAAAATTATTCACGGCCTAATTCATTTAAAATTGCATCTCGTTTCTTGGCCTCTTTCTTTTTTTTTTTCCACAAACCGTGGAAACAGATGATGAGCGGGGGTGAAGGGATGAGAGGAGCTTTCAATTCCTTGTGTAACATAGAGGCTGCTGCTCTTCGGTAGCTGCTGACTGGACATTCTAAAACTTTACTGCCTTTCCACACACACACACAGGATGAGGGAGGAAATAAAACTCTGTGACTGCCAAAAGGAGAGCGTGTGCATTTGTGAGAGAGATGGGGTGGGGGGTGAGTGAAAGGGAGGAAAATGGGAAGAAGTAAAGAGGGCAGTTATAGTTCAGTCTTAGGAAAAAAGAAGTAAACTGCTCATTGTGTGTTTATCATTAAGGTCGGTTTACGTTTTTCATTTTCCTGCTTTGTGTCAGCAAACGAGCAGAAATGTGTGTGTGTGTGTGTGTGTGTGTGTTTTCTGTGTGTTTGTTCAGCAGCAGCAGTGGGAATAATAAAACCAGAGGAGAGGAATCCTGCAGGAATCCATTTCAGTCTGCAACGCTCCTGATGTAGAGCTAAGAGAAGTCAGAAGCAGAAAGCAACAGGCTACTGGAGGCTGACCCCGTGCACTCAAACACACACACACACACACACACACACACATTCTTAAGACAATAACAGCCCCTACTGGGGAGATAACACATAACATGACAACACTGAAACACACAGGGACAACTGCATGCAGAAACCCACCCACAGACGGGACTCGAAACACACACACATAAATAGCACAGACAGGATACACACGGATTGTTAGTAAACAGATTAAATTGGAGAAGCTATTCACACTAGCATGCATGCAGAGACACACACACAGACAAATATACAGATGCACATATGAGCATCTGTGTGTGTGTGTGTGTGTGTGTGTGTGTGTTGGTGTGTATGCGCACACACACACACACACAATTCACACTGCAGGACCACTTCAGGTTTCATCATCTTCTTTTCCTTTTTTTTGCTTTCTTTCTCTTGAGAGCTGGGGAAGGGAGGGAGGGATCAGGGGGGAGATGTGGCAGAGGGGGGGTGTCTCGTTCCCTCTCTTTTGTTGCTGCTGGGGAGAGAGAGCGCATATCCATACAGGACGCTCTCTCCTGCCCCATTCACACCCACACATCGCTTCCTCCCTCCTCTCTCCACACACACACACATCCACAAAGATACAACATCAAAGAGCCGACACTGCCAAAGGATTACTTCAGCCACACACTGGCTCCTCAATCCGAAGTCTGTTCCTCTAGTGCAAACCCCCTCTCGCCTGGCCGCACTTGGTACAGCCCAAGCATTCCTGCCAAGTAGCTTTCACACATGGAGGGGAAGCTTGTCTCAAGCAATTGCTGACAAGCTACAAACAAGACAGCCTCCCTTTCCCTCTCTCCCCCCTTTTCTCTCTCTCTCTCTCTCTCTCACTCTTTTTTTCTCTGTTTCTCATCCCTACAACCAAGGCCTGCTCTTACCCTTTCCATCCTCTCCATTCCCCCTTCATTTCCCTCATCTCTTCAGTCCTCTCTCCTTCTCCCCCATCCCATCCCCCCCCCTGAGAATGTGGGGGCCCCACTAGCATAAATTGTCAGCTGTTCCTGGGCGTACTCTCCATGGCTCCCTAAACTCACATAAGCCTACATATGCTGTCGCTGTTGGTACAACGGTAACCCAAGTCTGCCCTGTTGGTTAGGAGTCTGAAAAAGTACACCAAGGCTCCCAAATAACGCTGCAGTATGAAGTTACCGAGAGTTTTACTCTATAATAAGCTGCAACAGACACTGAGGCTAATGGTATTCTAGGGTTGACGTCAACAACAACTTTCTTTTTGGCCTTTTTAATTTATTAAATGCAAACACCAACACACTATTATTAGTCTTCGTTATGCACAAGTAGAGTTACACGTTTAATATTGCCTTTGTGTATTGCTTATTACTTTCGTGCAATCAAGGATAGCTACAAGAAACACAACTCACAAAAGGGGTCACTCAGTGTTGACCTCCCTAGACTTAAGATTGTGTAAAGCAATCATTAACCTTTTCTTTCATTTTCTATAATTATCACTTTGATGCCTACTTTTAGGGATAATTACATGCAAGAACATGAAGGTAATTAATATTTTATGCCTAGCCAAAAGTCATGGAAAATGATTCCTCTCACAAAATAATAACAACCTTGTCATTTCCCCTCTCTCTGAGATGCTCCACGTTGGGGGTCTCTCTAGGTTTCCAGAGGTAGGGGTTGATATAGCTGTAACCATTTTGCATTGTAGTCTTATTGTTACTGAGTAGCCATTGTTATCCACTAGTGTACGCTGTCATCTAGTGTTGAGTTTAGGTACTGTGGGTACTTTTGTTTTTGTGGGTCTCCATGGACCACATGCAGTTGGATAAGTGCCACAACTTGTACTGTTCAGTGCCTGCACATAGATGTTTGTGCATTTGATACACCAGCAACCACCTTAAAAAACTAGCAACAAGATACAGAAATATTAATGTGTTTTTGCACAATCAAATAAATGCAATGTGCGTAATGAGAAACTGTGGATGTTTTTTTAATATAGAGTAGAAAAAGACGTCCTTGCTATGTCTGTCTGTCCAGTTTGATGAGCATACACCAATTATAACAGTAGAATTTCTCTTAAAACTGAGAGAACGGCAACTACAACATTTTGGTTTTCAGTGACTTGATCAGAAAAAATGTAGAGATTTCAACATGTTCCTCGTGCTGTGCTCAAACTGTTGTGGGGATAAATTAGTCTCAGTACAGTTCAAGTGTTTGTAATGTTTATTTCAAAACAATAAGTTAAAGGGAAAGAAAAGTTTGTATGTAAATTTGTTAATACATTTTGTTGTCCACAGCCCAACATAAAATACATACACATGTATTTCCAGCCTGAAGCTGGACAATACAGTGAATAAACATTATTGTGGTACCAAAGCATATTTTGCTAAATCTACTTGTTGCTATAAAATCAACTTGTATTTTATAAGTAAATTAGATAAACAAGAGTGTAGACAAGATCAGTGAGGGATGATGAGATTTACCTTGAACCTTATCTGAGAGATTATGTTGATTTTAATAAGATCAGAACACAGTGCAAATGTGCCTTGTTCAGTGTCACTTGCTGTCTTTTACCTGTATTTTACATCTGCACACTTTCTCTCAAATACAAGCAAATTTTAAGAGATCAAAAGACGCATTGCAGTTAAAAAAAAGCAGAATTATCTTATATTCGGTGTCTTACTTAACATATACCTTGATTGACTGACTCAACATTTACTTCTGCTATATCTGACAGTGTAAAACATCTTATTTTCTGTGTTATAGTATACAACACTACTAGTTGCGGATGTCATTGCTGTACCTTTCCTGTTGCTGTAATGGTAAAATGTCCAACCATTTGAAAGTTTATTCTTAAATTGCTTGAATGTATTTAATCTCATCTTGTGTACAGCATATTATAAAACAAAGACCTCCTTTTTTGCTGCAGGCAGTCTGAAAGGATGCAAAGATTGATTCATGTCTAAAGAGCTTCCTTATTGCTCCTGGATTGACTTCCCCAGACAGAACTCCCCACCCTCCTCCTGACTGAATAAATGCAGTGAGCCCACTGAAGACGCACTTCACTAGCAAACTTTTAGAAGAGTTAACATGCACTCAAAAATTTCTAAAGTTTTCATTTGTCCAACTAAAAGTCCAAGCCACAAATGTATTCAATTTGCTATTACATAATACAAAGGAAGGCTGCATATCCTCTCATTTGGGAAGCCAGAACTAAACCATTTTTTGCTTAAAACAAAAACCTGACAATTGACTATATTAACTGTTCAAAACATGATACATGTCACGTGAAAAGGTGACATCTACTGTGTTCAAAAGAAACTTGAGCCACTTTTTAGGCAACAAAATAATGAACACATTAACAGAGGATCTTCTTGAGATAAGGGCACATTTTTTGGAAAATAAGTCCCAACTATACTGAAGCTCATTCGTCAATATATTTGTCACTAACTTAACTACTGAACGTTTCTTTCAGTTACACATTATACATTGAAGTATATGTAATTAAAGCAGGAATAACAACAAATAAAGGCAAAAATTTATTCAGTCTTTTAACAGATAGCAAGACAGCTCATTTATTTCTAAAATCAATTTGTGAAACATAAACTCTTTATGTGCATTTGCTCAGTAGAAGGAAAATTTGAAGTAGACCAAGAGTGTCTTGTCTTTGATTAAAAGAGGAAGAAAAGGTCAATAAAACATCAATAATGATACTATGGGGTTGATTACTGTTCAGAAATTCACATTAAAAACAAGACATTTCCCTTTTTAAAAGTGGCAGTGGCCTTAGATAAGACAGTGGACTACAAATGGCCAGCAAATACACATGCAGTGATGTCACCATACCTGCCCCGAGTCGTGGACTATGTGAGACTAGAGGACCAATATGAAAGGAAGGAGAGACTAGTCAAGTCATTCACAAGTTAGCACACTAAAAGGACACAGACCTGCTGAAACACCTAAAGGACAGTCTCATGCCTTTGACCCCCTCCAACTTCAAGTATTCCCTCCAACACTTGCAACGCTTCAAGTATTCCCGCCATGGACTCCAAACCTTCAGTTTCATTACCACTTCTTAGGTTTACAACATAAGCTGTAAGTGCACTCAAAATGTATCTATACATAGAAAAATAATGAAAACAATAAGTATCAGTAATAATTATAACAATTACTTTACATTTCATTTTATACACAACCATGATGTTATAGCACTTCATACTGTGGCAAAATATTCCCCGCCCCCTGAGTGTAATGTTCAAGTTTAACCATCTGTAACTATGGTAACACATACAGGAACAGCAACCTTGGTTTGGTTATTTAAATAACATTAGCAATCACTGACAACAGCAATGATTAGAATCAGAATAATTATGCCTTTCCACAGGCCGCTGTGCTTGTTTGTGACGGATGCATTATGTACAAGCTGCTGATCGATCATGTGCCTCTGGAATCAATTTGCTGGTGTGAGACAGATGACCTTCCTGGAAAATAAACAAGTGTTGAGAAACAAGTTGAGACAAAGTGCTCTAAATAAAGCCAATGCAGATACTGAAGATGTGATCACTTTGCACTGCAGTGTATAGACAGCTCCTTCTGCCGGACATTTACAGAGTGACAGTAAAAAACTGTGCCTTTACAAAGCACCACAAAGGATGACAGATGTCTAAATCAAGCATTACACATATCAGCTATTCACTTAAACGTGGCTCAGACTTGAAAGGTGTCACTCTCACCCACCTAGTTCCCGCTCCATTAGCTGACAGAGCTTTCAGCTTCTTCAGGAACCAGCAACAATGCAGCTCCGGCATTTGTATAATTTGGGGTCATGGGTGCGGATGTGGTTGCGTACATTCCTTAGTCGGAAGAACGTCTTACTGCAGAGCTACAGAGCACAAAGTGGGTAAGACAAAAGGTTAAAGGCACAGAAATGACCAGAGAATAACAAAAGTACTGATCTACATGAGGATACAGTTGTGATGTCATAGTGTTGAGATTAGCTGTAACTGCATTTTTCATGACAATCAAATACATGCATCAACTAGCACCAATAACAGAAAGGAAAACTGTTAAAACAGTGGTGGGTTGAATTTGTGTCCTACTCTGCACATTTTAGCAGTTTCCCCAAAAACATAGTGGCCGAACCAAGTATCCCCCACAATATTACAATGCCTATTTTTTTGTCTCTGCAATGAAATATTGCAGCGTGTATCACGAACTTGACCACAACCAAAGCACCCTTTAATATTTTATTCACACAAACTATTATAATGTTTGATGGAATTAAGAAATTTGCAAAACTATAGTTGTCCAGAGGTGAGGTTCTAGGTTGTTTAGAAAAGTTAGTGCTTACCGGACAAGGCCAGTGCTTGCCTTCAATGTGCCTGAGGCGATGGATGATTAGAGCATCACAGTCCCTGTAGGAGGCTGGGCACTGCAGACAGGCATGTGCTGCTTTTGGGACCTTAGGTGCTTGACTACGAGGCCCTCGAAGCTGCTTTAGCCTAGCCCGATGTACAGCACCCAGCACTGCACAGCTCTTGCTGCTCAGGGCGAGGACTTTACCTTGTTGCTAGAGAGCAGACAGAAAAAATAAATTAGGGATTTACTCAAATTTTGTAAAGTAACTGTAATTCTCTTAAAGTTTCTGTGTCCTCAATTTTAATCCAAATAAAACTTGTACAAATCTTACTATGATGAACAAAAGAAGATGGCATCAGTTATTTTTTCACAATGTACCACTGTCATATGACCTACCTTTGGCATGGTCCGTGTAGCCTTTGATCTGGCAGGTTTGGCCAGATGAAGGCTGTCATTTCGGGAATTTAGCCTGGGTCTCTGTACCCTGTTTTGGCTTACTCCTCTCTCCTCCCTCTCTCTCTTCACCACAGGCAGAGTTGGTGGCCCCCTGGCTCTCAGTGTCCGGTGGGGGGACTCTACAGCTCCAAATTTCTCCTCAACTTGTGACACAGAGCGTGTTAAGCAGATATCCACACTTTCCTCCTCTTTTTTCAGTCCCGCCATGGGTACCCCTGCTGGCCGACAGAAGCCGAACAGAAAGCCGGAGTCTAGTAATTTAATAGGTGGCTTGCTCTGGCGTTTGCCAAGGTCTGGTGAGGGAGGATCAGAGAAAGGTCCAACAACTGGCACTGGTTCTGCTGGCTCCTCTTTAATGACTTTGTACAAAGGGTGGCTGTAGATAGATGATGGAGGTGCATGCTCTGATAACTGTAATGCACCAGGTCCGTTATCCTTCACCCTCAATCTGGTGTCCATGACCCCCCTCATCCCCTGGCTCCCCACCTTCTTCCCCTCCTTACACGGTTTCTTCTCCACCTCTCTCGTAGAGCCCCGCCTAAGCTTGGCTTTTGTTGCTGGTCGGCTGCTGTTGTAACGCAACACTCTGACTGTCTCCACAGTGACTTTGTCTCTGGTCTGTGTCCTCTGTGAAGGTGTGGATTTTTTAGGTGTCTGGCCACAGCAATTCTTTGATAAAAGAGAGAAATCTGAGATAGAGTACTCTGCTGGTTCTGATTTGAACCTGACTGTGTTTCTCACAAGAGTTTTGTTGGTGTTGCGGTGCAGGGGCTGCTTGGCAGGAAGTTGGGAACCATCACCCCTCCTTATTGACCGTCTGAGTTCTCTACCCCCAAAGGAAGACCTAAATGCAGGCTGGAACATGTCTGGTAAAACACCTTTGCTTCGCATGCTTCTGTCACTTGGAGGGACATGTTGCTGGACGATCTTTCGCCTCTTTGCTGGAATCTGTTCCCCTCTGGCTGGACCCACACTCTTTGTATTCACCGACTTGTTCAGGAGGCAATTGTTGACGGGGTTACAGAGGGGAAGTGACAGTGCCATGGTCCCATATGGCAGGGCCGGGGAGTTGGAGCGGGGCTTCCTCCGCTTAGTCAGTGAATAGTTGTTGGCCTTCAGTTTCCTCAGTCGCTTCTTTTGTCTCCAGCCAATCAGATCTTCTGGTCTGGGCAGCAGAGCAGTCCTTTGTAGTCCCAGAACATTCATCAGCTTGTACTTTTCCTGTGCTCTTGCATAATCCTCTTCATCCTCTCCGACCTCCTTGACTTCCTGCTTCACCCTCACGGGGCTGCATGTAGCACTAGGCCTCGATCTGGAAGGATGTGAGAGCTGGGTGATAGACTGCCGTTTTCTGTTTCGTCTAGGGCTCTCTGACATTGGCAGCAATCTCTGAACCTCCTTTGCAGCTCCAGGACTCGAACGGAGAAGACGGGTGTTTGATGGCGATATGGGCGAGTAATTCTGTGACTGAATATTGGCTATGGCTTGTCGAGGTGTAGCAGCTTTCTTGGAAGAGGGAGACTTGAAGTCCATGAGCTTCATCCTATGTGAAGGACTCAAAGGCAGGCCATTATGACCTTGGGGTGTTGCCATTTTGCGCAAATTACACCTGGGACTCCCTTCTACAGACTCATCTGAAGCATCTAATGTCAGATTGAAGCTGTCATTCATGCTCTCCCCTAGTCCCAAAACGTTTTTCCTTTTTCTTTCCCTGTGCCGTTGATGATGCTCACGGCATGCATCAGCACAGGTTGAGGTTAAGCCCTTGCCAGTTTGGAGATGCTGTTCCTGCTCTTTCATGAGTGCAGAGCAGGCTTCCACTGCAGGCCACATGCCCAGGTGGCGAGCCATGGCAATGACTTCAGGCAGGTCTTCCTGGCGAACACACAGAGTGGAGGAGTAGGAAAAATCCAGCAGAGACAGAAGGCTGTCTTCACTGAAACCTGAGGGAAAATGAAGGCTTTAATTAGATATGTTGAGCCCTGGTCAATCAGTGAGTGAGATGAGGAAGATGAAAGCAACTTGGTCTCAACAGAGGATCAAGAGAGAGCAGGAAGAGTGGGAGCCAAGTGTAAACATAACAATGGAGAGAAGGAGACAATACAAAAACTGCTTTAATCAGGGACACTTCTGCTCCTCTGCAGGAGGATCTTCTGAAGCTTTTAGTTTGGTTTGAAAAATAATAAGAAATTAACTCTGCCAACACAGAAAGTCAGAATAATCATGTGACTGCTTATTTAATGGATTTTTGCATCCAGGTCGTCTGCAGTGACTGGTAAATGTATCAGGCCATCTACTCCTCTGTTCTAGTCTGGAACTGTTGATAACAGTGAACTGCTGAAACACTGTTGACTGTAATTAAATTAGTTGTTGACTACAGCTGCAACAATTGATCAATCAATTGAATTGATAAACAGAAATTGAATCATTAACTGTTTTCACTGATGTTTCACACTAAAATGCCAACCAGCTTATCAAATGTGAGGATTTTATGCCTTTTCTCTGTAAACCACATATCTTTGCAGTTTGGACTTTTAGTCACAAACAAGCAGAGTGAATTTGTCACCTCGGGTTCCATCACATCACAGAGAAAATTATTATTATTAATTTACTTGGAAAATAAAAATAAGGATTAAGTTGTGCTTGAAAACTAGTTTGCACAATGTGTTGCCTGTTGCAAAAGTGTCAGATCAAATCCCATTCAAAGGATTAAATTCTAAAGGTCATAGAGAGGAAGAGACATCTATAACTATGGTGCATATTTTGCTACTGGAATGCATAAATAGTGTGATACTTTTTAACAGAAATTAAAGTCCAAATAGCCATTTTGGGTACCCCTGGTTCCAGAAGTAAAAACTGACCTATTTTTCCATTAGGAAATGTTACGTGAATCACAGTTGGAGCATTTCTACAGTTCAAGAAACCCAGAAACTCTCCTGGTTACATCATAATTGCCAATGACCACAACTGTGTTAGGAAACTGCTTGTTCCATGATAAGCAGTCAAAAGCAGTTTCCAGACATGGACTGGAACCCTGAACTTCTCTAGACATTACCCAGAGGTGCTGTAGGTGAGAAAAAAACATGTCAGAGTCAGTCGGCCCAGACATTAAACAGCTCACTAGTATAAACTCGGAGTAATGTCCAATTGAGCCCATGTGCGAATACAGTGGGTACCTGTCTGGAAAAGTCACAGCGAGTGAGTGGGCGTTCCCTTTCAGTCATTCCAATCAGCGCAACACCAAATAAATATGGGAAATATTTACCATTCTTTCTGGTGTTGTGTCATGTTTCTCTCCTTCATACCGCATCACTTGTAATCAAGCAACTAGCTCTGCTTCGATGTGCTGTAAACAAAACACTGATTTCACAGTGTACTTTTTGTGTTACGTCTTGCTTCCTGCATGCTCTACCCAGTGACCACCCCTCACCGAAACCAAACAGACTATTTCCCCACAGGCTATTTCCTCATCCAGTTACTAATCTTATTATTGTGTCTTTTGATTTACTAATAGGGGAAAGAAATGAAAACAAATTATGCAGCACAAATGAGTAACTTTTTAACTTTTACATTTATTCATCTGACAGTAGCTTTCTTCCAAAGTGTCCTGCAATTTATACTGACTCACGTTCAGTGTCTTGCACAAGGACGCTTCAACAGCCAGGGAATAAACTGCCAACTCTGCAGTTAGTGAACAACCTGCTCTATCTCCTGAGTCACAGCCAAAATACAAAATCAGTTTTGAATTTTGAATTCAGCAAATATGTGTTTTGGATTCCTACCACTGCTTTGATGAAAATTTCCTGGAGTTTAGGGTGGAACTACTGACTTAAAATTGAACTGCCCAAATTCGTTGTTTGGTTGTCTGTGCAGCCAGACGTACTCATCTGGGCTTTAGATCCAAATCCACCCCCCAACCTGAAGCACAGCTCAAGCAATGATCTTTATTACTGTCATTTTGACCTCCAGGTATCTGGTCTTACCAGTGAGATCTATATCTGCTTTCATGCTCGAGTCCATCTCCGTGAAGATTTCCTGGAAGTGATCGCTGACAGCTGCCAGAACGGCTCTGTGGGCCGAGTATGATCGCCCATTCGTCCGCAGGGTAATGTCACAGAACATCCCCGCCTCCCGCTGGCTTCTCAGCTTGCTCAGCATGTCAGCGCTATGCGATGCCCATGTCTTTGTGACACAGCCTCTGCCAACCAGCTCCTAAAAGGCAAAGACAGAAAGACAAGAAAGACTACATTTTAGGAATATAACGTGTCACAAAACACTTTTAGGTGACAGCTAAAAATGTATGGGCAAGACTAAGAGAGAATGAAAGCAAGAACGTTACTTTAGATGTTTGAGATGCAAAAAAAAAAAAAAGGACTTAACTAATGTAACTAGTGTTATTACTTGTCCTAGCAATGTCTGTGACTCTGGCCTGCCATTACCTCTGTTTTCTGGGTGCGCTGGCGCTGACACTCTGGACAGCTCAGGACAAAATCTCTAATCTGGAAGTACATACCTGTAAAGAAAACAATTACACAAACATCAGAATATAACACAAAAAGCAGAATGGGGATATTTGGTACAACTTGAAAGATGCATGCAGAAACAACCATCATTCATGTCTTAGTAAGTTTCTTGATCACTGATTGATTCAATCATCATGTTTTAATTATGTTTGCACTTGCTTACACTAACTTAACCTAAAGTTAGACAAGTAGTGAGAAGCTAGAAGTTGGGTACAAAAGTAAAGAACTGTCCTATGAGCTGTCCCATGAAGTCAGGTGTAAGGAAGACAGTAATATTCATACCCTCCCACCAGTAGTTCTCGGCCACACATTTGTAGGTCTCCTCCAGGGAGAGGTGGTGCTGGCCAGGCCGCCGCCGGTGAAAGGTGGAGATGGCCTCATGTCTCCGTTCCTCATCCAAAACCTCCCGGTAATTGATGAAACCCTTCTCCATCTTCTTGCGGTACAGCAGTCCATCTATCAACTCAAAGTTGGGAGACGGTCGTGTGCGGGGTCCACACCCCGAGTGAGAGTTACCGAATAACTCAATATCCCCGGATCTCTCCGTTTCTCCACCCGCCCAGGGTCTGGGCAGACAAAAAGTCTCAGAGTTCGCGTAATGAGCGTTTGTGGTGCTGCAGTCACCGGCCATTTTAACCGGTTTATATTCTAATGCAAAACTGCAACTTTACAGAGTGTGCAAAGATGACTTTCTGCAATGTGAACAAGCGATTTCTCTTTAGCTTCTTGTGTGTCAGGTCCAGGAGCAGCGAGCCAAACTTCAGCCAAAGTCCTGAGACCACGTCCACGTGGATGCGGTGACAGCAGACAACAGAGCACCGACCTAACAATAACCCACAAACACCAACAGCCTGCTAGTGATCTGGCTCTGTATCCATCCACTAGCTTATACCAGTTTGCTGAAATTAACATTAACCTCTCTCATTATAGCTTAAAAATATTATTTTTCTCAACTCGTGCTTATAAACTAAGTTACTATCAGGCGGGAGTCACTGCTTTGTACTCTAGCTGTCAATGAAAGCATCACTTCTCACTCTCCAAACAGTTGTCAGTAATATCCCTAAAAATTTCTTACCACAGCTGCACTTTCTGTTTCGAAAACACTTGGTCATGTGTCTGTACAATTTGTGTGCGTTTCTGTTTTTAAACATTAGGCTACATCAACAGAAATGTTTCACTGTCTATCCAAGTGCAGATAATAAATTCAGCCTGGAAGAGTATCGCGCCAGTATCGCCGAGCCAAGTGATGTAAAGTCACCAGTTTCACAGCGACCAAGCAAACGGGCTTCACCGCCAACCTCCCGCCAGCAGTCGGGCTTCCATCTACCTCAGAGCTCGGAAGAGGCCTCCGGAGCTGGATGTCGGCCGGCAGCCTCACCTCTGGCGTTAACTTGAGATTTCTTTTCGCCAACTCGAGTCGGAAGCAACATGATGACGCAGCTATCAGCTCAGCATCGCCACTTCAACGACCTAAAAGCGAGGTTGTCTCCGCGATCTACCCCAAATGTTGCTAATCACCGCCGGGACCTCTCAAAAGCGAGCCAACACGCTCCGGTTACAAACTCGACATAGTTAATGCCCCTCTTGCTGCCGCAAAGCCGGTCTGGTGGTCAAATAATCCAATTTTTCAAACTCGTAACCTTCTGTTTGTTACTAATCAGCAGCCTAACCGAACCAATTCCTCCTCCCCGCCTTCAGACAAAAGCCATTAGCAGAAGCTTTAAAGAGCTTCAGCCGTGCGAAATATGATTGGCCGTTGCAGCTGTCACTCAAGTTCGTTTTCGTCCCCTGGCTTTCATGGTAGGTTGCTCGCTCACGATGCCTGTCCACTAGTGTTTGCTTCACTTGCTGCACAAATTAAACATGATACACCCAGTAGATTGGACGTTCAGTTAAGATGGTTTTTTATCTCCTGAAAAATAATAAATAATAAAACAATATTACTTATCTAGAGCACATATCTGTGTTTGCTGTCACTGCCATCTCAGTGTCAGTTAAAAATATTGCAATATACATTTTACAGTTGCTTTGGCTTGTTTCACAAGACACTCCTGACACAAAATGCTACAGTTGAATCATCAAAATCTCGTATAGCATGAAAGATTTAAAAAACCCTATGAAATTAATACATCATCCACTAGTCTATGTCAACATTGCAATACTGTAATTTTGCAATTTTAATTAATTTTAATAATTGTTGCACTCTAAAATAAAATGGCTATCATCAAATACAACTGTCAAATGATAACTAATTCTCATCAAAACAGAGCAGTAACCAAATGCAAATGTGAACAAACAATATGACATTTATGCAAAATTCAGAATTGAAAATACCACACTGTACAAAAACATTAATTTTATTCACTGAATATTGATGCATTTTGTGAATGACTAATGATAATTTCCCATCTCATAGGCTCAGGCTGCTCACTCTGTTATGTTCATCAGTTCTGAGTAGAAATGCTGCAGAGTTCTCTGTGCCTGAGCTCATGTCAGATGCACACATGGAAATCTTGTATACAGCAAGAACAGATTTTTTTTTGGACTTCTGTCAGATAAAGGTTCAAGCAAATGAACAAATCAGATTTATGTTTTTATTGCATTTCAGAAATAGTCTCAGCTTTTCTGGAAATGGGGTTTGTATAAGCATTCAGTCTTGGACTAATATAACGTTTGTGTATTTACACTGATGTTATGATTTGAAAGTATGATTTCACTGAGTTTGACATTAAGACGTTTACATGTACAACTGTGTCAAGCAATAATAATACACTGTAATACACTCAAGTCATGTCTGTTGCATTTCTTTATTTATTTGAGAAATAACATCAAAAGTAGTTTTCATTGCACAAGAAAAAAAACCTGTTGCTTAATTTACTGGATGATTACTGGCTTTAATGGTTAAATTTTACCTATTTTGGGACAATAAAAATAATTTCTCCACCATTTCTTTCCTGGCAGTGTAAAGACCATTTAGACTTTCTTGTAATGAATACAAATGTATAGAAAATGTGAAGTGACCAATTACATAAAAAAAATTCTAGCTGCGGTCCTGAATACTTCCAGACAAACTGCCAAGCACATTATGGAGGCACAAAAGTACTTCAACCCAGTTTTTTGACACAAACCACTTTTATAAGAAAGATTCTTTATTAGACAATTAAGAAAAAAGCTCTTAGATGCTTCACAATTCTTAGGTTTTCATTCAGCAAATTTAGACTCAGGTTGTATGTGCAAAGCTCACACAAAGCATAAAACCTCTGACTGACTTTTTTCCCCCTTCAGGTTTGGAGTTGAGCTTTAGTTTTACAAACACGTCCTCGACCAGAAGTGAGACAATTTTCCTTTTTACAACATGACTTGAGAATCTAAACTATCACAAAAATATAATACAGTTATGTCGCTAACTTCTTACTGTGGGATACAAACACACATATGACTAAAAGAAGAATTCAATGACACTAAAAGCAATACAGTCTGTTTCATAACTCAGTACATTATATGAAGTTAACGCTTCATCTAATTAGACCACACAAACAGTTCTACTGCGCTTTGGGATTTGATCCACGAGGAGTCTTTGAGGTTTTGTACTGAAGCTTTAACTGCCACCATCTCTGCTGCATGCTGCTGCATTTCTGATACTGCATCCCACTTTCTCCAGTAAAACACTAATCCTGGGTGACACCAGCCTTTGCTAGGTGGTCCGTGGTCTTGGGCCGTTTAGACTCTGGAGGCTGGCACACTGGATCAGTAGGAGGAGAAGGACGTTCTGGAGGAAGACACATGAAGGCATCAGTGACAGGTTACACATTACACCCTGACTGTACATAGTAAGTCTTCTGCTGCAGAATAAGATGCTGTATGTGATGTCTGACACACTTTGACAGAATTTGGTGAACATTTATGTAGATAATCAAGAAAAAGATATGCACAGTGAAATGCAGTGGCTAGTTTTATATTAACAACTACAGAGTATGTAACAGTTTATTTGATGATGACAATGAAATAATCAGGCTCAGGGCACGGCGGTCTTCTATGTTTAAATGTCAACTTGTTTCATCCAATTTACAGAATCATTCCACTTCACTTTAATTATCGTTTCTTATTGTGACAGTTCTGGATATTCCTCCTATCACCAAGTACTGAGATACACCTTGTGCAACCTGGACACATCTTCAGTGATGTACCCGGGGTCACGGGGTGTTTCGGGTCTTACATCAGACACCCAGGTGACCCAGCCGGGGGTGATCAGGCCCCGACTTGTGTCTAGGTAGCGCACTACGCCACGCATCCCCCCTCCTCAACCAGAGCCACCGTGAAGCCTTTTCAGTCGCTTCCATGATGTTCTTTAAGGCTCTTCGCCTGTGCAGTCCGCAGATCTCTAGGAGTCCCAGAACCCGATGTAAAGACTGGCCTGCGAAGCCACTGCAACCCACTTCAATGGGCTCGCAGCAGGCCTTCCACCCATTCTTCTGACACTCAGCCACCAGGTCAGCGTACTTGGCCTTCTTCCATTCTTGTGCTTCCTCCATCCGATCTTCCCAGGGGACAGTTAGCTCCAGTAACACCACCTGCTTGCTTGTCCCGGACA
>JAUMHL010000014.1:10279899-10351192 GCA_032362345.1 Sandelia bainsii
TTTTTTTAAATGAAATGAATATATTTGGTTACTTATATATTTAATAAATTATATATTTAATAAATTATGTGTGAATTTATTTCAGTATTGAATAATTCAATGACACATTTAAATAGTTATTTAAATGCTTCTTATATTTAATGTATTGTGGCACTCTCCACGCTCCATAGAGAATCTCCACAGACACCACCAGGTGGTGATAAAATTAAAACCACTAGGTGGTGTTAACGTTATAACCACTAGGTGGTGTTAATGTTATGGCTGATCAGTGTAAATAATACAATGAATTAAATGTGAATTTACACCTCACAAGTTGCAGCATGGCCAAAAAAGTAATTTAAATGACATAACATCACAACTTAAATTTGCAAAGAGGAACTCTCCTACTGTGTGCAGCCTCTTATATAATGAAATACTCTCTGATAACAAATGCTGTGACTGATAAGCATGTTGGTTCACATAGACTGTAGGTAGAATAATCAATCAATAAGACAGCCTGCAGAATCAAATACTAAGCTTCATTATGTTCAAGTTAAGTTCACCATTGACGTAGGCTTCAGGTGACCTTGGCTGGAATGACATTGATGGTGCTGAGTTTGTTTTCAGAATTAGAACTCCAGTGGTTTGGAAAGGAGTTATAGACAACACAAAATAGCTGTCACAATAGTGCAGGTGACATCAACATGACGAAATTTTTGTCATGCAGATTACAATATCAGCCAATATCAGAGTTAAAGCTTTCTGACTGTTATACCTTCTGACATCTTGAAGTCAAAGCACTAGTTGAATGTGTCAAACATAGGCTGAAGCAGATATAAAAACACCTCAGTTCACCACAGTTCATCCTCATTTTTGTCAGATTCATGACACACACTTCCTGATTCCTGCAGCAATCTACTATCAGCAGTTTGGTGTAACAGTGCAGAATGAGGGCAGCTGTTCAGTGTGCAGCTTTAACTCATGGTTTAATCCTTTTCCACACTGACAAGAGCGAAAGGTCAGGAAGTTTGTGTCAAATGAAGCTCAGAGCTAGCTCCAATAGTATGATATTTACAGAGCAAACAGACATTAAAAGGAAAGTATCATTCTTGAGGCTACAGCTCTCTGGCCTAGATTTTACCCCAGTGTGAAGACCACTGAGGTGTGCTTCCTGTTGTAACAAGATCTATGTAAAAAAACTAGATGTTTAGCTGCTCCCCTGCCTGTAGCCAACAGCATGACATGCAAACTACTGCATGCATTAGAGGTCATGATGGCAAGGTGGGAGGCAGACCATAACACTAAGCTTAGGTAACAGTAAGACTGCATGAATTATAAGAAAAACACCATGAGAGAAACACTGACAATTGGCCAATCAGTCTACAAAACAGGGAAGTGACGAAAAGTGAGCGACTACGCATGGTTCCAAACGGAGCAGAACAGCAACAGGAAGACTGACCATTCAGTGCAAAAATAAAAAAACTTTACTCATGTGGACTGTGATATCAGTGAATACAAAGACAAATAAAAGCAAACACAGGAAACAGCTCAGGGCGTTTTTGACTTTTCACCAGGTCACAATACTGGAATTATTTCTGGGGAAAAAAAAAAAAATCTCTGAAGCAGGAGCCAATAATTTAAAGATATCACAATGTAAATACATTTGAAATATGTGATGTGTCTAAATCAACTGCACATCGCCAATTCTAATCATCTCTAATATAAAAATGTGTAATAGAAATTAGGATTGAACATCTCCATGTACAGTAATATTAGAGTTCCA
Source organism: Sandelia bainsii (assembly GCA_032362345.1). NCBI lineage: Eukaryota > Metazoa > Chordata > Actinopteri > Anabantiformes > Anabantidae > Sandelia > Sandelia bainsii. The sequence continues at coordinate 10,281,662 of JAUMHL010000014.1, forward strand.
CACAACTTCTCAAGGTTTAATATTCAAACCACACACTTGAAATTCAGAAGTACTCATTATGCTTAGATTCAGATGAAGATGTTTTTTGTCAAAAAATATGCTGAAACACATTTCAATCACAGTTTGTTTAAGCAACAGCACAGTGTGCAACGGAGACAGCTTCCTGCAGACTGATAGAGTTCATGAAAAAGGAAGCAGAACAGTGTCAGTTGTCCAATATTCAGTCTGGGTCTAGTGGCAGTTGCACACACTCAGCACTCCACACACTGCAGGAGACTCTGTGTCTTTGTACGCTTTAGGCTGGAAAAAGTACTGGAGGTAATGGTCCAGAAACTAGACAGCTTTTGTCACGGTTGAACGTGCACTAATGCTTATGCTGTCTAACTCACAGGCAGTTAGAAGGCGAGCTTAGATGGAAAAAGCGGCAAACGCACTTCTTATTAAATACATACTTTAATAAAGAGGAATAAACTATAACTCCAGGTCATATAGTGGTATTTACACTGAAACCAGTTTCTTTTCCTGGAATAAAAGTATGACACAACTCCTGTCCTTGCACTGTGACTGTGAACTACTGAAGGTTCAAAGAACTCTTAACTGAAGTTTTACTACTTATCATGCGAAGAACAGCTTAACATAAATGAAAAGGTTGCCTCGTCCACCTGCTTCCTAAAGACAGTGAAACCCTCTTATTTCTAGTAACTCCTGTTTACTTTCATAGGAATTAGTAACACAAGGTATTTGGGTGTGACTTCTTATACAATTTAATCTAAACTATGTAGTGTCTGACACAATGAAACGTAAGTAAAAGCTGAATGGAATGAATGTAAACTCATTAAGATATGTATTATATAAAGCATGTGGTTTTCTTATCAGCTCAAAGATGTCAATAATAGATTTAAAGAAGCAGAGCGAGACGCAGGCAGTAGTGTCATCGAATGGCTCTGTTTGATATGAACGTTGAAGAGCCACGACTGCAAAACACACCACAGACTTCCTGAAATATATACTCTATAATGTTCTCACATGCAACAATAACACACATGTAATTACAGAGTACAATCAACACAAAAAGAAACAGTTGGTTTGCTGACATCCGTAATCTAACACACCACCTTAAAGGACAGATAAACAAAACCACAGCGCTGCAATTTATCATGTAACATCTGCCAGGCAGAAGAGGACAGGAATTCACTCTCTTTCTGTTAAGAGTACAAAACCTGTTTCAATATCCTGTGTGTGGAGAATCAAGTGTTTAATGCCTGACAGGCAGTAATGAAACGCATGACATGGAAAAAGTCCTGAGTATTATACTGCATTCACCTCATAACAACAAAAGATAACTAAGATGAACCAAGAGAGAGTCACTTAAATTGTCTAATTCCACTACACTGATAGTTTATTAAGTACACAAAGCTAAAACTAATGTTGTCTAATGCAACAGTCCAGCAATAAATCCTTCTTCGTGATGGTGGAAGAGGTGAACAGTACATTGTCGTAAATGACTACTGTAGTGTACATATAAGATATGTGCATACTTCACACGCTAAATGTAATAGAGGCAGGCTAAGTGTGCTTTAGGTAGTTTGTTCACATCATTTTCAGTAGCAAGAACTGTGCGAGCTGACATGACTTATTCTCAGGTATTGGACAAATGTTCGTGTGAAAGCAAACAAAACATGTGCCTGCACACATTCTCTGAGGAATTGGGACAACAAAACAAGACTTTTTCACTTCAGACAAACTGTAAACGGTGGCCTGGTGGAGTCTGTAGACCCCAGAGCTGAGAGCGGGATGACATCAGGGTGTCTGCCCAAGGTCATGTGACCAGTGAGGTCTGGGAGCGGTGCACTGGGCTGTCGCAAGACATCAGCCCAGCAGCAGCACACATAGTGCGCTGTATGTAGTATGTGGTAAGCACAGACAGGCTGGGTTTTGTTAGTGGTATAAACACAGATATAGAGGCTTGACCAGTACTTAGAGGTAAAGATGTGACATCAACTGCATGGCTACTGGATAAATACCAGAACAGGTCAGTGTGTCACAACCCATGACTCATTTAACCACCTCTATATGCAGCTTAGGAGTTCATGAGAGCTGCAACACAAGAACATGATCAGAGAGAAAATCTGTTCATATTTATAGGACATCTACAGAAATTTCACCAGTTCTCATGGCTCCTTGCAGGGCCCTCCTCTAGAGACAAACACGAAAAGCAGTATGGTAGCAGCTTGTGTTTGTGTATTTAATGTTGCACTGAACGAAAGGAAATGTGTCACCACTGTCCATTTCTTCTTCTTACTTCAGTCTTTTCTCTGTTATTGTGACACTTCACGTCTGACCGTAAGCTTGCACTGGGAGTTGTGTGAGAACCTATTGGACCACACACACACACACACGTTACAGACAACAGGCTGTCCCCGGGCTGTTGGCTGTATCAACACTGTTTGCTAATCCCAATGCCATCTTTTTTTTTTCCCATGATATGCTGAGAGCTATCACACTCCACATCAAACACAGGCTCATCACAAATCTAGGGCTAAAACTGGAGCATTAGGTCTACAGGCTGCTAAGACATTTCAGCACCATTGTGGGGATAGTTAAACATAATGAAGCTTTTGCATTTAAAACACTGTCTCACACAGACCACAGTAAACTAGTCTACTCACACACGTTGAACACAAAGAAAAAAGGGAAATGAGATGTGCAAATACATAGAGAGGAAATGCTGCAGCCAGTGACCAACCAAGTGGTGCAAGTTGGACGGAGAAACAACATGGCGGTACAATGTCTGGCTCCTAACGCCTAAAGAACTTGTTTACTCAGCTGAGAGGTTGATGCTGTCTACATCGGAGACTCAAGCCAAAGTAACTCATGAGAAAAAGGGGACAACAAAAATGTTTCTAAAAACAAGACAGAGTGGAGAAACTTGTGCCTGTCATAGGTGTATTCTCCTGTGCAAAAGTGATATACAAGTGTATGCGTCTGTGTGTGGTTAAAGGGAAATGGACGCATCTCCTAATGCCAAGTGTGCGTGTGGTGCATGTTAAACACACAGCTGATCTTTGCAAATCACTGGATCCTCTTGTGGCTCAGTGCAGGGCACAAAGGACAGATTGAAGAATCAGGAGTGTCTCAGCTCTCCTCTTTTCCATTTAGTTAATGATGAAGTCTCTTTTACAAAAAAAAGGCTTCAGGGGTTGACAGGACTGTACTTTATCATTACCTCAAACCTTTACCTTAAGCTAATTCTCAGTAACTGTTAATTTGATCAGGAAATTTCCTACAGCAGCCGCCACCTGGAACTGAGGTCAAATGAGGCTAAAAATTAGGGCTGTATTTTCCCACGTTAGGGAAGAAAGATAAGGATACTATGATGTATGAATGGTGATTATCCCTAGTTGAAGATCTGATTAACAAACACACACCACTATTACAACAGCCTTGCATGAACTTCTAATGCAACGTACCAGCACTAAATGCATACTGTATGTAAAATAACTATTCTATCATCCTACTTATCTACTGCTGTTGTCCAAAACTGTAAAAAAGGTGATCAACCATGGAGATCACAGCAGAAATGAATCAGTATAGGACCAAACCACTTGCTGCAGTGCAATATATCACCTTAGCTGAGTTGGAGACCAAGTTGTTTTTTTATGAACAGTTTTTAGTGGCTGGTTTTGGTGTTCTGGAAAAAAAAACCTGACAACAATAAAAGTCTGGTGAAAGACAGATTTTGTGAAGACATAAATGTGCACTATCAGTAACAGAGACAGGCTTTTCAACCTGCTATAACAAAGCCACGTCAAATAATTATCCACAGACAAATTACCTTTAGGCAGTGACTGGACAACAATGCACACAGTGTAATAGTAATAACCGCACTACAGCCCCGGTGATATAACTTAAAAATATGAGCTAAATGTCCATTAAATAATGAGGCTAAACTGGTGTTTTAAAGCTCTTCTCTAACTTACTAACATCTGGCCTCTCACTGAAACTTTGTTACGGAAGAGAATGACGCGTCCGGCTAAGGACTACGACTGACAGCCGAGGCGTCCAATAGGATTCATGGAAATGACCATTAAACATTCCAACCAAACCTGAGGCGACCAGTTAGCGTGCTCATGGGTGTATTCTTCGAGGTTTCAGGTTAGATGGCTTTACAGAGGCCCAAACCCCGGGGTGGCAAAAATAATAATCTCCGAAGAAAATGAACACTGGCCGGGGGCCTGCTGACCAGTAAGACCAGTAAGACCAGCAGCACCGACGACCGCCGCTACAGCCGGAGCAAGCTAATGAACCACCCGGCACCTCTGCGGCGTTAATTATAGCTGGTTCCTGTCTGACATGAACATGATAGGGAGGGAACACAGCGAGAGAATAAGGAATAGCGCCGGTGTTAACAACGTAAATAAAAAAGCACCACCTACCCAGAAATTCTCTAGGAAGTAAGGCTTTATCATCTTGTCTTAATCCTCTTCGCTGCAACTCTTGATTTTGTTGTGATGGAACTTTTAAAACGTCAATCATCCACCGTCCACCCCCCGATTCTGTTGTATCTGCCTTTCCCCGTTTTCCTCCTCTCCCCTTTCTTCTCCCTCCCCACCTTCAGACTCCACCTCCGCTCCGCTGTGCTGCGGCTCGTCTCTGCCCCTGCGGATTCTTTCCGTAGAAAACTGCGACTAGCGTTGGACGAAACAGCGCCACCAGTGGCGTAGAAAGACACTGCAGCAGCTGGGTGAAATGCTGCGTTCAGGTTTCCCGTGCGTAAACTTTCTGTGTTTGTCTACACTGGAAATGCGGTGGCGGCAGACGGAGGCAGAAAAAAATGTAAATTAGGCGAGATATTAATGTTTAATTTGAACATAATATATATACATAATATCTGAAAAACACTGATATTACTGCACAATAGTCATAATGCTAAATGCAACTTCCTTTAACGTTACTTCATAATCATCATAAAAAGGTGGTGGGCAAAAGGTTTTATCCTCGTGCGAAATACATTAATTAATCAGTTTACAGTTTTTTTTTGTTGTGTCTCTTGAAATCTTAATATTCCGACCGCGATTTTAGACTTAAAGGCAGCACAGATTCCACAAATGGTGCTTTGGAGAGACGTCGTTGATTGATCATTCATTCATTTCTCCTTAGAAACTTGCTAACAAACATATTAAAATGATTAATCTCTGTCACTCAAGGTGTGAAATAATGTACATCATTTAAGAACCAGGCTTAGTCTAGCAGCAAATGACAACATGACACAGTCCATTGTGTGCAAAAACAGCACTACAATCTAAGGCCTCAATGTGATGAACTCATGTCAGGTGACTTCATCCTCAACCACTGTCTGAACTAATGAAAGACAGGACAGCAGTTACAGAGATAAAACTCAAGCTGCAGAAGGGAAAATGCACAAAAAAACAAACTAGAAAACATGAAAAACAAATTCCCATGATAATGTAAACAATTTATTGGAACAATGTACAGATTCAAGCAATGGTAACCAGTCACACCCACTATATCATCTTACAAATATTACAAAATTACTACAGTACAATATAGATTCTTTGCATGATCCAAAATATTTGGTGGCCCCAAAAGTATAACTTTTTTAAAATTCAGCAGCTTATTAAAAAAAAAAAAAAAGTCTATCAAAATTATGTTTTTGCTTTTATTAGCAAAAGAAAAAAAAAAGATGAAGGCAGTCTAATTGAGTCTGAAGGCTAAATGAGAATAATACAGGAGTTCTTTGACTAGACATTCCTTAATATTGGTGGGTGCTTTACAAAATACAATTGTTTTTAAATAAAGCTTCATAGAAAGTCAAAGTTATACTTGCAAAACATTTTGTTTATAATATGTTTTAAATTGTCAACCTATTTCTTTGCTTTTCAATTAGGTGGTGTCTTCAGATACAGTATATCTATTGCAAAGCACCAACAAAACCTCAAAAGTGTTTGCTCTGAAGGCATTGTGTACACGCTACACTAAGTTTTTAAATAGTCTGATCGCTTTTGATAAAAACTACATAAAGTATGCGCAAGTTACCATTTCCAAATCTTTCCGTCTACCTGCCTTGCATTTTGTAGTAACATTTGACAGCCAGCAGTGTTGCACGCATACAGTATACGGTAACTAATGTCAATTAGCACGATCACCCATTTTATTATGAAGGGAAAGTTTTACTAATCTTTAGCTGTTTAGATGAGATGCATAAAGGCGTACACTTTGGGGAAATGGTAAAAACAAATAACACTGAACACAGACAACCTGAGGTTTACACATAGAAAACACATATTCAAGTAGTGAAACACGTCTACAATGTGTAGCAGCAGTCAAGTCAGAAACACAGCACAGTAATAGTGGGGATTGTTATGGGTGTTTTATAGACCTACACTCTTTGAATTAAAGAATAACAGGACTGTGTACACACGCATACCCCATCAAGCTGTGATTTCTCCATTTTTGCATGCCAGACAGCTGGAATGTGACAGAAACAACACTTCAAAACACAAAATGATGTGGCACATACGAGTATTTGCCTCTGTATTCCATGATGTATTATATCATGTATTTACTAACAGTTTGCACATTAATGTTAAATCTAAGATATCTGTTATACATTTCATATGAATGAAGTTTATCTAAAACTCTAGGCTATGTACTTTAATGATTTAATAACCCAATTGCATCAAGATATTTATTGTGTTAAGCAAATTTACTTTAGCAGCAATACTATCTGTATTACAACTTTAAGGTCATATTCTGAAGGGTTTGGCTCCATTATAAATCTTAAGAACTTGCAATTAAAATTTTAAGTGCATGTCATGTGCACCACTAAGGGTTAAAATACTGCAGTTATTACTCTGGCCAGCAGAGGAAAAATGACTGGCGGGGCATTAAAAAAAAACAACTTCCTACTTCTCCAACCCATCATGGAATACATTCAGGCCATCTGTAACTTACACACTTCATAAAATACAACAGTGCAAAACAACCAGGGACAATAACGTTGCTGTAGTTTCACAGTATTTAAAAACTATACATCCAGCTATGGGGTAAAAGTTTAGGGAGAACACTCCAACGAGATTTCTATGAAGTTAAAAACATCCCAGTGTTGTAATACATAAATGGTTGTTATGTACGTTTGAAGCCTTTAAGTGAAGCTTCCCTCCCTCCCATTATCCCCTTCCCACTATATGTTGGGGTATGAGGGGCCACCAACATGCAAGAAATGAAAGCATCCAAGTACCCCACAAAACACAACCACCCATAATATTACACAGTCATCCTCAAGATCATGCTTTTAGCACAAGAAGCCAAACGACCCATAACAAAACTTTAGTACACTGAGAAATAAACATATTCAACATTGATTTGATGGATTGGATGGTTCTGACAAGCCAAAAATCACAAAAATCTCTAATGATTTGTGTCATTGTGGTTTAAGTCCAAGAAACAAAGATACTGACAGACTCACAGGACATTAACCTGTGTACTCATCCTTCATTTTTCTTTCACGATGCTCAGACAATATAGACTGTAAGCATCTTAAGCTTTGATATGCTTGCTGATGAATGTAAATGTCACATTCACCCCACAAGACCAAACTGAAGAGACTGACTCCAACGTTACTCAACAGCCAAGACTTCACACATTTCCTAAATTCGGTGTGTAAACCCAGTCATGCTACATTACAGCCGACTGCTGTAATTCTCTTGTAGAGGAAAAAAAAGTATTGTAAATAGATAAATTACAAGGTCAAAGAAGAACCTTATCACAGGGCAATGACAGTTGTCAAACGCAACACATTTCACTAAAGTTGTACAGCTTTTCACAATGATACAAGCATGCTACCCATTCCCCGAAAAGCTGTTCTTAAGAGAAAGTCTTGAGCTCTCCAGTGACATAATTAACAGCATTGGCCCTGCTAAAGTATAGGAAAACAGAAATAATCTGATAACTATGATGCACAGCCTTACAAAATTATATTCTCCAGAAATGGATCCAATACAATACATTCTTAGCATCAGCTGCTAATCCTTAGCTTGAAACTATCCTTGTATTTAGATAAAACCTCCACCTTAACTCCATTTTTCAAAGAACATCCTCAATTCTACTGGTAGAATTTAGTTTCACTAAAGCCTAGTTGACATAATTTTCTGCTCATTCGCTCATCTAATGAAAATTAAAGAGCAAATGCTTTACAGAGTTCTCCAGTTTTGCTTACATTTCTTTTCAGTAGTTCCGTTGACAGAAAATAAGATATTTGGAGAATAAATTGAGAGAACAATGATGATACATTTCATTATTTCTGATAGTGATGTGGTTATATGAATTTTCCTCCCATGATAAGGTTGTTCTGCCAGTCCCTTTCCCCCCTTGCCACGGTATAGGGGCTCTGAGCACTGCAGCTACCACCTCCCTCCCACCCCGTCCATCAGGCTGGGGAGGGCAGGTGCAACCCTTCCCTCCCCCTAGCAAGCAGACCCTTCCCCCAAGTAAAGGGTAACATGTTCCCTGGGTAAAAGAGGTTCCCCTACAGTCTTCCATAGTGAATGACCTGTGGAGAGAATGAGAAGCCTCATTAGAATACATCATTTCTTTTACATTAATCAGCATACTGACATCAGCACGGTTTTCTGATTTTTTTTTTGCAAAGGAAAATTAGAAAAAACTGACCCCACTAATGAGGCACACTGCTGTGGAAACAGTTAAACCCCGTAAAAGGTCGCCAGCCGTTCCTTCAGTGGCATGGGGAACTGATCTGAGAAGCGCCTCCAGTTGTCCTCTCCCACCTGGTTCTTAAACCCATGAAGGATCTGAAATTAAACACCAGGAGAAATATATACCAACTGAGCGCTGCCTTTCAAAATAGACCTTGTGCATGACAGAGTTTTCATCGGTGTCAACTGCAGATGCTGCAATTCCTCCGTTTAGCCACTGAAGGGCACACAGGGTGACTATCTGCTCCTTTGTGCAAACATAAACAGGAGAAGCACTACGAGAACCCTACAAAATGATCTCCAGCAGGCTACTAGTGTGCATGTTTCTGACAAAATTGTCAGAAAAAGAATCCATGAAGGTGGCACGAGGGCCCGCCATTCTCTAGTATGACCTGTGCTCACAGCCCAGCAATGTGCAGCTCGACTGACATTTGCATGAGAACACCAGAATTACAAACACGTCATATCTAATAGTACCTTGACTGCTTTAAGGTAACGGGATGAATTTCTCAGAGCGACTGTCAGACCTTACACTGGTACAGTGGTCCCCGAGTTCCTTCTTTTGCATGACAATGCCTGGCCTCATGTAGCCAGAGTGTGTAGGCAGTTCCTGAGTGACTAAGGCACTGATGCCACACATCTGTGATGAAATTCATGCAACTTGGACGAGCCTGTGATTTTAATTTTTCACTTTGATTTTCAGTGTGACTTTGAATACAGTCCCCCATGGGTTGATGATTTTGGTTATCACTGATCACTAATTTTTTCTGAACAATATTTTCAATTTGAATAATTTGTTCATCAAGATCTTGTGTGTTTGCTTAATTTTTTGAGCAGTGCATTTCACTTTTGAAAATTAGATGACTCAAAGTTTAGCAGTCATTTGAATGGTAATTTAAACTGAGTTTAATGAAGTATTTTTTGTTTAAACAGCCATTTTCAGCTTTTACCTTGCAGAACATGTCTCTGAGATCATCCTTTGGATTTACCCAGGAGGCCACTGCGTCACAGAAGAATATAAAATCCTGTTCCAGAGAAGAGAGGTGAGGCAACATGTCAACTTCGAGAACAATTAGCAACAGAATAGCCAAGCTACCATCTTACCGCTGGATCTCACCTGCACTACACCTCCTGGATTTACACTGATCATAGTGCAAATTCCTCTGAACGCTGAGTCTTTCTCCTCATTGTCCCTTATATTTCGTAGAGAGGTGCACCTGACAACAGGGATGGCCAAATTTAAGGTCATATACTGAGAATTCTCAGGTAAAGATTTTTAGAAATACTACTACTAATGCAAATAACAAATTATCAATACACTAGAGAAAAACATAAATAGAGATCATTTCCCCCCCTTAACACAAATGTAATGTTTGTTTTTTCTTATCATCAATACTTGTCTTATCAATAACATATTATACTCTATGTATACATTCACGTGAAAAGAAAATTGTACCCATCATAACCTGAGGTAACAACTCAAGCATGCACACAAAAAACTTTTTTTTTTTTTTTACTTTTAACACAACTACTCTGAGCTCTTATAACTCCTTAATGTCTCCGAGCAGTGTGTTGAGCAAAACCTCATGTATAGCACCTTGACAGTAAAATTACATTTTGAAAGATTGACTAGAGAAGGTTTGGGGTCATTTTGGGACAGGCACATGCAGCTGGGTGACTACTAAATGAGAAAGGGATTTAGGAAAGCTTTTTTTTTGCAGCAAAGACTGCATCCTTTCTTTGTTGTTGAACCAGCAGGCATGTGACAAATCTGATCCCATGCATCTTTTAGGTTGTTAGCGACAGTTAATGACAAAAACTAAAAATTAAACAAATTAATGTATAATATATGAAGGTGCTACTGAGGGAAAAAAAACACACCACAAATAGGACCTAAAAGAGGACAGGGTTAGTCACATGGTTGGCAATGATTACAAACTGATAAGAAACAAAAAAACAACTGAAAAGACTTTTTTTGAGAAGGAAAGTAAGGAGAGGAGAGCAACAGGGGAGAAAAGGAGCAATAGGAGACAGACGAGAAGATCGGAAGAAAGCAGAGAGAAGATGAATTAAATAAAAGATTGAATAATACACACCAGGGTCTTATAAACTGCTGTAGCATGGGTGCCACCTCTTGAGGACAAACGTAACCAAGACGACCAATTGTTATTGCTAAGGTAACGCAATCACGGTTACACACCACCAAACGCCAACCAAGACATGAGCAATGAGGAGGGGAGGAGAAAAATAAAGAAAAAACAAACAACTCAGAGACATAAATCAACAGAATCTGTGTATGATAATAAACAGAAGATTTCACTAGTGTTGATTATTACTGCCCCTTCAGTCATGGGGGGAATGTAAAATATGATACTCTAAAAAACATATAACACGTTTAAGGGAGAACACATTGACAACTTTGACAGGACATTCATAGAAAAAGGCAAACAATGGCATCTGCTTTCATAAATTACATGGAAACATAGCTGTTCAAATCTAGTATGAAACTGACTGAAATTCATTAGCTTGATTTCAAATCTCAATGTTAAGACACAAGCTAGCTAAGGTGTAGCATGTGTATGTGACTAGCCTAAACAAGAGCAGTTTGCTTGGGTTTTCAGCGATTTCTCCCTTAAACTCAAAAATGTTAATTTTCCATAAGAAACAGAAATTTGTTTTTGTTCTTTCGAAAAGAAATGACAGATTACTCCAAGCCAACTACATGGAGGGAGACTAGTATCCAGCACAGCAGGTTCTTATGAGGCAGAGAAGAGGGAGGACCTAAGTTTAAAAGACACAAAACTATGCAACATTCTCATTAACAAACAGGCATTTATGAACAGTCCAATGACACATGCAGAAAGCAGATGGTATGCTCATTAGAGTAAAGTTCAATGCAGGATCAGTTGTTCTAACACAAAAAGAAAAGTGCCACTACGCACTCTCCAAGAATTTACTGCCTCACCCACCTTTAACAGTGGTATTAAACGGCTGTCCATTTTAAATTTAGTTCCAGCCTTTAACTGGTCCTCTCTGAAATCTCTACAACAAACAAGTTTCACACATGGCAGAAACATCTGATTGTGTTCACTAATTTTGTATCATTTGGTTCATGGTTGTGCTTTCAATTTAAGCATTGAAAACATGCAACAAACGGTGAAAACATTCACTGTTCAGATGCAAACATTTAAAAAACTTCTTAGGAAAATAAGACTGGTATGAAACTGTTATGGGTATCATGTATCCTGCATCAAACACTGGCCATTCTTAACAACATTTAACATCTACTGGCAGATAATGCATTCACATTTAAAGAACAGTAAACAAAAGCAACAAATAAACTGACAGCAAACAAACAGGAACACATCTACAGAGTACTTTACTTAAGTTTGTCTTTTATTTTGGCAGGTTACACTTCACCCTTGCGTGCATCTTTTAGATGAGATGATCACTTTGACTCATCAAGTCAGAATTTCCAATTCAAATGGTATAAACAAGAGAAGTGAAGTGTGACCTTTTTTAAGAATTCTATAGGCTGGGTGCCCTACATTTAGTCAGTTTAGCTGTTCTCTAAATCAATCATCATACTTATTAAATGTCCAGAATATATGTGGTCTTCTGGTAACAGTTATCTATGTGAGGCTGTGAACTCTATCCATCTATTGCACTGCCTGTGTTTTGCATTTTGTTATAGGTTATAATATTCTCCCTCACCTGATGATGCACATTAAATGATTCCAAGACTGGGCCCTTACATGCCTTGCTCGATTCAAGAGTGGCAAGAATTTCACACCAGGGATTTAACTTACATTTACTCTTATCTCCATTTACAGGCCATGCTGCCAAGCTGTAAATCAGTAGCTCAAATATTTTGCATACTTTGGTGAAACCAGCGAAACCTGTAAGGCTCATGGCTTGGGAAGGTTTTTGAAGAGAGATTAAAGGGCAGGACAGGCAACCCTAGCAAGTCTGTTGAATCCTGGCTGACTGGACCTGTGTGTGTGTGTGTGTGTGAGCACCTCCCTGCGTGTGTGGTGACCTGGCTGGCTGGCTCAGCACTGCCACCGAGTGGTACCTGTGTTCTCCAGTAGAGTCTTTGGGGTATTTGGCCTATTAATGATCTCCACCAGCTGGTGCAGCACCATGGCAATGTATGGCTGCATTTCAGGCCCTATGGGTGTAGAAAGGATAAGAAGTGATGGAAAGAAATCTGAAGGCTGGTAACTATAAATACATAATAGTGTGTTATATATCGTAAAAGTTAAACACTTACCCATTTGTATAGATATCTCTCCAATTGCCCATGTTGCATTGTTGCACACTGATATTAACTCAGGGTTTAAATTAGTACCCAGTATGGGCATAAAATCAGCTGGAAAAAGAAGAAAAGTGAACAGACTTAGCAACTGACTAAAAACGTAATGCCAAACAGTGTTTTAGAGTCAGCTATAAAGAACATACCGATGCATGGTTTGACATGCTGGAAACAAGCCTTGGTCAGATCTCCTAGTAGAGCAAAAGAACTCTGCCGCACTTCTGGCATTTTGTCCTGAATGGTTGGACAGGATAAGAAAAGGTGAACAATGCAAGTGACTTTATTAGTTTATCAGATAAGTGGCATGTAACATACATTTAAAGGTCTTCACCTGCATGCACTGGTACATGAGGGTGAGGATGTTGCTACGAGCAACTAGCTGCTCAATGGTGCCTCCCAAACCCTCAGCCAGTCCACTAAGAAGATCCAAAGCCACGATCATAAAGTCTTTGTCAGGGGCCTCGTACTGGTCTGGCTGTGACTGGTGAAGCTACAAGAGTGAAGGATATGAAACTAATTATAATATAATATTAGTAATAAAAGTTATGAGGCAAAATTATATTACATTTAGATATTATTACATTATAACATTAATATGCCAAATGTGTTCGCCAACAATGCTCTATTCACACATTCATTTCTACTTGTATTTGTTTCCACCTGATGACTGTACTAAATTCTGTGTACAGTATAATTTATAAAAATGAGGTCCAAGGGGTGAAACGCTCACTTTTTTCTTATTTACAGATAAAATGATAATAATAAAAGAAAAGAGAGAGTATATGTGTGTGTGTGTGTGTGTGTATACACACTCACCATGGCTTGCGCGAGGGTCTTCTGGACCAGGTTGACACAGCGTTGGTACACAGGCTCGCAGTAGGGCAGAAACCCACTCTGCAGGGCAGTAGCTACTGATGACAAACACTGAAAAAAGCACACAGAGTCAGTGACCTGTTCATTCAGTATTTTAGCCACAGAAGTGACACAACTGACTCACTGTTAACTGCAGAATTTGAACAAGCAGTAAATGCACATTAAAAACTCACTTCTAACAAAGGAAAGAGGTCTTTGTCTTCATCTTTCAGCTGGTTCCATTTCTGGATCAGCGGAGGCATCAACATCTGGATGTATTCCTAATAAACAACAGATTCAATTAATCTTCAGACACGGTTTATAACTAATCAGTAAATGATAATAAAAGACACATTCACCCATACAGTCAAATAAAACTTAGAAGCACAAGGATCTGTTGTGTCTTTCACTATATATCTGTAGTACACATACCAATGCTAGCACTACAACAGTAAAATGAGTAAATAGCATGTGCTAATTTTACATTCAGACAGAAATGTGAAGTGAAACCAAGTCCTTGTTTCTGTTCTTCATACCGGTTTATTGAGGTGGTGCCCCACTGAGTCAGCGAGTGTCCCTATGGCGTCATAAAGAATGAGCAGATTTTTGTGTTGGTACTTGCTGAAAGCAAACACCAGTGTATCCAGTATGAATGCCAGGTAGGGCACCAGCTCTGTACAAGCTTCCTCCTCCAAAGTGGCAAAGGCACTAGTCGTGAGAGATTAAATAGGGGAGAGGTAATAAAACACTTTACACCAAGCAATGTGTGGCTGACATGAACCAATCTGAATGTATCTCAATGTGCTGTAAAATGGCATGGTTTTGTCAGGAATTCTTGCTCACCTGCAGGCGGCCTCCTGCACACGCTTGTTGCTATCTAGAATACGTTTGAGCAGCTCCGTCATTAGAGGCTTCAGGTAAATATCTGGTGGCTGGCTGACAACCCAGTGGGCATAGCGGCTCAGTGTCCAGCAAGTGATGGAACGTACCAGGGCCTTCTTGTCAGACAAACACTGTATGAGATGAGGAATGAGCTCAGGCAGGTAGGGGATCATGCCTTGCATGCAGCCTGGAAACAAGGATAAGAACAGTGTCATTTCAAGCAGCCAATTTCTTCTGACACTTTGAGAGGGACCTTATTCCCTTTGTGCTGTCAGCACTTCTTCCTCTTCTTATTAATTTCCTTCTTACCTTCAGCTATAGCCCCCAGCACAAGGATGCCAGACTCTTTAACCACCCACTCAGGATGGAAGAGCAGTTCTTTGAGTAGGGGTAGAATGTGCAGCAACAGATCATCCCTGAAAACGTTGGCCAACACGTCCAACGCTGCTGCTGAACACTTACCTAACATAGAGTCAAAAGTAGAGAGACATACATACAAACAGGAGCGTGCAGACAAACATGATACATACAGACATATGTACAATAAACAAAAACACAAACCAAGCAATCAGTACACTGTATACCTTATAGCTTTCAGTAAAAAACAAAGGGAAACAATGAAAAAGGACATTTTATATCAACAAGGAGACACAAGTTGGAGAGAGGTACTGAACTCACGCAGGTTCCAATCAGAGATAGTATCATCATCATCCAGTTCATCATCCTCATCCTCATCTTCCTCTATCCCATCACCCTCATGCTGCTGGGCGACTGTCCGCGAGCGGTGGAAGCGTGGTCTGATGTCTTGCTCGTTGTCCGGAATGGCCTCGTCTTCTTCAATGTCACCCTGATGACAAATGTACAGGATGGAAGATGTAGACATATATGTTCCAACTACGTAGTTCAGCTTTGTCTGAATTTCAAAATTATGATTAGATTATGCATATGGAAATTATTATTCCAATGTCTGCAAAGGTGATAAAATGTATAAAAACCAAGTATTTGTACACCACACAATCACAAAAAAAAACACTGAATTGAGCTCTACTGTATGTTCTCCAGAGTCATTGGGTAATTCATCACTTTCCCTACAGGTGCAAATATTTTATAAACTGACCTTGAGCAGAATAATGTCAATCTCAGAGTACTTCATCCCGTTGACAAGCACAGGAGTGAGCCTGGAGCAGAAACCAGAGGAAAAATGACAAAGGGCAAGGATAGGTCAGGGCCCACAAGCAATTACTCACATCTGATTCCTGCTGTGGGTACAATTTAATATGGCAGTGTTGTGACAGATGTTACAGCTGAGGTCAACAGTCAGGGCTCTAATCAGCCATCCTGAGGTGTCCAAGAGGAAAATCATCGTAGGACAAGGTCTTCACTGACTTACTATCACCAAGGCTGCTATAAATTGACAGCGTTTAATATTAGCACTGGTGTGTCAGTCTGTGTATTGTATGCACGTGTATGTGTGTGTATAAATTCTTACAGTGAGAGGTGTCCACACAGCACTTCCTTACACACCGGCTGCTCAGCCAGAGTTAGCCAGAACTCACAGGCCTCCAAAGCAACATTTTCATCTTGGTCCTGAGTCCTTTGCAGCATATACTGGGAAGAAATTAAGATAAATGTAATCTTTTATACTTTGCTTTTTTTGTTCGCAAACCAGACCTCATTTCATTCTAAAAAGTAATTCAAAGGCTGCCCAAAGGACATTATCAGAAGCATATCATTATGGGTAAGGCTGGCAATATTCAATATTTTTGTTGTCAACAAATTACATAAAAACAACATGTTCCAACTGAACATGTAGATCTTTCAAAATAAATATATAAATTGAATGCACATTAATTTTCTAAAAGAGGGATACATTTCCTAAAACAGGTACAGTGTAGGTACTGTAGTGTTTACCCTACTTTACTCAGACAGGAATAATATAGTATCATAATATAGAATATATAAATATAGAATAGTATTTTTGGTGTGATGATTTATTGATTATCAAGTATTTACAGTAACAAGAGAAGGTGTGATTAATGTGGAACATGTCACTCAGTGCAACAGTGCAGGTTAACTGTTTGTTTTGAATAGTTTCTGATTAGTCACAGATGTATTGCGCAGAGGAATAAGCTACCAGGCGTCGGCTGCACAGACACTGGTTTAGATTTTTATGGCACTTGTTAGTAAGAAAAAAAAATCTAAATAGTTTAAATAAATTCAGAAAATCGCGCTTAAACTTTTGAAACATATTCATCCTTGTTTTTCACAGCAGTATTTAATCAAGCCTCGCTCTCCTGCTCCAGTTTTCTCAGCCTGCAGCCCTTAAACTCAATCACCTCTATGATGTTGTGCATGTGCGGCAGCAGACGGTCCAGGCGAACTTCCAGCAGCATTACTAGAGCTCTGCATACATTCTTCCTCACTTCTGGTTCCTCATCTGTTGCCAGGGCAAACAGATTCTGCAGAGTATAGAAAGACACTGGACTCAAACTACAATATTACTAACAGTAATAATATTTGTACAGCATACAAGTTTGATACAAAGTATGTTTTAGAACAAACACAAATGGGGTGGGACAAAGTCAAACAAAGTTACAATAATATATGTTGTTATACAAATACACTGGTACCAGTCTTGTTTTGCCAGTGTTTTATTACGTGATTGGTTCAGACATACTGCATAATACAGTAAGTGTCATGAAGTAGAACAGTTACACGTTGTTAGTTTAAACACCACAGACTTTATGTATTTTGTTCAATGTTTTTGAGTCAATGTTTTAACATAGGCTCATACAATTAAAGCTACAATATTCAACTTTGGGGATTCGCGCTAGCAATAGGATGAGACTTAATCCTCTCCAATCTACCTTGCCCTCCCTCTCCCTCCTCTGTGATGCTCTGTTATACTACGTAACAAAGCCTTTGACAGTGCCAATGACAGTGAGAAAGTCTGGTACTGTAGCTGTACATACAATCTGACTCATGCCAAAAACATTTTACATAAATATTTAGCCATTTCAGGAGATATGTTTTATAAATGTATTGTAGTATTGTGATACAAATGCTACTAGGGAGAAGAATAAGCTACATGCTACAATTTTATTGTTAGTTGTCTTCTTCCGAGCCCTAAATATTAATTGCATATTCAGCAATTTAAAAAAATATAGAAAATATTTCAATAACTATTGAAAAACCAATTAATGGCCAGAAAAAAGCTGATGACTACATGAAATATGTAGTAAAACCAACTGGAAACTTCATTTGAAGGTTTTACAAAGACAAATAAAAAAAAACATTCTCTTTATTCTAGACTGAAAAGAAGCTACACAATTTGTGAGCCAGAATTTGCATGTGGTTTGGATTTAATGTTGAGTGGCTGTATAAAGCAACAGGCTGAGAGGTAAACCACAGACAAGCTGTCAGTGCAGAAGCTATTATTTGCTGAAGCAGGCAGACTTGCCTCAATAAAAGGATCGATGTGCAGCATAAGCGCCTGAGTCCTGCTGATGATGAACTGATTGACGCAGGCCATGGCGTGAGACCTGTAACACAATAACCACCACTTAAGAGTCACACCGGCACGTTTTCCTCGCATGCCGCATGCTATGAATGCAGCCTTTGACTGTTTTTTTCCTCCATCTCTGCCAATTTAGAATCCAAATATGACAAACTGTTCTCTTCTGTCAATAGGCCTGGTGCATTACAAAAGACTGAAACGTCAACTGTACAATGACAGACGTTTAGTCTGTTTTGTAGATACAATGTATTTATACTGCTTATAAGTGTGTATAAAAATACAATTACCATATACAACATATTCACTAGTGGATGATTAAATTGTGAGTTAAATATATTTCAGACAGACATACTCTAAATCACAGGAAGGGGGAAGGCAGGACTAAACAATACAGTACTGTACTGAAGTCATGAGCACTTCAAATGCCATGCCGTAAATCTTCTAATAGAACGACTGATCAGTGACAGATTTACTAACTGAAAACAATTAACCAGCATCATAAGGCAATACATTTAAAAGTATGATGGAAAGTTGAAAAACCTGATACCTAATCTTAGGACTGTTGTGCTTGAAAAATTGCAGGAACTTGGGGATCATGACGTTCAGAGGACGATCCAGCATATCACTGTCCAGGATTTCAGCAGAGTCTTCACAGATCTTCTGTAGGGCTCCAAATGCTCCCTGGGGTACAAGGAAGAAAAACAACATAAGTAATGAGATTTCCACTACGGGGACTAATTCTAAGATAGGATTTCATAACCAACAGGCAGGTAAACACCAGGCCACTGAGGTACTGTGGCTAATAATAATAATCATGACACTGCCAGTTCCTGAAAGGATTTTTTTCTTATGCAAAGTGCTGCAGAGATGGAATAGATTTAGATTTCTGTTTGCCTTTTTTCTTTTGCATACATTCTCAACACACTATTAATGTACGGTATGTTCATATTTTATTTGTTTGGTCGTGAACAAACATAAATTCATATGCATTTACATATGAACTGCATAGGACCTGCACAGTACGAGTCCTCTAAAATATGTTAAGCCTGCTTGTCCATGATTTTCAACAGAATTCATCTTTTCTTAAACAGTTGGTAAGCAGTCAGACCCAGGCAGACAGACACACACACAAACCTTTTTCCTAATACTAGCTTCCTGGCAGATGGTTAGTATGCATGCTCACAATATTCTGCAGATTTCAGGGTCTGAAAAAAAAGTGTGAGGAGCAGATACAAGAAACAGCACAGCACTGCTGTCTGAAATGCGTTTCCATGGAAACTGTTCCCATGTCAGCATTCCTTTCAGGTGACATATACGCAGTGGTCTCAAATAAATGTGAAGGAGTGGAAAAGACAAAACAAGATGTGGAAGATAAGACGACTGAGCCAAGGTCACAAACAGGAAGTGAGGCAAACCACAATTAAGGTGAATAATAACATTCCTATTAGTGTACAGTAGGGCTGGGCGATATACCGATATAATTCTAAATGAGATATAAAATGAGACGCTATCGTAAATGCCTCAGCAGAGCAAAAAAAGTCATCAAGGACAGCTCCCACCCTGGCTCTGATCCGTTTGACCTGTTGCCCTCAGGGAGGCGCTACAGGTGCATCACAGCAAGGACAAACAGACTCAAGAACAGTTTTTTCCCAAAAGCCATAACCACTCTAAACTCACACACGCACTGACTACACAGTCTAAGCCCCCAACCCCTAGACTTCCTTCTATCCATCAACTGTGCAATATCCAATATCTAAATGGTATTGAGAATAACTGTGCAATATCTGTATACTGTACAATTTCATTACTCTGTGTCCAACATCCACTACTCACTGCACATGATCATCATTACTGTGTAATATTTAAATAATGTGCAATAGCCCACACTGCATATCACATTGTATATAAAAAACCCTTTTTAGTTATTTATTCTTTCCATATGTATATAGCGCTGCAGAACTTTTTTTGCACTATTTGTTTATTGTTTGTTGTGTGTTCTACATACATGTTCGCACTGGAGGAGCTGCTTTTAATCTCATTGTACATGTGTATAGTGACAATAAAAGGCATTCTAGTCTATTCTAGAATCCAATCAGTAAGAAACCTTGTAAGACATCAGTTTACTCCAAATCGCATTGGTGTTTTACAGGTAACAATAGCAAGTTATAAATAACAGTGTATCCCCACCTTTTTTCTTTTCTTCTCTTGTTGCTTTTTGTTTTCCCTCTCTCTGTAAAAAAGAAACCACAGAGGTAAGGACTCAAACCAAAGCCACATGTTAGCTTAACACTGCAATTCTTGCTGAATATTCAATTACATTTTTAGGAAAAAGATTTGGCACTCTCTTAATGGAAATCTGTAACTCACTGTAGTTTATAGGTCTTGCGGTATGCAGGTTGGTCATCATCAGAGTCCTCAGGCTCCTCCTCTACATTGCAGCTCCTGTGAGGACAATTTAAAGTTAAACAGTATATTTTTCCAATTCTATTTTTCACATCAGATTGTGATTACTGCAGTAGCTTTATTGATAATGGTTACCTGAACTGGGGATCAGGATTCATATGACAGAACCATTTGTCTGGGAGCTTACTGCAGTCGATCCCATCTGGGAGTTTGCGCCAGCGCAAACATTCATCACACTGCACCCAGTTTTGATCTGGTCGCTTCCTAATGACACAGAAAAAACAAGTATTAGAGATTTATAGAATCAATTCAATTCAATTTAATTCACTTCAATTCAATTTTATTTATATAGCGCCAAATCACAACAAAAGTCATCTTGAGGCACTTTACATTGTAAGGTTTAAGACCTTACAGAATATAAGTATATACAGAATAATGTGGAATCAGCATTGTTAGAAAAATATATGTGCAGTACACAGACAGACAATTATCAGTAATGCACTAACATGGTATCTTCCACTGGTATGGCGCAATTTGGATTTTCTTTGGTCCTCCTGTAACGGATTTCTTTCCAGTAGTCCTCCAGTTTGATCCCCAGATTGTACATAATTTTCCTGTATCAAGAAATGATGCACTTCAGACCTATACATTTCTGGCCCCATGTTGACACATAATTCAAGAATATGAGATTATACATTTTATTGTCAAATGTCTAAACTCACAAGCCCTAATTTAGACCTTAATCAAACCAATATCATCAAAACTGAATGCAGCATAGATAAGTATTACCTGTACCAATCTGTCTCATCAAAGCTCTGTTTGTTGTGGGTAGGTTCCAGAAAGTTGCACTCTATTACACCAATGACCCCAACACCTTGGTTGTTGGCCTGTAGAAGGCAACAACTTTTAACATTTGGAAACCTTTTCACAAAATGTGTAATAAACAAACACATACACTGTAACAGCAAAAACTAACCTTAAGCTGGCAGCCAACACGTTCATAGGCTTTGATGAGCCGATTCTTGTGATACATCATGATGCCGTACTGCTCTTTACTTCTGGTGTTATACCCAAAAGTAATACAAATGCGTTTGTTCTAAAAATAACATTTAAGGAAAACTCAAGAACAAATATACAAACCCTTAAGATGCAAATCCACAATTCAGACACATTTATATATACACTACATATGTATCTGGGGTAAAACAACGCTGTAGAGAGCCTGCAATGGAAGGATACCAGAAAAGTGGGCTTGTATTGGTCCTTTTTAATGTAGGCCAGACTCTTATCAATAAGCTGGGATTTCACCTTTTGACCACGTATGACAACCTGCGTCCGAGGCTTCAGATACAGAATGCTGCAGTATGCCTACACCCGTTGAATTTATTGATAAAAACAAAGGAAAAGTGATGTTAATATGCAAAAGTAAAAAAAGCTGAAGAAAGTCATATAATCCAATAATTTTTTGAGGACATGTTTAATACCGCTCCCTACCCGCAGTGAGTAAACACTCTCAGGGATGTTTGATGTGGCCCTGCCTGGATGCTGATTAGTGTCATTCATTGACTCAGTTGGAATTAGGATATCGTAACGGTCCTTCTTAAAATCAAACTCTAATGTCCCAGAAGTTGTCCTGTTAAGAACAAAACATAAACAATATAGGAAATAGTCCTGATTCACAATTTATTTGAGTTATTTGGTCTCACTAAATTTGACTACATCTGTCCTGACAGATGAATGATTAGTAGGTACATTATCCTCTAAACCTTAGAAGTTAACTTCTGAAATTAAAGATATATCCAAAAATTTCCATGTATGTGTTGACAACTGACCTGCGGAGATTCCAGATGATGATCCGTGTACCAGTATTTTCTATACTACCGGGCTGACTGATGGCCTTGAGTTCATTGAGTAGCTCCTCCTGTGTTGTGAAAGGGGAATACTTCAGGATGTCCTGTAGACTGGCTTTGTGCTCATCTTTTGCAGAGAGTAAAGCTGAAGTTAAGGACAACTTGAAATAAGGAATTAGGACAAACAGCAACATAACTGATGTATAGTTGAGAGAAAATGTGCTTCTCTAAAACATGTCAAATTCATAAGTAGATTTTTATCCAACTCATAATATACTAGTTTACATGCGGAATGTTTGTAAGTGCTTAAGATTGCTCTTTCACTTTACTGGAGTCCTCCTGTACCCAATTCAGCTGACTATATGATACTTTAATGATACCAATACATAAATAAGATATGAACATGTAATGTGGATTAATGCAATAGACTTAAGGATATGCTCATTTGATTCTGTCTGTTCAAAGCAAACAATTGGTACAATTATTTGATTAGCACCGATCTTTTCCAGGTAGGTCTGCGAGAGCATCCCAACACATGAGGTACTCTTCAACTTGGAAAAGACGATGGCATCTCTGCCAAGACGCATGGATCCAGACTTGAAGCCGTTGCCATAAATCCCTATTGGCTGTATGCCTTTTACAGGAATCTTTTCACTGTATCCAAAGCTTGAGGGAAAAAATGCAAATATTCCTTAATAAGTATAGCAGTACAAAAAAGTATGTGAATCCTTTGGAATTACTTGGTATCTGCATTACTTGGTCATAAAATGTAACCTGATATTTTTCTAAGTCACAAGGATAAACAAACACAATGCACTTACAGTAATAACACACAAACAATCACAATGCTTCAAACACATCTATTATACAGTCACAATACTCATGGAAAAAGTAAGTGATCTAATAACTAGTCAAACTTCCACTGACATCAATAACCTCAAACAAATGCCTTGTTTACGTTCAGGAGAAATTTTGGACCATTATTATTTACAGAAAAGCTTAAGCTCAGACATATTGTTAGGGTGTCTGGTGTGAGTGTGTCTCTTGAGGTCATTCTACACTTTATAAGGTTTAAAGTCCTGGTTCTGCCTGGGCCAATCCAAAAGGCGGATTATCTTCTAAGTCAGTCTGTAGTAGATCAATTCAATCTTTAAGGTCATTGTCTTGCTACATCTCCCAACTTCTACTTCTAAGTGTTGTCTGTTTAGAGGGATGAATATCTGAAACCTCTGAGATTTCTTTGTAACCCTCTCCATCTTTACGCCTTCGAAGATCTCTTTTTTGCAAGGCAAATCAGCAGATGCTTCTTTTGAATAGCCAACTCACAACATCTGTCAAAGTAGCTCTAACCCACAACTCCAATCTTGTTTCATTGCCTGTACTCCAGGTTTGTTAACTTTTTAGTCCAATTAGTTTTGTTAACATCATTAGCTGAGGAATCACACCCACTTTCTGACCTACACTGTGAAATTTGATGATGCATGCAATGTGGACATTGATTTATTATTAGTTAAAATATGTATTAAAATAGATTGTGTTTGTTCATTAACATAGCTTAGATGAAGATTTGATCGTTTGTCATAATATTTGAATCATCATAACCCATTACATTAATTATTTTTAAAATGTCCAAACCCTATTTTTAATTTAACTTTAAATGTAGTGGTCATTGCAATGTATGTCATTACTTACAGTGCAATCTGACTATCAAGTAGGCCAATACATTTTACAACAAATAAATAAAATCTGAAAATGACAGTGGACCACCAAAGATATAAACTAACGCTTCTATGAGCAAGTAAAGTAATTTTTCCAAAATACCAAGCAGTATGTGTACCTGAGCATCTTATGCATAGCTTCTTGGTCCAGTCCATTTCCATTATCCATAAAGGAGAGACATGCTTCTCCTTTTACTATAGTCTTGTCAATCCAGAACTGGTTGGCATTGACATCTGGATCATAGGCATTGTCTGTAAAAAAATTTCATTATAGTGTTAAAGTGTATATGTTTACCACTGTGTTACATCGTTTCTCCTGCTAATTACAGTTTTTAATTGTTTGTGAACCTTTGATACTATTTATTGAGATTTTGCAAGTGGAATATTAATTGTTATAAAATTTTTTCTCATCATTCATTAGTCATCTGACCACAGAACACATTTACACTGTTTAGTGTATATGGAGTAAGAATTGTGACAGGGCAGAATATTGGCATTAAAAACACTTTATCACTGCAGAGAAGTGTTGAAAAAAGATGCACTGAAAAATGACAAAGTAGTTTTCAATACAAAAAAGAAAGAATGTAATGCACTTTATTTTTGACCATAGCCTTTTGACGGTGGCTTTGGAAAAAGGACATACTCTTCTCACAGATCCATGTCTTATGATCCGTTTTCACATTTAAACTCTGGACAATGTTGGGAGACTCAAGTCTGGACATTGTGCAGAGTTGTGCTTTCACACATGTAGTGGAAGATTGAAAGACAGGACAGGATAAAGAAGGTTAAAGAAGGATAAAGTTTGCACAATTCTCACATGCAGCTCCACTGGGTAATGTCAAGATATGTTCAACGTTCAAGTGTATGTCTGAAAGCATTTAAGTATGCAAATCATGCACTCCTTAGCCTCTCCTGTAAAAGCCCTTTGCTATGTTAAAGTGACAGAGAAAAGAAACTGAAGCAGAAAGTAATGAGCTAGCTTGCAAAGACTGAGTCTATGATGGATGCTTCATTTATACATGATCATAACACCCTCCTCTGTGACAATGTTTATGAAGTTTATATTATTTTGCCTCTGTCCAAACTTTTTGGTGTGTGTTGTGGGATATCAAGCTCTGAATTTGCTTATATTTATTTAAAAAATTAAGTTGGTCAGTGTATCATCCTTATGTAAACCAATAATCTTAGTCCTGCAGATTAACTCAGAACTCAGACATCACTAGTATGTAGTAAAATAGAAACTAAACAAGGCATTATGTCTATCTGTAAATACAACCTTGTAATAATGACTCACCTATGAGCTCAGCTATTGCGCTAAAGGGCCAGGTGTGGCTGGTGGAGTTGGTGTGAAGAAACTTGGGACAAAGCTGCAAGTGGAGAAAGTTCATTCAGTCAATATGTCCTTAATGAAACTGTTTTATTATGTAATAGTGTATCATACTATTTATGAAGTATAAACATAGGTATAAAACAAGTTTTGTGTCATATGTTGACATTATGTAAATCTTGTAAATCTCAAAAGGTGGAAACTTGGAAAAAGTATGTTTTCTTTTCTCGATCAGCTTGACAGAATAGACTTGTATCTAGTCATTGTAGCTCTATTTGGTGCAATGCAGACGTTCTAGAGTCATTGATACAATAACAGCCAATTTTCTTGTTACTGTCCATTCTACGTAACACCAACTAACTTGCATGAGTCTGAAGTGCAAAAATATTAAGCTTTTGTCAGATATGTTTCGATGATGATGCTTTGACCTGGTGAAGCTCTTCAACAACAAGATGGATTCACTGGAGAAATACCACTTAAACAGGCTGCATCAAGTAAAACAAGTTAGGGAAGAATAAGTAGACTCTGGTGGGCGATTAAATTTTCATAAATGCAGAGTTCAGCAATGAAATTCAACATGTATGATTTTGTTGGCAGCTGCAAGAAAGTCACCATACATGAATAGCACATACAGCACAGTCTTGCCACAGCTATTGGCCCTCACGGGGACATGCTCTTCTACTCATAGATCCATGTCTCTTAGTATGTAATCTGTTTTCCTTAGCCCCTCCCCTGACAACAGGAACAGTTTCAGTTTAAGCAAAATGAAAGTGAACCATTAAAACTGAAAAGCAACTGCTCACATAAAAAACAGTATCATAGAAAAAGACAGATATGATGAATAAAAACAAAACTATTTTATTTTTTATTTTTCAGTTAAGCTTTTTCTGCAGTAATACTGTCCTTCAGAGCCAATATGAAGACAATGAAGTCAATGACAAATTTAAAACATGTCCTGACTCCATACACATGCATCTTAAGTAGATGAAATGGTCAGGATTAAGGACAGATATCAAGCATAAACATTAGTAAATAGTAGTGGGCAATATAGACATTAAACTGTAATCACAATATTTTACAGTATTTTTGTGTTAACAATATAATTGATGTGACAGTTATACAATTCGGTGATATCTGTTTGACCCCATGTCACATCAGTATATAGTGTTTAAAGCTAAGCAAACACAGTTGATGATCAAAAACAATAAGCCCAAAAATCACCAAATACTAAATAAATAAACCAACTGAAAATATTATTTAAGTATTTCCTTTGTATCTGTGATCGATATTTTGTCATTTGCCTGAATTCCTCACTGTCAACAGTTTAAATGAGCATCATGCCTTACGATTCAGTTGTTCACCATGCTTGCTCTGTTTGTAGGCTCATGTGATAAGACTGTGTTGACTGATCATGTTTGACCATTTAAAATTTTTTTAGAGTAAGGGTTGTAGGATCAAATATGAAACATTTTCCATATAGTTTATGAATAATCATAAAAATATTGACATAGTTTATTGATCCCCTTGGGTAAATTGTTGCTGCCAGACACTACATGTCAGTACTACTACTTATTGTCTGTATCTTATCCCAAGACACCCTGGAATTCCAAGAGGGACCAGGAATCAAATTACTGACCCTGGGGTTCATAATTGACTGCTCTACCAACTGATCAACTGCTTATACTTACAGTACTTGCTTATAAGTCTAGGTCTATACATTTAGAATATGATTTACTGTTGTAAACAATATTGTATGCCATAGCCCTTCCACTATAATTAGTGCACCTCTATCAACCCATATAGAAGTGAATAAGAATTAGAAAACTGGGGACATAGTAATTTGAATGTTGAGTCTTAACACTTATGATTGTGCCTGAAACTTTTAGTTAGTTTGTGTTATTTGACATTTGATAAAAAATGTCGCAAGAAAAGAAAAGAGTGAAAGTGGGCTAACATGCAACAAAGGGCGCTATTGAGTTAACGCCCAAACATACATTTTACTCTGAAGAACTTTCTACATACCAGCCCATGCCATGTGTTAATGTGTGTTATAAACAATAGAAATAGCTTAACATAAACATGAATAAACATTCAATTTCTGAGAAAACGCAACAGTGAAAAAACAAAACATTAGTGTGAGTATCGGCTGCATGTTTGTTTCACCAGTCAGTAAAAATTCTACCAGAAACTAGAGAAATTATTATTTATCTAACTACACACCGGAAGTCAAGCTCAGCCCTGATTAAACCCACTATTTAAAGTGGTTCTCGGACTAAAAACAATTATGAATATTACATAATTGAGTTATCGTTAATCCTTCACTAACATCGCTGACGTTCAGCTGCTCACAAACGTAACGACATACCTCAGTAAACAGTAAGTACAACGTTACAGACGACATGTTAACGACACTTATCCCGTTTAACGCTAACCCGCTTTGCCAAATTACTAAAACTAATCTACCCGTAACCGTCACGTCGGCTGAAATCTGGCGAA
The DNA here is from genome assembly GCA_032362345.1 of Sandelia bainsii. Taxonomy (NCBI): domain Eukaryota; kingdom Metazoa; phylum Chordata; class Actinopteri; order Anabantiformes; family Anabantidae; genus Sandelia; species Sandelia bainsii. The sequence goes on from JAUMHL010000014.1 coordinate 10,309,757, forward strand.
ACTGTGATTAAAAGACGCTAAAGTTACTCACCGTGCTCAGGGGTACTCCGCGGTCCGTCGCTGCCGCCATCTTTACGTCAACTCCAGTGTCAAAGGGAAGAGGACGACCAACCGATCACGTCGACACTGACGGGAGCGTAACTGATAGTTAATAAACAAATACATGTACTGTGCTTACTCTCCAGTCTGGCTTTTTTTTTTTTTAACGTTTTGTTTGCTTTATTGTTTAATATTTACTCTATAATATGGAAAAAAAAAAAACATACCTGAAAATGTTAAACAGTCGAACTTCCTGTCTTTTTCCAATCACGTCGCATCAGTTCCATCAGTTTTCTTCTGAATATTACTAATATTTATAAAATAGACTAATAATGTAAAAGTAATGCAATAAATTGTTACTCAATCGAAGCGTAAACTCTATTACGATCACTTCCGGTTTGACTTTTTTCAGAGTAAAAGTTTAATAAGCAAATAAACATGACAAGAAATGATATGCATTACTGTTTTTTATGCTGATAACTATTCTCACACAAGTTGAATAAGTCCCATTATTTCACCACTGATCACTACTTTGATCTAGTAACTGTTCAGTCCTAAAAACCTATGAGCTGGTACCTAATTTAAGGGTCATTGGTAATTAAATAAATTATCTGGAATGTCTGTGTGGGGTAGAGATGGCAGAAACGAGTCTTTTTGAAGCTTTGAACAATCTGACATGATTGCTTCGGAAAACGATTCACTGTTTTGAAACATTTTTGAAGCTTCCCTGCTGTTGATATCTGCTGGACAAATGCATGAAAATATGATGGAAAGACCCAATAAAACGGTGATTCAGTGATTTGGAAGATATATTTTCCATATAGGAATGTTATATTACTATAGACCACTGACGAGAAAAAGGTTGTGTATGCAAAGCCTATGCCAGAAGATTTTCTTGTCCTCGTAAGGGTCACCGGGCGAGAGGCGGGGTACACCCTGGACAGGTCGCCAATCCATCGCAGGGCCGACACACAGAGATAAACAACCATGCATACTAATTAACCAATTAACCTAACATGCATGTCTTTGGATGGTGGGAGGAAGGCGGAGTACCCGGAGAGAACCCACGCAATTTATAATTTAAAGCACAGGTGAAGTAATTTTAAATGTCTGGCTGTGGGCTTTGACATAAAACTTCTGCTTTAGAAAATATTCCCTCCTTCTCTTTTTCGCGTCCTCCATCTTCCAAATCTAACAAAACCCAAACATCTGTTCATTTATATGGGGTTTTATTGTTACTGACATGTACCATATCTGGTGATTTACATGTAACCAGAACTCTGGATCAGCCGAAACTTACTGAATTTTTAGACAGGGCAATCTGTGTTGACTCAGGATTAGTAGTTGCATATTTCTGTCGTTCCCGAGTGTTCTCAAGGATTCATCATAGATTCACCCCCACTAGGAACAAATCGTCACCAGGGTGTTTCTGCCTCCAGAGATTTGAAAGAGAAAAAAGTCTGCACTGTAAAGTTTCAGCTAAAAAAAAGAAAACCTTTTTAGGATGTTCTTTCTATACAAATTATTATTATTTGTATTATATTAAAATTATTTGTTTATATAACCTTTGTGCGTCTTTGGAACACTTGTGTATTTTCTAAAATATGCAAATGAGTTTTTTTTTTAAAGTAGGCAATTATGTTGTGCTGTGGATTATATTAGATCATCACTTTCTACCTCATTTGTACAGTTATTTGTCAATTTTTAATCATAGCTGGTTACGTAAGGTAGTCCAACATCATGCTGCATCATCATGAGGGAAGAGGACATCTTATACAGTGATGTTAAATGGGAAATGTGCATGATATCAGTGTTTACCAGTTAACATTTGCATAGATCTGTTATGAAAAGTGCTTTCAATTTGCCTCTCATTCAACCCATTCACCTGCATACTCACTCACCACAGCAAGGCGAGGATTCTGTGTTCAGGGTTTTCCTAAAAAGACAAATTAACATGTGGGAAGAAGGAGCCAATTCTTATCACACTTTTGAGTCTCAGAAATGTCCCCCATAGATGAACAAGCAAAACAAATAACTAAAGGTGTACAGGCAAAACACTGTATTTAAGCTTAATATTTTATTTAATGAGTCTAATTTCTGTTCATTCAGAACCTGACATTGTCCTTTAAACATCCAAAATAGATTACTTAAACATTCAGCATTGTGGAAAAAAGACAACAGGAAGTAATAAAACTATCAATGAACAATTACAAAAAAAGGCTGATTTCCCTTGAACTCCATAAATGGCAAGCATGTATATGAATGATGTAGAACCAGTAATATTTCCTGGTGTACACAAATCACATTCAGTAACTTACCTAGAAAACGTAACATATTTACTGAGGGTGTATGAGGGCTGATATTGATCAAGGAGCAAGTACTTCTTCTACAACAGTGTTCCTGAAGAAAAACTAATCTCAACATTCTCAGAATCAGACAGAAATACAGTTTGTATGCTTGTACACAGAAAATGTGGTTAACCAGAGTTATGAACAAGTCAAAAAAACATTAACGATACTCAATAAGGTCCTTCACAGTGAATCTGCTATTACGCGTCAAACTAAAAACATTACTGGAGATATGGTTAATATAAAGTACATCCCTTATAATAACCATTGGTAAGAATTTGAAGTTTACATAATAGCTATTTAAGTGGTAAATTATTTTCAGTCTAAAACCATATAAAGCAAAAAGAGTAAACAATCTCATTGTGTGTGTGAACATTCTGTAATTGAGTTGTTGCTCATCCTTAAGAGAGAAAGAAGCATATCTTAGTAATGAATACTTGTACTAATGCTAATCATTCTTCAAAGCTCATTGAAATAACTACAACAAAGTCCTTTTACAGTCTAATACAGATTCAGTGTACAAACACCTCAGAGGTACATTTACTTATGAGGAGATCAGACAAGTTAAAACATTAAAAAACTTTTTTTCTGTTTTACAATATAACATTGCCACTAGCTGTGCCTACTGTAGGTATTCCACTCGTATGACTGCGGGTCAAAAAGCATGAGAAGAGAACCTAGTTCATGAAAGTTTTTAACTTTCCATGGAGTCCAGGAACTCTTCTTCAATTATGTTCTCCAGCCTCCTCAGGACTGTGTCTGGACTGGCTGCTGGGTAGTCTGCTACTGGGAAGTGGGGCATAGAGTTGGAGTAGGGGGGAGGGCCCTGGAAGGAACAGCAAAGCGTGCGAAGGAAAGGCAGCAGCTGTGTGATGGAGGACAGGGACCGTTGAGTGAGGAGGGGGAACTCAAAATGCTCTGTTGAAGATTCCTCACTCAGTCCATTCAGAGCCTGAAATAACAGAACAGGACTTTATAAAGACTGAGATGTGGTCATTCAACTTTTTATTATTATTATTTTACTCTCACAAAAAGTTTCACTTTGTCGTTTTATCACAGCTGATCCTGGAGTGTTCATTCAAATCATTAAATTTTCATGGAAATACGTCAGTACTTTGAGCCTAATAACACAGATGTCCATGATGTTATCATCAAATACTCAAAACACTTTCAAGCTCAAAAAGATCTTGGCTCCAACTGACTCCTATTCAACATCTCAACATCTCTCTATAAATAATAAGTGAAAACTTTTCCCCCCATGAGACATTATGGTCTCAATCATTTAATTTGGGTCTTTCAATAAGATAAATTGTGGTAATTTTGGTTTTAGGGCTTATACACCCAGTTGGCTGTTTATTAGGTTCACCTAGCTCAAACTAATGCAGCCTAACAGAGGTTATACTGTAATGTTCATTTTTAGTTTAAACAGTTTTGATGGGTGTTGATTCAACTTCATAAATCTTTTTGGAGGCTATAGTTTGTGCAGCTGTTAAATTTTAGAGCATTATACAGAGAGGTGTGTCTGCCTAGCCTCACTGATATAAATGTGACAGACAACATACTATAACATGAGAATGTCACTTAATTACAATCAAATATTTTACCAGTCCTGTGATTTAATCCCATGATTGAGTTACTCCCACATGTGAGAGGCTGTTGGTAACGAGGAAAGCATAAAGCGTGGGTACTGTTAGTGCTGCAAGCTCATTAATATTTGTATTTTCCATGGGTATAGTATAACTCCATATACTGTAGAATTCCAAGCATTTCCTGAAATGACCATTCAAGAGACTTTTAAATGGAAATGACTAAGTTTGAAGTTTAATGTATGTATGTAACCGATGTATGATCTTACCCCATATCGCTGTTGTATCCCTTCCAATACTCTGACAACATGTGGTGTGCATTCCTGCTCGCCCTCTATCAGTGCAGTCTCAGGGCCACCGTAGCGGTTCACATCCACCTCAGGGACAAATGCCCAGCGATACCTGCACATAGAACAGAAAGTAACACTCAAACAAAATAACTTAGGCAACATCACCTTATACAAAAAACACGTGTGTTTTTAAGTTAAATTAACTTACATCTGAAAGATTGGAATCATTTCTGGAGGAAATGCCAGGGAGGTGTCCAGAAACTTGCAGGCTGACAGGTACATGCCCAACTCTGCCTGAGAGAAATTCACTGGTCCATTTCTTTCAATGGTTCCTCGCACCACTTTAGTTTGCCTGGGTGGTATACAAGAATTTAGGAAAAGACCAAAGTGAAGTCAACGAAAAAGGAATTTGTCAAAAAAAGAATTAACTTACTTTGAGACATCTTTGTCTGGCTGTAAAGCTTTCTCTAGACGCGCAAATATGCGTATCTGAAAAACAAGTTAAAGAGAAATACATATTAACACAATTAAACTGGACATTTACACAGCATATTGGCCCAGACTCTGAGAATGGGATCTTACCAGTTCAGTGACCATGATTGGCCAAAGAGATGTCAGGTGCTGGGATGAAATTCGCAACAGGAGAACACGAAACATCAAGAACATCTGTGCTGAGACAGCGGGGCTGGGGTTCATGCGTAAAGCCTCAGTGAGACGTTCTGAAAGGGGTTAAAAGTGTTAATAGTCAAACAACAGTCAATTTTAATATGTTTATCTTCTCTTTATTTATAAGTTGTTTACTATAAAATACTCAATAATTAGATAAAGTAAATGATAAGATAAAAACATTTACATAAATATTCACTAACAGTACCTTGGATGAGGGGCAGATAGAGATGATACTGATCAAGTTCTCCGCTGAACATAGCAAATGCCTGGCGCTTCAGCAGCATTGGTTTCTGGTCTACATTAGAAAACAGTTTCAGGGAGCCACTCTGCATGCCTACAGCACGAAGAAATAATGAGTTGTAAAAGCAAAAACATCTCTGCAATTTAAACTTGACTTAGACTTACAGTTTGTGATATTTTGACTGTTCTGGTTTGAAAACTATTATTTGAATCCCAAAGGTTTGTTTCATTTATTCTCTTGTGTATGAACTGATTATTTTAACTCTAAATAACCTTTCACCAACATAGTAATAAATTAGCTTAGCTCATTTTCAAGAGGCTGTACTCACTCATGAGGTCTTTAAACATCGTCTTCTCATGAGTCAGCAGGTGGTCAATAATGGATTTCCAACTACAGAAAACACAGGGCAGTCAAGCAGCGGACATTAGACACATTAGACACAGAAATGTATACAATTAAATACACAGGCAAAGAAAATGTTCTTTTCTTTTAAATAAACAGCAAAATAATGTTTCACTTTATTCACCCTGTAAACCAGCTTGATTTTCAGTCAGGTTACGTAGTGGAAAAAAAAAATACATTAAATAAAACACATCTGTAGGATTAACCAGAACTCTCATTTCTGGAGAAACTATTTTTAACTTCATCACTGGGCAGATTTACTAGATAGATACCTCCCATTTTAGCCTTGTCTTGTTTGAGCATCATATTATTTTAAAGACATACTGTATGGTTTCTGACATGAAAAAGGAGAAAGAACCACATGAACTTCTCTCAACCTTGTTCCACATCAACTTGTTTAATTCTATCCTAGCTATTTTATCTTCCTTCTCATATGTCCAAGGTGAATACTGTATAAATGTCTTTTCTGTAGAAGTTATTATGAGTCATCTATTTGTCTATGTCTTTTGCTATTCCTGAAGTTCATCATTTTAGAGTGGTGAATTATGGCCTTGAAATAAATTCTCATCCAACAAATAAACTAACCTGGGTGCACAGGATGCATCCATGGTGAAGAAGAGGGGGTCCATGAAGAGCTCGAATACCTCTTTCTTCCAGGCCCTTTTGGTGTAGGCATACCCACTCAGACTGCTCAGCAGCTGAGCACCCGCTTCAAAGCTGGGCATGTTGTAGGCACTAGAGGGGAGAAAGTGATAGTTAGCGGAACTCTATTAGGATCAAAGAGCTGAAACCTGAAAGTTAACTCACACATAAAACAGTGGTTACCTGTGGTTCTTCAGGTAGGGAAAAACATAGTACATGAGACGAGAAATGAGGGGAACAGCTTTCTCCTTCTCATCACTGCGGTATACCATGTCCAAAAGCGGTGCCAAGACCTACAAAGTAAGAAAGTGTGTTAAATAATATACATACAAAGGTTCACTCACTCATTCAGTCAAAGGAAATAAAATCTACCTCAGCAAGAAGTACCAGAGCTTGCACACTGTAAACTGAAGGAGCTGAAGAAGAAACCATGGTGCTAGCATGAGCCACTGACTCTGACAGGGAAACAAGGAGAAAAAGAAAGTGAGTTCACTTGTGACTGTTATCAAGCTGTTAATAATTCTAGTATCTCCTTTATGATAGCTTCCCTAAGTGGCACCGGAGAGAACAACAGAGATGTTCATGTGAAGCTGGAAGAGAAATGTTTCTTGTGATTTGAGCCCTTATGATACATCTTCTTTCAAAGTTCTTTCAGATCTTTTCCTTTTGCTGTTTAGATACAAGATTATAGTATTTGCTGTTTTTCCACTCAATCATTTGGAGTTTTTCTTTAATCTGTTCACTGTCATTATACCACATTAAATACAAATAAATAAATGTGTACAAAAAACAAACCCTTCAAAAATCTCAAATCTGTCAACTGCGCCTCTACCAGTGTTACCACTTATTAACACTGCTTCCAGGTGATACCTGTGGCTACTGCAATACTTGGGCTACTGGGTTTCCATGGATACAAGGCCAGACCTCTAGTTTTAGATTGCATTTGAAAAGAATACTAAATTCAGGTGTACTGTAGAAAGAGCAGTGTTTCCATGGCAACAGTAGTGATCTGTAGGCACAACTTGATCCCCTATTATGCAAAATGAACTTTATGGTCGTTTTTGTATACTTATGTCTCCCTGGTGTATGTAGACACACAACAAGTATGTTAGTAAGTGCACACCTTCCTACCCTGTGTTAATTTTCTGCACTTATGGCCAGGCACTGCTGCTGAAGTTGTGCATGCATGTGTGCAATTATTAGTTACCGTGATGATCACCATCCACATCTGCATCGTCAGGTTCATCTGTTTCCTGGCACACCTGTGGCTGAACTTTGACCTCAAGGCTTCGGCTAAGCCAACTGGTTTGCTCCAGAGATGACCCCGCAATCCCACCTACTGCCTCAAGGATCCGCTGAGTCACCTCCTGCATGATAATTTCATCATTAATATCACTGCAGTATTTTGCATAAACTTGTCAATCAGGAGCTTACTGATATCTGCATCAAGCAATTCAACATGATTCAACATGTACCTGTAAATCTCGAGAGTCCTTCTTATTGTCCAGGTTAGGGAGCCTATTGACAAAGTCATTCAGGATTCTGAAAAACAGAAAGTGTAACTGGATGTTATATATTCCCAATGGAAATTAACAAATGTTTACAAGGAAATTCTAACAGTAATACAGAGGTACTACTACTACTACTACTACTACTACCACTAAACAGAGTACGGAGTAAGTACTGAACATGTAAAAACTTACCCTAGCAGTAAGAAGTGGCCAGGTGGGGCCAAGTTGAGCTGAACAGACTCACGCAACAGACTGAGGAGAGGAGCAACATTTTCCTGCAGCGCCTGGGCAGAAATACTAACCACAGAAACAGAGATTATCATAAAAACAAGCATTTGTAGAATGGTTGTAATAAACCCAGTGCTAGGACTTTCACCGCGTTTCCCCACTTACCTCTGTATATAGGCGTAGCTGAACTGTAACATGGGGATATCTACCAGCGTTGACTTCTGATGGAGAGAAAAGTAGAAAATCTTACAAAAACTAGTAAAATTAAACTTGAGAATTTTTTTAGAACAGCTTTGAACATCTATTTGTGCATGTGTGTTGGTGTACCTGTTCTCCTTTGATCTGATGTGGTTTTTTCACCACCTCTTTGACCAACTGCAGGATGGTATCTGTATACAAGGTGTTCAGTGATTTCACCAGATCCACAATGGTTAGACGAGGCTCACTGGCTACAGGTAAAACCTAAGGAAGATGAGAGTATATGCCAACAACCATTCTAAAGCCAAGCAGTGACTTTGATGTAACTCTACCCTTTCATTGCAGTTCTTACTTTGTTTTTATGTCTCCTTTTATTCTTCCTGTTGCTCCACACTGCTCCTAGTGAAGCCATGAGCTGAACCCCATACTGCCTAGTTAAAGGTACTAGGAACTCCAGTATTCGTTGACGTAGAATCTACACATACACACACCATGAAGGTATATAATTTACCATAATAAAAAAGCACATAGCTAAATATGAGAAAATATGTGCACCACCAACAAACACATACAGCATAAACAATACACATTCAGTCATTGCAGACATCAGTGTTGGCACAGACGAATGCAGACGACATGTATTTTTGCAACACATACCTTTGTGCTTTTAAAATACACAGAGGTAGAAGAGTTTCTGCTGCTCTGGACAGAGTCAGATGCCCGCCTCTGAAATTCTTCCTTCGTGACCACGCCCCACAACAATGCCATACTACTGAGCATGTGCGGTAGTGCATCAATTACAGCATTGCGTGCATTACGGACATCCAGAGGATCGCAGGCAACTAGAGACTGACAGACAGAGAAAGAGAGAAGAAAATGAGTATTCATTGTATGATGGAGATGATCATTGTATTGTCAAGGATTGTGTGTGTGTGTGTGCGCTCATTCCTAACCCTCTTGTTTTCCAGTAAACAATAGTGTGTAATGGTAGTCAGGCCTTCTAGCAGAGTCAGAGGGTAGTCTGGTGCGATGTTCTCCCTCCTACCACTCAGGCTAATCACACAACAAACATAAATCACATATCTCAATCAACACATAACAGTGTCCACACAGAAAACCTGACACCTCCTGTTTAAATGTTAAAATATCAAAGCAGGTAGGACACTAGGTGATCTGTACATTACACAGCTGTAAAAATAAGTGTCATAAACTTCTGTAAGTGAGAACTTGTGTTTTTAGTAGTGTTTCAGTATACCTCTGATTCGTCTTTCCACCATCATGCTCGTAAAGTTTGACCAGCTCATCTAAGTTCCTGCAGATCTGACTGATGACTGGAGTCACAATGATGCCTAATGAGCGTCCCAAGTATGGCAGAGAGGAGCTGAGCAGTGACACCCAGTGTGGGTGCATGGCATAGCCATACTGTGGCTGCAGAGCCCTGGCTGCAGCAGAAACAAACATTCCTTGGGCTGTGATGGGATGGCTTTGGACATACTGGGCTGCCTTTATGGACTGCTGGAAAAGTACTGCAGTTTGCCATTCACGAGCGAGGGGGGAGCTGGCAGTGGGGGATTCACGAGGCTCCCCGGGCTGGCCAGATGCTCCACCTGACCCATTTGAAGAGACAACTCCACGAGGCCACACATGGTACTCCAGGGCTATGAGAGCCTGAAGGAGTTTAAGTAATTCCATTTGTAAGGGGTATTGTTCCTGCCCACCTCCTGTTCCAAGATTCACCAGGCTCTCCTCTGACAGGCCACCCTGTTCGTCAAGTAACTCCACACTTCTGGGGGTTCCTTTGTCTGCTCCCCTCTGGCTGACATACATGGATGCAGAAAGTGTAAGCAGAGCATATTGCTGCACTTTACATCCTGAGAGGAGTTTTCGGATGGGCTCCAGACTGGCTCCATTGCCCTCCTGTCCCTGTGCCATGCAGCCAAGCTGGTTCACCATCTGGGTCAGCACCACCACACTCTTCACCTGAACCTCCCTGTTCCCTTGCAGGTCTAGTGGACCCAGGCCGAGGTAGGAAGGGTAATGAGAGCGCAGAAACCGCAGGCACAAGGAAATCAGCAGTTCAATGAGCAAGGATGGAGGCGTAGAGGGGGAAGAGGACGGTGACAGCAGGCAGCCATAGAAGCCTTTGCTATCCTGAGCCTGTTGGTGGCGCTGCAAAAGGTTAGACACCAGGTTTAAATGTGCAGCCGAGCTTGTGTCCAGAGAGGTGGAGGAGAGAGCATCCACCAGAGGACACTCAGCACTGCTCCTAAGCAGGCTGTCTAGGAGTTCCAAGCCTTGTAGCAGATGACGCCAACCACCTGCCACTGGATACAACAACACATGTCTGAACAGAGAGTCGATGGCCTCTCTCTTCTCTCGCTCCTGTTTTAACAGGCGAGACCTGGCCATGGCCTCAAGCTCTAAATCCTCCTCGTCCTCACTTGACAATGAATCGGATGCCTGCGTGTGTTCAGACTCTGCCCTCCGCAGGCCGTTAACCATGGCTCCTTCCTCAGTGCTCTGGTACGGGATGGAGCCAGAGCTGGAGTTCTCTGTGGATCCCTGGGGACCACTGGTGTCAGCTGACTCAGTATGTTCATTTTCGGTCTCCTCCTCATCTGCTATTCTATCTTCCTCCTCCTCTTCTGTCTCTTCACTCTCACTCCTTGATACCACTAAACTGTCTGGTGGTTTGGCCAGCTCTGGGTCAGTGTCTAACTCTGCCCACAGGGATTCCCGGTCCACAATGTTAATTAAATTTAAGGTGGTGACCTCAGTCACCATGGAAAATGCAGATGTATCAGATGTTTTGGTTGAGCTTCGACTTCTGTTGCTCAGAACCTTCAGGTTACCTTAAAAACAAAGACTATGTCAGGTTGATAAAACACACCCAACAAAGCATACAGCCAAACCAGAGTTAATTATACCAAAGCAAACATAGACCAAACATACTGACAAAGGCACTTACCAGCAGTGAGATTTTGTTTGATGCTCTGAATGGAGCAACGCTGAGTGGAGGGATGAAGCAGTAACAACAGAATAGGTTCCAGGATTTGAATCACGTCATTGAGGGACAGAGCCCTGACAAGCCAGCACCGAGCTGCTGCACTTATTGAGCCATCAGTACAGCTCAGACTGTCCACAACAACACACAGAGAGCTGAGGGAGACACACATTTCAAAGTCAGATTGAATAAATACATAAAAAACACACTACTACTACATAACCTTAAATGGTAAGCTGTCTTTTACATTTTTATTTTGACAACCTGTGAATGTCAAAATTTAACATACTGTAGCAAAGCATGCATGTTTGCAGGAGAGCATGTTACACATGTGACACATTCAAAATGTCATATTGACATACTTAATAAGTTAATAAACTAGTTCCCACTTTGTATCTGTGCACCTCTGACATTAATGTGTTATGTAGCAGACAAGCACACTATTAGCAGTTACTCGTATGTTATTCTAACAAGTTCGAGTACACTACCAGTCAAAAGTTTGGACACACATAGAAATGACCATGTTTGTGAAAGAAAAACAGATTTGATAACATCAAATTGATCAGAATGAATGTGTAGACATTGTTCATATTGTAAATGACTATTGTAGCTGAAAACAACTGTTTTTTAAAAGGAATATTTACATAAACATTAGTACTGTCTTTCAATAGCATGTTATGTTTGCTAATGCAAATTTATTAATTTAAAAGGATGATCATTAGAAAACCATGTGCAATGATGGTAACACAACTGCAGACATGTATCTTTTCATGAAAAACATGGTCATTCCTATGTGTGTCCAAACTTTTGACTGGTAGTGTATGTACTAACCGGTCAAAGGAGCGATTGAGAGACATGGTCCTGTTGGTTTGGATCTCCCGGGTCAGGTGCCATAGCACTGTGAAGCGGTGTTGAGCTTCTAGCCTAACAGCCTAGGGCAGACAAACACATGAGAAACGTTTTGCTTACTTCATCAACTTGCCACATTTCTTAGCAGGTCTGTTTCTGTGTCTTTTTTAAGCTGATCTATCTAAAACAGTGGAAAAAATAAACCTGTGTGAGTAAAATGTGGTTCAGCTGTGTGCCAGCATACACACCTTGTCTTTGTGCAGTAGAGCCTGGCAGATAATGTCTTCACAGATGGACACTGATGGAGCCAAACAATGGAGCCTGTAAAAGAGTTCCACACAGGAAATGTGCTGCTCTCTCCGCTCCATGTCCAGCTGGTTCCAAAGTACCTGGGACACCCTCTGGGTCACAGCACAAAATTGTGAAAATCATAAAATGCCACAATTATAGTAAAGCTAAAACATTTTTTCTTTTATAAACTGACCTGATAGAAATCTGTGCCCTCCTCAATAGCACGAAGCAAGGTAGGGTAGATGGGAGGCACAGTGACCATCTGCAGCCGCCCACTCAGCGGGTTAGAGTCAGATGTCTGGTAGCGTCTGTGCTTGTCCTGAATGACCAGTGCTAAGGACTGGGAGTGGTTGATAAGCTCCAAAAGGGAGGCCACTGCTGTGTGTTGGATGTTATAGTCTCTGGACAGGCAGCACAGCGTCATCAGAGACCTCAGCCACAGAGGGAGGCTGTCCACTTCACTGCCTAAGGAAAACAATAACATTTTTATGACTGCTTCGTCAGTTAAAGCATGTAGCTGACAGTAGTATGAACTCGGTCCAGTGTGCAGTGTGTTAATCCAGTGTGCTGACCTGCATGACCAAACATGTCTGTATGAAGAGCCAGAGTCTCCTCTTCACTTAGGTAGATAGGGAAAGTGGTGCACTCGAGCAACAGGTGACAGGTGGCGGTGAAGGCCTGTCGACAGGCCTCAGAGATCTCTGCCTTGCCACGTGGCATGTAGCCTGCTGCCCAGTCGAGGCATCCTCCATGCCCACGAGCCTTTGCTTTTTTGGTGGGGGATGCTGGGAGCTGGGTGTCAGACATAGGACGGGCTTTAAGTTTGTTCGGAGTGAACAGTTCAGTCAGTTTGTCTTTGATTTCACGACCCCCTAGATTTGCCAGCAAATTCTTCTGATCCACAGAAGTGACTGTTAAATCAGGCTGGAGTCTTTCCTCCGGTTCCATGACATCCTCCACCTGTACCAGCAGGTATCTGAAACATGGCAGGGAAATTACAATTAATAAAAGTGTGATTTGAAGAAGTTAACTTAGAGTACAATCAATTTGATAATAACTCAACATTTTACCTTGTGCTTATAAAGGCCAGGATATCCTGTAGACACTGGGTCATGGTGTCTATGCTGCCTCCCCTCCTCCACACTCTCTCGCCTTCTTTGCAGATTCCATTTTCCTCAGCCCCCATGCCTGGTGGGAGATGCTGCTCTGATGGTGAGGCACTGATCCCCAATCCGCTGTCTTCAGACCTGAGTGCTGGATAAACATCATTTGCGGGCTCTGCCTCATCTCCTCCATTACAGTTCAGCTCCTCGTTTCGATCACAACCAAAAATCTGATCAGTGCCACCATCTTTCTCTCCCTCCTTCTCGAGATCCTACACAAAGTATCATTTTTATGATGAGCCACAGTGAAAATGCAAAATGTGTTTAAAGAGACAACAACAACAACAGCACATACTGTAAAATTCCTAACCTGAGATTTTTTGCCTTCCTCCTCTGGTGTCTGTATTTCCATCTCCTCTGTTTGTGACCTTGCCTCAATGTCCATATAAGCCACAGGCATTTGGATCTTACTCAGGACTTTGAAGCAGGCGCGCAGGCCCTGTGTGACATCCTCCAGGCTAACAGAGTCCATGTGGCTGTGCAGGAACCGCAGCATGATTCCCAGCATCTCAGGGAGGAACTGAGAGGGGATGTCAGCATGGAGCTCCTGTGGATAAAAACATTAAAAGATATTGTGTATAGTATAGTTTCTTCGGGTCTGTGTCTTGACTTGAATCATATATTGTAGAACAATTGTCCGTATTTGTTTAAACTCCAACTGTACTTAACTGTACCATGATCACATGCAAGGTCAGGAGCAATTTAAGGTTCAGCGTCACGCCTAAGGACACTTGGATATGTGGACAGGAGGAACAGGGGATCAAACTGCCAACTCTGTGACTAGTGGACAACTAGCTCTACCTAAGTAGGTGTTGTACTGGACCTGAGCCTAAAAATAAACACCCCTCTGCCTCATACCTCAAACTTCACTGCAATTTCTAATCACAAAGAAACTCCAGATGTATGTTTTGTTTACCAGAGGAAGAACATCGAGTAGGAAAATGATGAGATTGGACATCTCTGTGACAGAGGGAGCAGGGTGACTGCGGTCCTGCTGAGGAGGTGTTGGTGGATCGTTCTTGTCACTATAGAGAAGGACAAACAGTAAAATGATTTTCTTTTGGCTTGTAACTTTAAAGCTTTTTGCATTCTTTACTGTTACTGATGTAATGTGTTCTTCTACACTGAATGAATGCTTAACTTTAATTATAACCTTTCATTTTCTGTCACCACTATATACTGTAGAGTGAGCATCTAACAGGTTTACGTTTTACAGTTATACATTTTCCCACTTTTTATACTCAAGGATTCTGCCATCCATACCTGAGAGAAGAGCAGAAGCGCCGAGTCATGTACTCCCACAGATATTCACTGTTCATGGAGCTCACAAGCATATTCACCGTCTTGATGATCTCTGATGCATTCTTATTCTCTTTTATCTTGCTGTATGAGAAAACGTAACAATAACACATCTGTATTAATGTTACTGGTTGCGGTTTTGTCACATGGTCAGCCAAATACGGATTCAATAGTGAATGTCTGTGCGTCTGTATTATCATCCTTCACTGTCACCTGGCGAGTTGGTTGCCTGAGAGCCCTGAGTTAGTGATGGTTTCCTCCCCCAGCATCTCTCGACAGTAGCTGTAGAAGGCTCGAACCACCTCCAACAACACACTACTCAAGGCAGCTGGACCTGAGCAGAAACATCATCATCATCAGTCACTACCACAGTAAAACGGGCTCAGAAGAGTGAGTGGTGGATTGTGTAAATTTGACGTGCTCGTGTCCTGTACTGCTCAGTGCTCCCTACCTATTTCTGGTTTATCCAGCAGACTGATGATGATGCGAAAGGGCCTGAGGTATCCAATCACATTCTCCGGATCACTTTCCACATCCTTCTGTTTGAGGATGTTAATAAGAGCCTGAAGTGACAGAAACAAATAAGAGAGCATGTCCTAGTACACAGTTCAAACAGAAACATCTGACCAAAAATCTTTAAACGAATAGCTTCTTTTTGACATTTTACATAGTTTGGTTACATATTTTGGAAAATAAGCTTATTGGGACTTCTGAGATTTTTGAGATTTATGTGTATTATGTCTGCATTGTGCAGCTATTTCTTGGCCAGACGCACTAAAATTCTGAAGTCTCCGCTGTCTGCCTGGAACCTCACAGTCATAGGAAGTTATGGCTCCTGGCCAAGAAATAGTCCTGCACACAAAGCCCATATAAAACCACAGTGTGTTATTTTCAAAATAAGAAGTTCAAATAAATGAGATTTAATATTTTAATTAGTTTAGAGTTTTAGAGGTGCTTGTAGATGGGTTTTATTCAAGACAGAGCCAAGCTTTCCCGTTTCTAAAACTAAGCAAAGCTAAGGAGGGACTGCATTCATCTAACGCTCAGAAAGAAAGGAAATATGAATATGTCTCAAAATGTATGTTGTGTGTCTGACACAGAAGACAGTCACCTGTACAAGGAAATCTCTAGAGTATGTGTTGAAGTAGAAAGACATATGTTCCTCTATGGTGGTAGAACGAGTGGGGTGTGGCGCCACCATTTCTCCTTTTATGTTTGTTCCTGAAATGACACACATATGAAGACAAGCATTAGCAAGTAAACGAACAGAACCAGTAACAGGCCAACATGGTGTATTTTAATGATTAGAACCTAAGAGCCAGGCGTAGAGGCGTCTGTTAAGGGACATGTCTCTGCGAAGTAGTGTAAGTGAAGCTGCAGAGACCACTTTGGTGATGTCTTCGACACTCATTGCAATACAAGCCTCTGACAGGTCCTAAACCAACATCACACAGACTGACAATTAGCTGAGGAACAACAGGAAAGAAAGGCAGTGTTTGATGGACAACAGGAGAGAAGAGTGTATATGGAAGATTGCTTTTAAAACCCATATACAATATTTTCATTAGTGTACACAGTATATGCCATAAAGTGATCCCACAAAAACTTGGTTACATTTGACTGCTGATAACAGCAATGAAAGCCAATTCAGTATAACCTACAGTAACTTAATTATAAAGTAATTTCACGGATGTATTACGAAGAAGCCGGCTGACTTCCTGTCGGCTCCCTGAACACATGAATGCTATAAAATAAAACAATCATATGAATCTGCGATGTTAACAAACTGAATGGATAAAATTCTGACAAAAAGGATTTATTTCACGTGGTTTGTGGTGCTCAGAAAATATATTCACTATCTGATACTCCTTTTTCCAACAATTGTGTACGGGCGAATGCTTTTGGACCCAGAGTTGGGTAATTCCTGTTGTTTTTGTATTCAAATAAACTGAATCTAACATTTGTCAATTTGACCATAATTTCTGTTGATCAAGATAACATTTAACTGACCCAATTAATTGTTTGGCAGAAATTCCAGTTTTAACCTGATAATCTCAATTTAACTATTTGGAAGAAAAAGCAAAGCAGTTTGTGTGTGTACCCACCAGGCATGAAGCAAAGGGAAAAAAATAGAGCAGGATTTCAAGCATGTTCCTCTGCACCAGGACATTTGAATCTTGGAGGCAAAGACACACTGACTTCACCTGGAGATGATAGAAGCAAAAATCTTCAGACATAACAAAATATGGTGATAGAGCAGATCGTAGAACTAAACTGATACACGAGAAAACTAAGCTGAAATTAATCCACAATGAGAAAAAAATCTTTGCATCTGTAACACCTGTGAGCAGTAACACAACCATACGCACTCACCACTAGGCGGTGGTCATAGCCTAGCATGTGCGTTTGCTGGCGAAGGGGCACCATGCGGTCAAAGTGAGTCACGATAAAGACAGAGGCAGGCAGTCGCACCATGGGGCTGACGAGCATGCTGCCCCACAGAGCACCGTAGAATACCTGCTGACCCACCAGCAGTGACAACTTGACCAGCAAAGCATCAGTCCTGGACAAAGAGAGACAGAGAGAGGACAAAATGGAGAGAGCATAATGTCATACTAAATGATTAAATCCAATGATAAATTCATACATCTGAGTAGCAGACTGGTTACTCAGAATTAGCTATACTACTATACTAACTAAGTATAGTTTCCAAAGTTAAAAAAATTCTCTGACAAGCTTCCACTGTGCAAAACTTGGGAAAATGAGAACAAGGCTCTCTGCTGTACTGCAATTGCTGCCAAGGGGGCTTCTACATAGTACTGAAATAAAGGTCTGAATACTTTTGTACATGAGAGATTAGAAAAAATATATAATCATTTTTTTCACTTTGCCATTATGAGTTACTGAGTGTAGAATGATGGGCAAAAACTGTGTCCATCTAACATTAAATCAACAACACAAAAAGCAAAGCCACTGAAAGTTCTTCAACTGCTTTCACTTCTGTTCACTCTGGGGACACCACACTAGCTGAATGACCAAGCATCTCAATAACATTAATTCCTAGTGTGGATCACTAAGGTGTCTTTAATCATTTTTAGACAACAATAGAGCTCTACGACACAGAGGAATATACTTTTAGTGTTTGTCTGAGAAATGAAATGATGTCTTTCCTTCTCTTGACAAAATCAGTGTGTGCATTCTACCTGTCGTAAACCTCCAGTCCCTCCTCGAGGCCAGGCAGGAGTCCTGTTATGAAGGCCTGGAGACTGGGAAGCAAAGCCCTCTGCAGTGGCAGGTAGTAACGCTCGTACAGCATCAGCAGCACAGGCTTCACTGCCATGGCTGCATGGCTCAACAGTGGAAACAATCCTGAGCTAAAAACCAGACATACACACACATCAGATCACAAACAATGCACTCGTAATCAGGCCAGTGTTCTCCTTGAAGCTGTGACAGATGTAGGCCAGTTTCTCTACCTGTAAATGAACAGATCCTTGGCCAGCCATCTCGTTCCTATGATTTTGAAAATGACCTCGTATGTCTCCAGAGCTTTGAGGTGTACTCCGCTGGGCAGGGCCGGGTGTAGGCACTGAGCAAGACGTTTCCCTATGATCAGCCTCTTGGGCAGAAGTGAGTATTTGAGGTTGCTCTGCAGGGCCTGACAGAAAATAAGGATAAGCTAGATATGGCATATTTATCAAAGAAGTTAATACAGTGAGTGAGAATCTGGCAAAACTGTACAACAAGTGAACCCAAACAGACACATGGGAAGCAAAGAATTCTGTACAGTTTCATGTTTATCAGATTAACTTTTCTCTCCCTCACATTCTCTATGCACCTTAAGGGCTAATTTTTTGTTCATCAACACACACAGACACTCCAAAGTAAACATCTGCTCTGGAAGTCAAAAGAAAAGTGACATATTCAAGATAAATAGCCCAAGGACTTGAGCAATATGGTTGTATGATACAGAAAGTATCTCAATGATAAACAACTTCCTTATATCTACAGAGAACTGAAACATTCATGGCAGCTGAGAAACCAACACCTGCAAAGTACCAACACCATAAAAGAAGAGCTAAAAACTGTAAATGCTAAATCGGGTTAAATGCTACATTCACAGGGAACATATAGTGAGAAGTTCATTAGCAGCTACAGTGTTTGTATGGTATCTTGTCCTCTCTGTGCATCATACTGTACCTTATTGAGCTTTCCCAGGGAAGAAATAAGATCT
The DNA here is from genome assembly GCA_032362345.1 of Sandelia bainsii. Taxonomy (NCBI): domain Eukaryota; kingdom Metazoa; phylum Chordata; class Actinopteri; order Anabantiformes; family Anabantidae; genus Sandelia; species Sandelia bainsii. The sequence goes on from JAUMHL010000014.1 coordinate 10,328,751, forward strand.
GCCCACTCACTCGAAGACTCAAAGTTTCGCAGCGCTTTTTCAATGACTGCCGCATAGTTACGGTAGCGGTAGTCATTCTGCAGCTCCAGCTCCTCAGGATCCATGATATATCAGTCTGATCCCTGCATGTTCAGCACAATATGTCTAAAAAAAAAAAAGAGGGGCGATAAAGAAGTTTTGAGATAAAAAGGCAGGAAGTTAGTCAAACTCTCAAGAAGAATCAGTCTCTGTCTGCAACCTGCTAGATATGTCTCTGTCTCTGAGGTTTGTTCACGGCAAATAAAATTTGCCCATTAGCTCTGTTCGCTGACATTCACAGGCTCTGAGGTAAAGGAGACAAATGTGCTCATTCATGACTGGTCAGTGTTTGTCTGACTGACCTGTCTCTCGGTCAGGGAGGAGTCCTAACACAAACACAAACTGTGTGGCTCTGTAAGCACTTCCAGACAAAAACAAGTTCTGCACTGGGCACAAACATTCAGAGAGATACAGTTTGCTTCTATCTTGTGTAAACAATGAAATTTAAAGCTGCATTAAATGATCTTATAGCCTATATTAAGGCAACACTGACATATGATCACCATGTAAAGGTGTTATGGCAACGACGGCAGCACACAGCGGCATATTTACACATCTGGTAGACAAACAGTAACATTATCATTCGTTTGGAGTTACTGTATGACGTCCAATATTCACTCTTCTTGCAGGCAGGCTTTTGTGTTTTATGAGAGCTTTTCTGCTGAAAGAATATGCAGCTGGACATGACAGTGATGTGAAGAAAAAAAAGCTAACAGTACATTTCAGGACCATAAGAACCAAAATGAGTGAGCTACAAGATGCTAAAAAGACCTGTACAGACTCTAATGATAACTCTGTGGGTTCACTGCCGCAGTTAAACTTTCACATTAAATGTTGTAATTTGTTCCTTTGTTTATAAAACAATTTGAAGTAACGCAGCTTTGAAAGTGCAGAACAGAACTGAAATAAGGAAATTATATTTTTTAGGCTGCACAGGCAAAGAAACACATCAAAATTAGATACAAAAAACCCGACTTCTAAATATACTGCATGATCTAAAGAGAGTAACTTTCTTGATTTCATACACATGGCAAACGCAGTGGTGTGCGTTCATGCACTGTATTTGCATATAGCTAAGCAGAGATGGGCGGGGGAGCAGGAAGGCTGGATTAGAGGAGCACAGACATCTGGACTCCCTGCAGCTGAGCTCAGATGGGTTTTACTGTCGTGGGCAAGCCCAACAACACGTGCTGAGGATGGTGATAGTGCATTAATGCTGAAAAGCACAAGCGACTGACAGAAATATTTACTGGTCAGGGTCTCGAGTTCTTTGTATTTTGGCAGACCTGAAAATTAATCATGGAAAATCAAATAACTGATCAGTCCTTTGGGTCATTTTAAAAATACAATTAACCAACAGTTGATGGTTAAAGCTTTGAAAATGAGAGCATTTGCTTATTTACTCCCTCTCATATCTTTTAACACTGAATAATGTGGGTTCATTGTTGCTCAGTAAAAATAATCAATTTGAAGACAAAAGTTTAGGATCACTCAGTATATCTGAGGACAATCATTAGGTTAATCGTGAACAAAAATAACTGGTAATTGCTGCACCACATTGCCTAAAGCTGATATTCAGAACAATAATAAAGTAAAAAACGAATCCAGTTCTAGACCCATGGGAATGAGAGGGATTTGATTCTTGCTGTGAAAAACACTCGTAGGCAGCGATTGAGAACATTGAGGACATAACTTTTAAAATGAGAGGACAATTAAACTCTAAAGTGCTGAAGCGTGATGGACAGAGCATTTCTCTTCTAACTTACTGACAGATTATGGCACACGGTCAGAAAGAAAATCACATCAATGATTCTCGACTCCCTCCGTGAACCAGCTACACTGGAGCGTAACTCATTGGTCATAGGGCAGAAGCCAACATGCAGCCTACCCAATCCTGATAACAGATCAGTCAGTATTGGTATAATGTATCGGATTTGATAAAGGTCTCCTAAAATGTATTATTAATTAAGAAAGACATTTTACAGCTGAAAACTTAAATTGTCAGTGTGATGTAATGCAACAGTGATTCTAAATGATGTGCAATATACGATACCATTCCTTATAGGCTGAGAAGTATACATATGTACATACATATGTACATATATGTATACTTTAGTGTAAAGTGTAAATATGTGCTTGTTGGGAAAAACTAAATATTTTGGTGTCACTGCTGCCATATTTGATTAGTAAAATAAATCAACAATGATTCAAATATTTGTGTCACTATCAGGTTTGTTTAAAGAGATCTGTTTTCTTTGCTTACATGTACCCATATTTTAAGTATTTTAATTTTTGGGTAGTGTCACTTAAAAAAAAATGAGTGTCGATATAATCCAGTAAGTCCATTAAAACAAACTAATCGGGCATAAAACACTTCTTACCAATACAAGTCACATGTAGGACTTGTGACCTCAACATTGTAAAATCCTGGCTGGTAGATACACTTTGCAATGTGTGTCTACCCACTGTCACAGTCTTAATACTCATTTTATAGGTTAATTAAGAAAAACACAAATCTCATTCAAATGTTTCTACTTGGACATACCATATTTCTGTCTGCAAACCATGTGTTTGCAAAAATCAAGCAAATGTGGGTCGTAAAACAGCTTAATATCAAGTGACAGGTTGATAATCAAATAGTGAAGGCCAGGCAGAACTAAGTGCACATTCTTCACTTGCTCACTGTATGTCTCAGCAGAACAGCAAAGTGCGATAAAACCTGCGAGCTGCTGCTGGGCAAAGGAGTGTGTGCTTTCAGGGTGGACACACAGCAAGCCCCGCTCATGGACTGTCACCTGACCGACACCACCATTACCACATGTGTTTAGCTGTGGGATAACAGATAAGAAGACAGTGCTTACAACACAAACAGTTGCCAAATAATAAGCTGGCTGCAGCAGGTTTTGGCCTGTGCTGAAGCATCAGTGGTGCCTGCTTCTGATGAATATTATGTAACTGCACGACCGCAGACCGCAGACTGGGTGATCTTGTCAGTGGTTAAAACACAGCAAAAAAAATAAAAAAATAAAGCTATAAGATGATTACTTCACTTAGAGGAATATGCTTGCGAAACCGTGCTAGCTCATGCACATTGATGCAATACTACAGCTGAATTATGAGATATTAGAAAACGGTAGCCAGACAATAAAAAAACATAACCTCACACATATTTAAATGTCAAGGTTTCATTTTTACAGTGTCAGAGGAAATTAAAGAAGCAAATGAGCACATCACGTAATAAAGCAGGCTGCACTGTGGTTAACGAGATTAGCTAGCTATCAGGTGCATCAATCACTCACAAGAGAAATAAGACGAACCGGAACACACTCGTTTCAAAGCCACAGCCCGGTCCTCATGGTGCATCTTCCGCGTTAACCCAAAAAAGAAGACGCCGCAAACCTGTTATTTGTCCTGAAGATGCGTATGTGAGGGTCCAAACATCCCCGGAGTGCCAGGGGTGACAGTCGCAGCGGGGCGGGATCCTCAAACTCAGCTGATTCAGAGCCGAGCGCGTTCACTTCCTCGGTGAGGAGGGGTCGGGCGGAGACGCGTTAAAATGCAAACACAGCCTTTGTCTTCATGGTGTCGTTTGAAAAGTATTTACACAAAACACTTTCTCCCGATCTCACCCGAAGCGAAAAAAGAAACCAGTTTCTGTTTTCACAGCTTTAACGTGGGAATATAATTACTGCGCACTCACTGCCCTCCGGTTTTGGTACAGTCCAGGATGTGCCATGTTTACAAACCTCTCACCTCACTGACAGATATTCAGGGAGCTGCTCCGTGCAGCCTACAATATGATATTTACTGTAGATAAAGATGTTAGCCTCTCTGGGTTCTGCCATAAAATATAATTGCTCAACGTTCTCAGTTTTTCAAGTCTGTCTCAAAACAATAGTAAGCTGCACATGTGATATGCTTTTTATAACCTGCACTTCTGTCAATGCAGGCCTTTATTAAGAGATGCTTCCAAGAGCTTCCAGTGTAAGTGATGGGAGACAAAATCCACTTTCCAAACGTATTATATATTTTATTTTAATACAAAAAAGGTGCCATCCAAATTAGTCACAAAGTTGCTCCTTTAAGTACAAATTTGCTCTTTTGTTAGTTTCCTTCCACTGCAATTCAACTAATCAATGTCCATAGAAACACAAATTCAATTCAATTCAATTTAGTTTATTTATATAGCGTCAAATTACAGCAAAAGTCATCTCAAGGCACTTTACAGTGTAAAGTTTAAGACTGTATAGAATATATATAGAATATAACTATATACAGAATTATTTAGAAAACCCAACAACCCCTCTTGAGCAAGCAGTAGGTGACAGCAAAAGTCCCTTTAACAGAAGAAACATCCAGCAGAACCAGACTCAGGGTGGGGCGGCCATCTGCCTTGACTAGTTGGGGTGAGGAAAGACGAGAGAGAAAAGAACAGCAGGCAACAAACGAACAACAACAACAACATCAACAAGCATCAGATAAAACACTGGGTAGATTGGTTGAGCTAGTAACTGCACACTGGAAAGATTCAGCTCAGAGGCCGGGGATACCTGCACAAAGGTACAGAGAGAGGGAGACAGAGAGGAAGAAACACAACTAGGGGAGAGACAAGACACAAATTTACACAAAAACACGCTGATTGAAGATAAAACATCTTTGAGCAGTCTAGTCAGGATGAGGTCTAAGAGACATGCCTCACAAAGAAGACATTTTATACTAAAAAGACTAAACTCAGTGTGCTGAAGCCTCATATCAGCCTTAGATTCACATTTCAATACAGTGCTGCAAATAACAAGGACTGTAGATTTTGTCCTCTATCACGTCCACTGTAAGGGCTTTGGGAACAGATTCCTGACCATAAACAGGAATAATGTTTACAGCATTACAGCAAAACCTCCATTAGTATTCATATGAGCACCTGACTTTCATTTTAAAACAGAGATGAAAAACTATGAACCTATTCTTTAAGCTGTTATATTTATATAATGCAGTCTACAATAATTTTAGAATTTTAATAAGCAATATAAGCCATTTTCACAGCAGTCATGTTGATGTTTCTCATTCTGAAAAGGTGCATATTCAATAAATTATAGTGGCTCATTGATTGCTGGATTTTAGGGCTGATACTAATATCATTACTGAAATTTCAGGGTTTAAAGAATATGTGATTTCTTTACATCCTTTATTAAATATAATATCCTGTGGTGCTAATTTTGACTGTTTCATACACTGTTGGACGTTTTAACCTAGAACAATGTAAAAAGCTTAGATTAAAAGCTTTCGATTTGAATTTTGAGACATTCAGAATGAACAAAAAGCTGCATTTTCTGGGGGCTTCCCCTACCAAACAAGGTATTTATAGTTTGTAGTAGTATCATGTTTTTTCATGATTTCTCATTTTCTCTGTTTCCCTCATCAAGACACCACCTTGTGGAAAAAGTGGGTTATAGCACTACACTGGAAGTTCTAAATAAGGTTGTTTTCTGATAATACTGCTTTTGTAACACATATTCTGTTTGTAATTGTGATACTATGATTTAGGTAAATATAAGTTAAATTATGTTTCCATGACAGAATATCACAGCATCTTTAAAGCCATTCCCTTCCAGACCTCCATCCATCCATCATCTTAACTGCTTTTCCTAGAGCTTCAGGGGTGCTGGAACAACCCGAGCTGTTATTGATCAAGAGGCAGGGTACACTCCAGACAGGTTGGCACTCTATCACAGGGCCCTTCAGACCTAGGAAGATTTTTTTTATGTTGTTGTAGTAGTCCACAACAGACAGTAAATGCAAGTTTATGTCTGTAGATGGAGCTCATGCATCTGCAAACATTTTGAACCTGTTTGTCCTGTAACTGACAAAACTCACATAATGCAGGCAGTGACAGTGCCTTACGGTTTCCGAGTTGAGCATAGAGCAGTACCAGATGTGCAAGTGCTCAAACAAAATAAATGACAATCTTACAGAGTGAGATTAGATGATGATATCTGGTGCAGTCAATGAGAAAATGTGAAGAAACCAAAAAAGGTATGCACTCCAGTAATGCATTTGAGTATTTTATATTATTTTTGTAAAATAAAGAGTTCAAAGGCTCCCTGGAGATCACACTTCAGCATTTCCTCTGGTTCTTTCCACACAAGACATGTTCTAATTGTGGTTATTCATTTAAGAAAATAGAATTTCAAAAATAGACAGGGTGTTGGGGAAATTTGGCACAACAAAATGGTTCAAGTTGCAACAGCTCTGCAAATACTTTGACACAGTGAACACATTTGTGTTTTATACCAAAAAGCTACTTCAGAAACATTAAGCTGGGCTAAATATTGGTCTCCAAGAGTCTAAGAGAAACTGAATTCACTGACTGCACAATTTCAAACTTCTAGTAGTGTTTGTACAACACATGCAGCTATAAAACTACAAATATTTGACATACTTCTCTTGTGACAGTTTATTCAAAACGTTTCTACAGTGAGTCAGGACAGAAGTCAAACAGAGTCCTTTAGTTGTCACTTTACACCACCACCTTGTCTTCCTCTTCTGAATGTTCTGTGTAAGGACAGGTAACGTGGTTAATAGTAAACTGTATTTGTGACTTGAGTTTGCCCGCAAAGTTATTTTAACTTTTTAAAGTTTTTTTCCCCACCATATTTACTAGTGCTTGACCATTTAAGAAAGGTTGAGCACTGTGCTAAACGGAAAAAAACATTGTTATACTCACCCAGTCCTATAGATAATGAATTTAATTTCCTAAACCTAATCAGGGTGTAGGGTGACAGGCCAGTTAGTTTGACTTTATCAATTGAATCTTCACTCCCTAACAAGAGAGAATCTTTTTATAGCCTCTGTGACATGATACAGTATTTACAGGTGGAAAGTAGGTCTATTTCTAAAAATAGAAATGCTTTATATAGGCAGAGTGAGAAAACCCTGTCTCGGAAAGTATTTGCCCACTGTTCTAAAGCGGGGAACTGATAAACCTGTGTCGGATTAACCTGTTTAGGGCTAGGATAACAAAATGACTTATGCTTTTCATGCTGCGTCCTGCTTGTCTGCTATTTAGGACAATCTCATAAAAACTACTTTCTGTGAAATACAGAAACAAAGTCATAAATGTTATCCAGTCTTAACAAATCTAGATTATAAATACCAATTTTAGTAAAACATTTGGAATTACTTTTATTTTCTACAACTGTTTTGGATGTGGTCTGTTGGCACAGACCGACATAATTATTGAACACATTGTGCAATTGCAAGAAAAACTTTAAAAAACCCCTGCACTTATCAAATAGAAGTGACATTTTACTGGCTAAATATACAAACACATAACACGGAATTTGCTTCCAGTCATTGGTAGCTCTCAAGGACAGTGCAGAATATGTTCTACAGTAAAGAAGATACAGACAATAAAACAATGACAACAACAGACAATATAGGAATGACATAAAGAAAACAAAATGCAAGATGCACGTGTGTGTGGAAGCCCCAATAGAATTCCTTGTGTAATTAAGATGCACTGTGCATGCATAGTCTAATACAGCTCGTTGTATTGGGGCATTGTGGTTCAGTATTAGTATATCCAACATGTACAATATGAGTAGCAGAAATGTATCAATAGCACGTGGACAGCTGTGTGACAGCCTGTGGAATGAACCTTTCTGGTCTCTGGCAGTTTTGACATACAGAGCTCTGTAGCACCTGGCAGAGAGGAGAAGTTGGAAGAGGTTGTGTCCAGGCTGACAGGGGGTCTGTGGTGATTTTCCTTGCCCATTTCCTGGCTCTTGAGGTGTACAAAGCGTCTTTTGAAATTCTGAAATCATCTGTTGCCTCCACAATCAGAGCAATCTTGCAGATGCAGTAGAATGGAATTTTGGCAAGAGGTAGTACTAGAGCAACAGGAAAAATTTAGATGGCCAAAATTCTGTGAACATTTTTATCCTTGCGCAAAACATTCCCCAAATTTTTGGCATTCTCTAAAAGATTTTCATTGTCACACAGATGAAAAACATTTGTGTTGGACTGTGCAGCCGTTGTATGTTATGTGTGTTGTATGAAGCCTCCAAGTATTCTATAGAAATGTGATCGTTTCTATATTACTATTTGCATGAGATCTGATACCATATCTTCAACAAGCTCTTTCCTAGTTTGGAAAATTCAGGGTTATATAACAACCCTATACCTATATCTCTCTCTCTATATATTATATATATGTGTGGCACTTAACAATTAACAATTATATAGCAATTCCCTGTGAGACCTGTTAGCCTGGTTTACCAAGGTTAGTGTTTGCCAAGTCTACTGTAACTCAGTAATAGCCTGGTTATGACTAATGTGCTACATGATACAAAGTGGGAGCTGTAGTCATGTGAGTGTACTGCATACATGAATGATGTACAAGAGGACACTAGTGTTTCTAGCTGGACAAGAGGGAGGGGTAAACAGTGGATTTATTGTTATCTTGTGAGGGGGTAGTCTTCTCATGTTTGTTTGTCTGTTAGAGAAATATCTCAAAAACTAAACCACTTTCAATGATATCTGGCAGAATGTTATACCTTTATTCAACAAAGAACTAACTCATTACTGGCAGTTGATTCTGTTTACCTTCAAGTCATTGAATTCTGGAAAAAGCACTGGCTGCGTGACATAAACTGCTATAATTCTTGTACTGTGTGCAAATGTACGTCATCTACAAATTCGTTATCCTGTAAAATTCTGTGCCATTCTGCCTGTAGGTAGCTCTACAGCAACATGTTAATTTTAAACAGCTATACAGTATCGTTGTGGTCATTAAACTACTCCACTTCAAATCTGACACACCAAAATGTAGGTATTTTCTACAAACAAACTGTCCATCACTGTATTTGTATAAACATCTGTATCGAGATGATAATACTTTACTAACATTTCTTAAACTGAAATATAGGACTGCACAACTTTTGGAGAAGTACACACTCCAAATTAAATGAGGAGAAACCTATTTAAATCACACTGAATGCACAATTAGTGCATATGCACAGGAGAACTGTGACATGAATTCCTTACAGGCATCTAAGATATAGAATTGATGATAATGGGATTTACATTAGGTCAAAAATCTAATCAGTTCATCTTTTACCCCAAATGATAATTTGTGTCAGATGTGAAGAATTTTCCTCAAGATGTTCCTGAGATATCACATTCACAACAAAAATTAAACATGAAGTCAGTGTGACCTTCACCCTTGGCCACCAAAATCTTATCAGTTAATCGTTGAACAAGTTGACAGTGCAGTTGTGCCAAATTTGAAGGAATTCCCTTGAATCGTTCCTTAGAAATTGCATTCACAAGAACTAGGTGAAATTGTGGCCGTAAGTGATCGCACTGCTGTGCATCGTGGGTGTGAGCCACGTCCTGAGGGGCCCTCTGCACAGATAAGGTTGTAAACTCACTTGCCTTTAAACATTTAACAGGGAGCCCTGCTCTAGGGCTCACTGTGATATATGGACATTTCACCTTACAGTGAAAGTGAAGACTGTTCCTACATGGGTGAGACACCAAACTTCACCTTTCTGGTTTTGTGTGTTGTTGCGCTGCTAACTGCAGTCAGCTCCTTTTGATTGATTGGAAATCACAGTCTGGATATGTCAGACTTAGATCCATGTTTGAACATTGGTTCTGGTGTTGAAGAGGAATCAAACAGAAATTAATCCTCTATGGTGTGGATAAGATCTGTATATGGAAATATTAAATGTTTGAGCAGAAACCAGTTTTGTTGGAAGACAACCATGCAACTGCTGTCAGTTGGGTTTTGACAAGCAGTCAAAATATCCTGTTTAATTTACTGTATTACTTATTACAATTTAATTAAAAATAACATTTGCTGGTCCTTCTAGAAAAGATAAAATTAAATAAGACAGTCAGGAGGGGCAGCACAATATGGAACCAAGGGCAGGATAAAACCAAGCCCACTACAAAAGAAACACAGCACTCACCCAATCTATGCCAACAACCCAGTCAAGACCAAACAGCACTCCACTACACACCAAACAATCCTGCCCCTGTACACCACTTACTGGCAATATGAAACCCTAGACATAGAAGGAACAACAGTGGTTATTTAAATAAAGGAAAAAGATTAACAAAAAAACAAAAACAACAAAAATTCTCTATACTATTTATACTATACTATTAAACCCTACTGGATAATAATCAGCCATTGACAGAAATAAAGAAAAGAAACAACTAGATTTACAACACCATACAAATAAATAAATGCATCAATGCCACATGCTTTAAGTTACACATTTCTCAACATCAGAAATTCAAGTCCACACAAAGCAGGCAGTCATAAGTTTGCACTATCCAAACAATAAAACATAAATCAATCAGTACTTCATTTAAGAAAACTTTACCACAATTAATAACATACCTCAACACCCTGAAAATACTTTCAGTCCCATAATTCAGCTACCATGAACAGCTTCCTTACTGCACTGCAAATTGTGTCAAATGGAATTGAAAACACATTAACCCTCAAAACTACCACTTGAAAAAGACACAAGTTACCACATATATTTGGGAACTCTACTGAACCAGCTTCTCTGAATTTCAGTAAATCTGTGTGTTCATCTTACTAGCACATGGCAAAGAGGTCTACTACACCTCATCTGGGGCCTTTTGTTACTAACTACTCACCTCCCACTAAAACTAACTCACCTGATTTCCACTCTCCATTGATCTACTGGATCCTGTTTAGACCTGGTGTTAAGATGTGACTTTGGTGACTGGATCACAAGTGGACAGCGCTAAATACAAGTGTAAACAGCCACCAAGACGAATTGTGATCTGATCACTCGAACCACTTTCCGAGGTAGTCTGGGACGCATTTGACCACATCTCAGTTGTAGAGTACAAACTAATGCAACCTCAATACCAGTGAAACTGACCTGCATGCCTAATTTTCATTTGGGCAGAAGAAGACCAAAGGAGACTGCAAGATGCATCTTAATACCAGGTGTAAATAGGACCCTGAATTCTTAAGTCCAACACACAACAAATGATTACAAGCCTCTTGGGTTAGCAAATACATGATATGGTCTAGATGACGCATAGAGGATCAAATTAATTGGAGGGCTTCCGTTGTCAAGTAAACCTCACACACACACAACCACAAAAAGGTGCTCCAATGATGGATTACACACTCTGCCAGACATCAATTAAAAGGCTGTGTTACATTTGCATTAACACATACGGTAACTAATTTAAACTATCCATGAAGGAATGAAGCGGGCTGCACGGTGGAGTAGTAGTTAGCACTGTCACTTCACAGCAAGAAGGACACGGGTTCAAAAAGACGGGTTGGCCAGGTGCATTTCTGAGTGGATGTTCTCCCTGTCTGTGGGGGTTCTCTACAGGTACTCCGGCCTCCTCCCACAGTTCAAAGACATGCATGTTAGGTTAATTGGTGGCTCTAAATTCCCCATAGGTGTGAATGTTTGTCTGTCTCTATATGTGATAGAAAGGCGACTTGACCAGGGTGTACCCCGCCTCTCGCATGGTGCCAGCTGGGATAGGCTCCAGCACCCCACGGTGGTTAGGGAAATGGATGGATGAAGCACATGGAAACACACATTTTTTGTCTCAGTGCTCAGTGTCTACATCCTTTTCATATTTATTCTCAAATGAAAGTAGAGCTGCTTTAAACACATAATATAACCTATATAGCAGAGGTACATTTGATATCAGCCCACATCTTTTATTACTTCATGTCGGCTTCTATACAGTCTTGTGAACATATTCATCACCAGTCCTATGACTGGGACTATGAGGTAAATCATAGCCAAATAAGACATGATGCTGAAAATGCTCTTCGGGGATGAAGCCACACAACCAATAACTCGCTGCATAATGCTTAACAGTTCAGCGTGGATGTAGTTTTTAGAGTGAGCGGCTGGGGTTACTCTCCACGATCAGCAACGCCTTAACGTTAACATGATGTGAGTCCGCTGCATAAAATATGCATAGGCATAACAATACCAGTTCATCTTAAGGCACCATGATCTATACTCGTGTAAAAATGTAATCACATGAGCTTTCCAAACAAAAATAAGAGATAAATCCAAAGCTAAACGGGGAAAATGACAACTATTATGACTTCGAGCTCAGCTAATTTCTGCCATGCGCCGCTGTCGCGTACATACGCAACATAGACACGCGGGGCTTACTGGGTAGTGTAGTTTATTATGACGTGGAAATTTCCAATATATCCGTTTCGAGTAGTGAGTGGAAATTTACTCCCCTCCCCTGTAATATGCAAAGCTGTGTCTGCCTTGCAGGATGTTTTGTTGGAAGTCAACCATGCAACTGCTGACAGTTAGGGCATGACTATTATTATGACAAATATGTTTATTTGTATTGCTGTGTTGTTGATAGGCCTATGTATCATTATATTATTACCATTATTGCTATTATGATTATGATTATTTTTATTAATAGTATTATTATTATTAGTAGTAATAGTACTAGTGGTTATAATACACACTCACAAACACACACTCATACACATTTAGATTAAATGGACATTGACAACAACACCTCATATGCAGAATGATTTTGGAGATTTGCATTGTCTCCCATATTTTATACAATAATATTATTAACATGTTTTAAAAGAGTAAACATAATATGGCTTAATCCCAAGAAACCCAAACCCCACACAATCCAGGCACAACAGCTTCTATATATCACATGGTGGTCGCAGGCTACGAGCGGTGGGTTTCCTCCAGTTGCTCTAGACTGACAAACACTTCCTCTTGATTACCAGCCAGGGTGTACCCCAGTGAATAACTTCACCTAAGCCAGATCACTTGCAAAACAAAAGCATCCTTGGATTCCATTCCAGTGATGCATCATAAAAAACACAGCACTAAAGAATTCAAGATAAGAAACTTTTGAAGACCCAGTGAACAATGACTGGTGCATTCTAAATTGTTCCAAGTCTCAACCTAAAATCTGATTACAAATGAAACTTCTACTACTTTCTATGCTTTGCAGCAGCATAGAGACATTACAGTTGTGCTATTTCTGGTTGATTTACTACCTAATTTGTGGATAGTGTTAATAACATGTTCTACCATTGCCTCAACTAAATATATTTTCTCTACAATTATCTACAGATATCTATATACAAATGTCATTTCCAGTTTCAATGTAGTATTACAATGTATAGAAGAGTTGTCATTGCTTCACTTCCATCATTTAGACACAATGTGTAGGTGCAGTTAATTCATTTAAAGTTACACGAGACAATAAAAAAATAATGTGCAATACAAAAACAAATGTTTTGACTCTTAGTTGTTGTCTTAGATGTAATTTACTTAAAACACAGGCGTCCTCCTTGTTTTTTATTCAGGATATATAAACATAAACGCCAAAATAAGATAATTAGCTGTAGCAGTTTTTAATAGCCGTTTTGCACCCAAACGCGTCACGGGTCTGCTACACGTGTGGGGCGTGGAGTTAAACTGGTGCCTATAAGGAGAAGAAGCAGCATTGTTTGACGGGCATCACGGCTCAAATGAAACGGAAGATGCGGAGAAGATACGAGTCTGCCAACGTCCTCTCGACATATTGACGAGAAGCACTGCGTGGTTCGAGGCAGCATCGACCCTGTGGGGACGGCTCTTCAGGAGGGAGCCACTTTTTCCTCATACACATGCGCGTTGTCGTAACAAGGTAGCCTACTTGTTTAGTGTCCATGCGTGTGTTAACATTGTAGCCTGTGTGAGGCGATTGCCTGACCTGTCGAGTGACTTTTTTTAATCTTTTAAATAACATATGTGGTCAGCGTTAAGCCCACGAACCTGTGTTTTCGGTAACAGTGAACATACCACTGATTTCCTCTGTACGATGTCTCAGCTGAGTGTGATTAAGCTATATTTCAAAGCTGACGTAGGTCAAGAAGAAATACTCCAAACACCTGAGCAACATCATCTGCCATTATCTAGTCTAATAGTGCAAAATTGTCATGTGTGAATCCCACTATGCATTTCAGGTAGCTATAACAGATAATAGCAGCTTCTTAAGCGCAGCCTTTGCAGCCGGAAGAATGAATGAATGTTCTAGAAATGTCCTACGGTGTGATCTGTACATCTGTGCACTGTGATATGCCAGGTCGTTGACTGGTGTCGCTTCTCTTTTGGAGTCAGAAAGGCAGCGTCAGGCTGTCCTCCGCATCTGGGCATTAGTTAAAGCACCCTTGTTTTGAACTCCAGCTATCCACCATGACGCTGCTCCATCATGTCTCAGGTGATTTCACCCGCTGCCTCACCTTCAGCCTGAATTTGTCATTAGTATAACAGGAAACAAAGGTGGAGCCGTTACAGGCTAAGTGGACATGGGCAAGAGCGTACCATTTACCTGAAATTCTTCTGTACAGTAGAAAGCAATTTGGTCAACATAGGCTTGGCTTTAAGTGTGTTTTGAAGTTGTATGTACTTTGCCCTACCTCAAGATCTAGTTAATTGACTTTTGTGCATCTTTTGTGCATGTCAAGGCTGGTTTGTCTGTTCTCTTACTGTATCTGTCTTGACTTTTGAATACCTGGCACAGATTCTCAAATTTCAGGAGCCAAAAGAAACAACTTCATTAGTAGATTTAGTTGCAGAAAGGGGAAAAATAAAACAATAAAATTAACCTGTTCTTTTGTTTTAACCCAGTTATATGAATCAGTCTTTGCTAAAGTTAGTGTCCCTGTGGCACTGACAGGATCATATTTTTATTGTTTTGGCAGTTGGCTCATTGAGAGCTCCGTAAGTAGGTCCTGGGATACTGGGATGTTGGTAATGATGTTCGAATCCTGCATTATATAAGTTAAATGAAAAAATATTAATCTATTGAATGACGTTGTCGTATTTCACTTCTAGTCAATGGTTTAGTAATGTCAGTGTAATAGAATCAGTGGCCCAATTGTGTGGTAATTAAAAAAATATTAAATAAATAAAAAACATTTTAAAATTTTAAAATGTTCTTTTGTCTTGTGCATCCATCTGCTCTTTATTTATTCATGGATAAAACCAGAAAATGGAATGGCACAATTTTGTGCCAGAGCAGAACGTCTGTCTTTAACTTTTGCAAAATTTGAAAGATGATGTAAGTCAGGCCATGTATTAGGTAAAGAATGGCTACCTGTTTTTTATTTCAACTTTACTCTTGATTTCTTACATAATGTTATTAAGCTTTCTACTGAAGTTTTAACAGTAGCATCGCTTGAGTCCTTTGTGTTAAAAGATTTTGGGGGGAAAGTCACAGGCAGAACTGTAAATTTAATGCAGTGGCAAAATCAAATTAATTAAATGTTTATTACTGTAAATTCCATGTGATTTATGGAGTAACGGGACATAATTTACCATGTCTTTTATTAGTGTGTTTGATAATGTTACGTTATCGAGCGTGATAAGATGTTTGAGTCCAGTGATTTGAATACCCCATGTTGCGTATGTTTCTGTGCTGTTTTCAGACATGCTTTTGTAAACTTTTGTGTAATTTTTTCAGCCAAATCTCTAATGAGGTGTTTTTCTTTGTCTTTGCTGTCTTGCAGGAATGTTATTTCTAGGCTTTTCTTGACCAAAGGCCTTCAACATCCTCCTGTAAATCTAGAACGACCTCAGTGCTGGTGGATAACCCCCTCCGAAGCACAACTAGTGAATTTGACCTGATAGTGGATACTACAGCTTCCCTCCAGACAGCAAACCAAAGCAGAGCATTTTCATTGCTTCATATTTATTCATTAAATCCATAACTTTGACTGTTTAAAACCCCTTTTGTGGAAGGATTCATATAAGCTGCGAGTTTGTTTGTTTTATCAACAGAGACTTTTATTAAGTAATCTGTGAAAATGGGTCCTGGAATGGAAGCAGTGGACATATCTGTTGTAGCACTATATTTTGTCCTGGTGCTAGTCATCGGGTTTTTGGCCATGTGGAAAGCCAATCGAAGCACTGTGAGTGGCTACTTCCTGGCTGGACGCTCCATGAATTGTATAGTGATAGGCGCATCACTCTTTGTCAGCAACATTGGCAGTGAACACTTCATAGGCCTGGCTGGGTCAGGAGCAGCAAGTGGCTTTGCTGTTGGAGCGTGGGAATTTAATGCTCTTCTGCTCATGCAGTTGCTTGGCTGGGTGTTTGTCCCTGTGTATATCCACTCGGGAGTCTACACTATGCCCGAGTACCTCTCGAAACGCTACGGCGGCAACAGGCTAAAGGTTTACTTTGCTTTCTTGTCTGTGTTGCTTTACATTCTTACCAAGCTGTCTGTGGACTTGTATGCTGGAGCACTTTTTATTCAGGAGTCCCTTGGGTGGAACCTTTATGTGTCTATTGTTCTGCTCATCAGTATGACTGCACTGTTAACTGTCACTGGTGGACTGGTGGCAGTACTGTACACGGATGCACTTCAGGCAGTGTTGATGATTGGTGGAGCCCTGACCCTAACAGTCATCAGCCTAATCAAAGTTGGTGGGCTAGAGGGTGTCAGAACTAAGTACATGCAGGCAGTTCCCAATGTTTCTGCTATAGTGGCTACTGGAAATTTCACCTATTCACCTTCCTGTCGCATTGAGCCTAAACCAAATGCTTTACGCATGCTTCGAGGTCCTCTGGATGAAGACATCCCTTGGCCAGGCTTTATTCTTGGTCAGACCCCTGCATCTATTTGGTACTGGTGTGCAGACCAAGTCATTGTTCAGCGAGTACTAGCAGCAAAGAACATTGCCCACGCCAAGTGCTCAACACTCATGGCTGGATGTCTCAAGATCCTGCCCATGTTTGTAATAGTCATTCCAGGAATGATCTCCCGCATCTTGTTTGTGGATGAGATCGCTTGCATTGGACCTGAGCACTGCATGTCTGTGTGTGGTTCTCAGGCTGGCTGCTCAAACATTGCCTACCCACGCCTGGTCATGGCAGTGATGCCTGTTGGACTCAGAGGTCTGATGATGGCTGTTATGATTGCTGCCCTGATGAGTGATCTTGACTCGATCTTCAACAGTGCCAGCACTATCTTCACCCTGGACATCTACAAAACTGTTCGTAGGATGGCATCGCAGCAAGAGCTGCTGATTGTGGGCCGCATATTTGTTTTGCTCATGGTGGTGATCAGCATTGCCTGGGTCCCTGTTATTATTGAAATGCAAGGTGGACAGACATACCTCTACATCCAGGAAGTTGCTGGGTACCTCACTCCACCAATTGCTGCCCTCTTCCTGCTAGGTGTGTTCTGGAAAAGGTGTAATGAGAAAGGTGCATTTTGGGGAGGCATGACCGGTTTCACACTAGGTACCCTACGACTGATCTTTGCTTTTATCTATCGCCAGCCTCGCTGTGATCAGCCAGATGATAGGCCTGGCTTCATTCTTCATGTTCACTACATGTATTTTGCTGCTGGACTTTTTTGGATTTCAGGACTGGTGGCAGTGCTGGTCAGTCTCTGTACTTCTCCTCCAGAGGAGGAGCTAGTTCGTACCACTACAATCTGGGGGCTCCGCAACATTGAAACAATTCCCACAAAAGACAGAGACGAAATGTACAACCTGACTGACAAGAGCCATTGTAATGGCAACAGAAGCCTCCATAAAGAAATGCCCCAGGATGTCAGAAAGGACAGGTGTTTGGATGGGGCAGATGTCAAACTCTTGGTTCCCTCCACTGACCATGACCCAACAACCCCTAGTACCGAAACATCCCCTGCCAGCACCCCTGCAGAGCGATTTGGTAATGGAAAGCTGGAGATAATTGGGGCAGAAGAAAGCTGCCATGGGAATGGGGAGAGGAGCAGGTGCATGTGTTTATTGGACTGGTTTTGTGGGTATAAGGAGGGAGAACGGAGCGCTCAGCAAAAAGTGGTACAGGACGATGCACAAGTCATTGCAGAGATGTTGTATGAGCCACCTAGAGTTAAACTTCTCCTTAACTTGGGCTTGCTATGCATCTGCTCTGTGGGTATCTTCATGTTTGTTTATTTCTCACTGTAGTTGAAACCAGCACTGAACTAATGGGGTCTGATGTGGGGACTTAGATGAAGGTGGACAGATCACAGAAGTACCACAGATTTGTGAAGCTCCGTCTGTAATATTTACAGTTGTTTAGCTCTCTAACAGGGCTCATTCTAATCATTTTTAAATGATTAAAGCTTCTATACATGAAAACTGCACTCCTTTATGATGACTATGAAACCTATTTGGCACTGTTGTGTGTCCATTTTGTACAGCACTTGTTAAACCTGCATCAAGAATATCTACTTGGATTTTTAGAATTGTAGTACTCTAAGTGAATTAATATTTGCCTTATTTGACATATGCACTTTTCTTTCTCTTTTGTTTGGTGAAAAACAAATGTTTCTACTCTTGTTGACTGTGACTGCAGACTGCTGGTGTAGGATATATCTGGAGTAACTCTTAGAGCAGTTTTGTAGTTTCTGCTGCTAAACATCATGATTAAGACCCTATTTATATCAGAACTTCAACTATGTGAGTATTTAATTTTATTTTGCCCTAGACAGTTGTTACAACATTGTTAGCAGATTGCTAACAATAATACTGTCCAAAGTTTTTGCTTGGGAGTGTGTGATATCCACACCTCTGTTTTTACAAGATGAACATCATGAAGTTTAGAAAACAAGATTTAATAAATGCTAAGAAGCATTGTTTCTCTGCTGGTGTTTCATATGACTAATATGTTTATGGTCATTATAATTACTGATTTGATTTTTGTCTACTGGAGTTTTTGCACCAACAATTATTTTTTTCATGCTTCCAGTTAAAACATGGTATGTTTGGCATGTTTTGCAGCACCGAAAATGGATAGAAGCACAAGATTATAAACTGCTTTCCCTTTTAAGGTTATTTTTTTTCATTGTAAGAAAAGAAATGTTTATATTATACGGTACATTTTGATGGGATGTTTAATGTGTTGTCACTGATCTGTACTTGTACTTGTACTGATCTGTATTTTTAGATACTGTATATTCTTCTTGTGTTTTTGTGTGGCTGTATTCTGTGTTAAATTTTAAAACCAGCATACAGCTTTTTATGCACTGCTACTATATCATAACAAAATGTTACAAGTTCACATGCTCATGATTCTTTATCAATTGTCATTTTGTGCATATCTCATCTTATGCTTTATATAATTGAAAAGGTGTTTTGAGTCTATTGCATTATATTAACATTGTGTAAAATATAACTCAGGGCTCTTTGGATCACCTGCAATATACATTTCTTCTATAGTAGGCTGTTTATCTACTGTGTGTCATTTAGTGCACTACACGTAATCTTGTTGGAAGTGCATCTTTTATCAACCTTCTACCAACTGTGTCTTAGTGTGCAATGCCGAAGTTAAACAATTAACAAAAAATAGACAAAGAAAACAACTAAAATAACTCAGTTTTACCTCCTGAAAACATTGTGTAGTGAATACCACATTTGTTTATGACCTTGTGATAAATCAGCATTGCCATGTAGTACATATTCAGTTAGCTGCATATCAGCAGAGGGTGACGATGCAAAGCAGAAATTACATTTTAAAGACATTTGTTGCAGGATTAGCACAACATTGGATTAGCTTACTCGAGACATTATCAAGGGTAATTCAACCAGGTACCTGAAGTTTTCGATTATTTTCAACACTTTGATGTGTCCAGGCATTGACATGAACCTGAATAAAAACGGTAATAAAGAAAACATCCTATGTTTATATTGTATTTATAAAGTTTGGGAATAATGTTCAATGTCATAATGTGATAGGCCAATAAATATCAATGTCAGGCATAAATGAGGCATAACATATGGAGTATTGAGAAGTGATGATTGCTTTATGGGAAAGAGCTTTAAATGTTTTCTTTCTTTATGAAAGAATATATACATTATTTTTTATGGATTTTATTTTTAGAGACTGGAAATAAAGTTTCTGTGGACACAAAAACACGTCTGTAGTCATTCTTTATGTTGTGACAGAGCAAAAGCAGCAAATATACTTTCTTTCCAAACTGGTTAACATTAAGTATTGATTTACAGTAAAGGGCAGTTGTGATGTATTTTGGATTTCTTGTAAGGTCAGATGATTTGTTGACTTGTGGTGTACTAAGAAACATTCTTTATTGATCATGTGATTATTGGCAGGAGCCAAGTTGTAAGGAATCTAAGCATCTGTTTTAGGGAAATTGCTGAATAATTCAGACCAGATATGTTGCGGACTCACTCAACTTTGCAAATTATCTCGTGGTTATGTTGTTATTGACACTCATTTGCAACTTCTGAATGAATTCATTGTTTATTGGTTATATTATGCAGCTTGTTCTCATATTTGATGATTGAGATGTTGTTTTCAAAGCACTGGATGTCTGCAGGAATTCATACTGGGTTTGTATAGTAACAAAATGACCTTCCTGTTAAGTGTTTTCTATAAATGACTGTGCTTTCTGTTATTGTTGACCAGGATTACATAAACTCAAGCAAGGCCATAATAATCTGCTCAGAGCCAGAAGAGGATTGGGTGCTTCCATGCTTTTTTTTACACAAGATTTCAACAATTAAAAAGCTAGGATCAGTTGTTTCCACTTTAACTCCATACATTCATTTATCCTCTGTGTGCCAAAAGTCACAGCTCTGTGGCTTTCCATAACTAAGAATAGATAATAAGTTACTTCGTGAAATACACTGTCAACATGTCATACATGTTATGTATCACTGAAGCCAGCATGCAAAAAGCAAAACTAAGCAGTATCATAATAATATATGGTTAAGTAATATGTTGACTAATACACTGTGTTTTTGGAGGGTGACACAATCAGCATTGTTGAATTAATCTCCTTTAGTCAATGTGATATTTAAAGGCCATGATCTGTATATCTATTTAGACAGTGACTCACATCAGTGATGTCCTATGACTCTCCATAGCAACAAGTAAAAATGTAGCATCCACACTCTAAAGGGGAGTGTGTGGGTAGCAGATGGGAATACACTGTGAAAATGATCTACCTTTCTTGACAGGCTTTTGTCAGGTGCCTTGACCAAGGCATGTAAATAAATAATTCCGTTAGTAGTTCACTAAATGGAAACATTTATTTTACCATCTCCTGAAAACCTGACCTTCAGTTCCTTGCTTGATCCAAGGTGGACCACACTGGCACTTTCTTGTGCTACTGTTATGTTGACCTGTGCAAGGAGGTGTGATTAATATTTGTGCATCATTTATTAAACCACAAGTGTGAATGACTGAATGTTTCAACATGTGACCATAATTCACCTTTGCTTGAGCACTGCGCCCCATCACACCCCTCAGGCAAATGTCAAATAAATGAGTAATTAAAGATGAAATATCTTACAGTATTGTTACTGAACTGATTAAACAGAAGTTTGGTTTTTGCTACTGGTGTATTTGAGTACTATGTGTTTGTATATAATAAAACATATTCTGTGATTTTTTTTTATTATATATTTTTAGGTAGAAGTTGAGTAAAAATAGACATGTTGACATGTATTTAAATTATTATAGAACAGAATGCAAGATCCACACAATTCAGTACTCTTTTTGTAAAATTTTATAATGTCTGCCTTTGGTTTTATGGCAGATTTGATCATGCTGGGCACGCATGTTACCAGTCTTGCACAAATCTATGGAGAAACGTTCTTCCATTCTTCACAGATGATTCTTGTCAGCTGCTTGGGGCAACAAAGGCACAGCCTTCCACTTAAAGTACTCCACAATGTCCACAGGTGTGCTCACTTTTGTTGCATTGAGATATTTTCAGTGTTGTCTATCCAATCTATTTGTTTACTGGTTAAGCATAAGATTAAATATCTTACATTTTAACTTAACATAATTTAATTACTATAAAATTATCATTTAAATCATAAAACATTTTAGTGAAAATACACGGGGGTGTACTCAGTTTTATTGCACTGTATACTGTAATTATCAAGTAGCTTAATATTGCTATGCTCATTAAAGTACAACTACTTCAAAAGTATGGATAAAATGTTCTGAACATTAATTAGATAAAACAAAATATGAAGTATTGTCAGAAAAGTAAAGGCCAATGTCTTGCTCCCAAGAGTCGTAAACATCTTAATTTAATGGAATAAATGCAAGCACCAAATTGATTAAATTAGTATTGGGTGTTTTGGGAAAGCCGGACATTTGAGACTCTATATCAAAGAAAGTCAGACTTTGGGAGGTTAAACTTCCCAGACAGTTGAAGTCAGTCTTTAAAGGGGTCATAATATTCTTTTTTATATTCTGATGTTATATATATATACACTACTCACAAAAAGTTAGGGATATTCGGCTTTCGGGTGAAATTTCAGGATGAACCTAAAATGCACTATA